>CM067360.1:71802945-71982945 GCA_034401795.1 Chaetoderma sp. LZ-2023a | reverse complement strand
AGTTTTCCCATATCAGATAAGGAAGGAAGTTTGAGCTTATTCTCGTGTCTGAAGAAGTCATCTATGTCAGCACCAGGTCGTGCTTGCAGGGATAGAACGGCTTGATGATGATGCCTTTGCTGATCCCAACATGTTAGCACCCTTTATCAAATCCACAGGTGGCCAGTTGCTAAAAGTCTGCAGGTTGGCCCTTGCGATGACATCAGACAAGGGCTTGGAGGCATTTTCAATTCCGTCCCCAATGAACTCTGTGAATCTGGCTTTGTCAGTTTTCGGCGCTTCCCTTAAACAGCTGGCAGTCTCATGATCCATGACGACTTTGCTCTGGACCTGGACCAATCTGGCGAGCTCTGGACCTGTCTCCTTGAAGGGGTTGACAACAGTTACTGTTCCCTCCGTAACATGATTGAGTAAAGTCTTGAGGTCTTGCAAGAACTTGTTCTGTTACGCAGCTGAAGACTCTGGATGCTCTAAGTTGAATTGTTTGTTTGATCCAGAGAAACTGGCATTTTCAAATTCATCGATGACCCTCGCAACCTCAGAGTTCGAGAGCGCGATAAGCTCCTACTCCTCTTTCTGACCATAGAGAGACATTTAACTCCACTAGCTTCCTTCAGAAATTTGATGCTATGTTCAAGGCTCTAATTAAGTGCCACGAGGGAGAACTTCTTGTCGCCACGTTGCACGACGAACTTCCCCTCCATAAAGGCTTCATGGACATTTAGATGGCTCTCTGGCAGACGTGCCATGTCTTTCAGGAAGACAGGCATCCAGCGGGCATAGATTGTCTGTCCGAAGGCAAAGAACCATTTATACAGGTCATCAAAGGAATTCAGAGTCAATGGCCAATCACCCACACACTAACCTCGGAGAAAGCGGCAGCTGATTAGCAGGTAGCCACAAACTGTTGTCCAGTAACATACTGTTGCAGCATTGGCAGCAAGTCTTCTCTCACATCTCCATGGATGCATGGGGGCTATACCCCTCTTGGCAGTACTCATAGCATGCCGGTACCTTGAGTATATGGAGCCAAGCAAGAGTGAGCACGCATGAGTACCGAGTGCGCTTGACGTGCTTGCCACCCAGAAGAAATGCTGCAACGCCAGCGAATACTTTTGCCACGGAGAACGTCTCGTCCCAGCCAGATACGTCCAACAGCTACCACCCCCACCCCAGGATTGTCGAGATGTCACTCCGACGTGGATGGATCCAGTAAACACACCATCTTCGATTCACCAACCTCGTCAGCGCACTCTCACTGGCATCTCTTCTGCTAGACCTAGAGGGGACAGTAACCTACAATCAGTGGAATCTGGCCAGGATTTACAAAGTCGATTGCCTTCCTGGGCATGAGCATTGAATTCTTCTGCATGACCATTGATGATGCCTTCTCATAGAAATGGGAAAAATCCCAAATTTCGTCCTTGTCTGACATCTTCTGCACGTTGGCCATGAGGGGTGAAACCAGAGTAGGTCACTGGCGTTTGTTGCAGCTCCCCACGCTTTTCGACCAAAACCATGTACATATGTTTAAGCCATGCTACTTCAGGCACCCCTGATCGGAGATTTTCGAATTGATGAAAAGCTGATGTCGCCAGCATATTCATCAATGTAAGGCACAATGGCGTAGTCGTCAGGAAACTGGTTAGTGGTGCCTTCAGGAAGATCCAGGCTGAGAGGTGGATGGAGGGTTCTCCCCCATGTTGTCATGAGTGGGATGACTTGTTAGTGTTATGGCAGTTTCAGGGATCTCATAGCGACCCGGCTCATCAAGGTTGTCACTGCACTTTGTTGGACAGATTCTTCCCGTATGTGTAGATAAGCACTACGACTCCATCCTCGGCCAACTCATTGCGATGACTCTGGCAAAGCACTTCCTCACGTTCATGACTCGGCTATATGGCACCGATGTGCCCAGATCATGGAATGTGCCGATGGCTCCTTACTGTCGATCGTTAACATGAAGCTTCAATCCTACATAGATGGGAAAGTGGGTCTCTCAATGCTTCAGTTGATAGAGAGTGAGAGCCTGGCTGGACTGCTTGGTAGCATTGCTGCGTATTAGCTGAGAGATAGTGCTGGCCACTTTGATTCCGGTACTGATGCTGGCCTGATCCTCTTTCACGTTTTCTGTTATAGAGCTTGATCCTTCGAGCAGGATATCTAGAAGGGTCAGAAAAGGCTTGGCAACATGCTCACTTACAGAATTTAAGTTGAATGGCCTATTGAAAGGCATTTGTTGCAGAATAAAGATGCACCAACTGTCTTCCTTATTGGGGACATGCACACTTCTTTACCATCCTAGAACACAGACCAGTCATGTCCTAGTTTCTTTAAGATATGCTCCTTGAACCTTGTGGGATGAACATTCACATCAGCCCAATTAGAGCCGAGTAACTGACGACGCTGCTCGTAAAATCTCCTCAATACAGGGAGCTTATGAGAATAATGGTTGAACTGCACAAACCACACAACCTGAGCAATTACAAAGGATCGTAGAACTGCTGATTGGAAGAGATTTTTGTCGCATTTGACGACTTGGAGTTGGCTGCACGGGCAACGAATCCTAAGCTTCGTATAGCACGATGTGTGATAATGAACATTTGCAATTGCTACATCCTCAGCGTTGATTGCATTATTCATCCGCGCATGGAGCACCCGGTTCTGAGATTATGCAGCCCAATAGAAGAGATTTTTGCCACAGTTAGAACTTCTCCCGATCGGTTCATACTTGTCGCAAATTAGGGAGTTTAATTTCCTGTAAGTGATGACGCCATAAAGACACAATTATGACGCAATGGACCTTTCCAGAGTAATGACGTCATATGACGTCGTAATCAGCTAAGCAGTGTGTAGGATGACGTCATAATCTTTACGTCATAAATGATTCTATGTGGTCCGTCTTTAACTCTTAATAGATCGACACGTTGTACGAATTGTATGTCTTTACTATTTAATATACATGCTGTTGAAACTAAGATGTCTTGAAACTAATTTGACTTAGGCAGCAACCGCACCTAGACAAATTCGTTTCAAAATATTCAACAGCTTACCTGTCTAGTTTTCTGCAAATTGATAGTCAGGAAGTTCAGAGATCGATCGATCCCAACACGGGCGAGGTGTGGGTGGAGCTTAGCTAGAGATGGGCGGGGCATAACTAAAAATGGAAATGTCCACTATATACGCCTACTACACATCCGAATCCATCTTACCCTTATTCCAACGCCCATTGTTCTTACCCATGCACGAATGGCCACCCTACAATAGTACAACATCCATGACTTAGCAAGCCAATAAGCCTGATTGACAAATCCGTTGCATGAGTTGCACACAATGACCTTAGCTAAGCAAAGTTAATAACTGCATTCAAATGATCCACAGTTACGCTAACTATTATTTATTATAACTAATTAATTAGACTGTTATCTGTAAAGAAAGGCTTAAAAGCGGGTATGACACCATTAATTACTAATTAGTAGAGTACGCGTGTGTGCACGCGAACATGAGAACGGACACACGCCCTTGGGCAAAGATCAAAGGCGTACGAAAGGATGATTAATGTCCTCCGCCTGTATCAAGCATGGTATATACCTCTACGTTTACATATTTAGACCTATTCTTTAGATGATAACAACGCTAATTCCGTTGTGTATTTTCTGACTGTTTTATTTATTAGTTACTTCCATTATTATAGAATAAAACGTTTGATTTTATCATTTTTATGCTTCATTAAGATCAAAGAGTGGGACATCATAAAATCTTCTCGATTGAACCCCTAAGCCATATAATGAATAGTAAACTTATGTAAAATCTTTATGAAATTTGTTACAGAAATAGTTTTTTCTCTTTTGTCTTTCAACATGAATGATTTAGGCGTGAAATTACTCCATCCCGATCTGTATATGCGACAAATGGGATGGTTCTCTGATAATACAGGTTACTGGGCCGTACTGGACCAATACCTGGCCACATCGGCCCAGTATTGTTCCAGTATGGGCCCGGTAACACGCATCATCCGAGTTTTGGCCCAACTGTGTTTCCTATCTTGAATACGATATTTTGACTCGGGTAGTGACAAACAATCTGTAATCAACCTGCTTACAAATTATCCAACATTTTAACATTTCACATTAAAAATAATCGACATTTAACATTTCACATTCAAAATAATCAACATTTTAGCATTTTGTATTCAAAATATTTTAACATTTTAACATTTTACATTCAAAATAATCAACATTTTAAGATTTCACATTCAAAATAATCGACATTTTAACATTTCACATTCAAAATAATCAAGACTTTAACATTTCACATTCAAAATAATCAACATTTTAACACTTCACATTCAAAATAATAAACATTTTCGACGGTTCATGTGCAACTATTTCAACTCGACAGACGGTGTGTGCCTATTCAACGCAATTCTTGTATTTAGGAGGGACTACGATGGATGCTTTGCAAGTAAATTTGACAGGAAACTGTTCCTCCCCATAAATGCAGGCGCAATTAGTTTCAAAATATTGTGTCAATTTGAAACGCAAATACTGGAGTTCCCGATGGTTCAAACATGTATGCTAATTTGCACAGGCGTTTCTCTGAACATCAAAGGTACATATTCATATCAGAATGCTGGAAAATAAAATTGTCAAAATGTTATGCTTTTAGAGGCTTAGATTGTGTGGCTAGATGTATTGAAACAAAATAAATCTTAGCGTATGATGATTTCATTATGTATAAATTAATATAAAGATTTTAAAGATGTAAAATCGAATCAGAGACACGTGCCCCTATTTCAACTCAACATGTAAAATTATATTAATTTATACAGAATGAAATCATCATTTGCTAAGATTCATTTCGTTTCATTACATTGATGTACACAATTTAAGTTTCTAAATGTATACAATTTAAATAATTTTATCTTAGAGCATTTTGGTGTGAATGTGCACCTTTAAGAAAGTAATTGTTAAATATGGACAGTATATTCATCGTCCTACCTTGAACTGTAAAAATGATTTAATTTATAGGTGCGACATGCAGCTTTCGGATGACTGTCACAAAATGCTTCGGGCAGCCAGAGTCATGATAATTACTGACTACTTACCACCACTCACCAATAACGCTGAAGGTGAAGGCGTCTTTATCGGGAGTAACCAGGGCAAAGCCGATGCAATTCGTGAATGGTTCAAGGCACAGTTCCCTGACCAGGATGTTGAGCCCTTGCATCCGTCCTCGGATGACCACAGGCCATTACTAACACCAATTAAAACAGCAGAAGCCTAGAAGGCACTGAGAGCTCTGGCAATGGGCGTGCATCCGGACCTGATGGCAATAGCAATGAACTACTTATATACGCAAGTGGCATTATCCCAAACCCGATCACGTACCTAATCAATTCAGCTTTTATGTGCCACTTTCCCACAGTCGCAGAAGGCTAAGGCACCCTATCGCGCTTCCCAAGCCCAAGAAGCCACCCGGCCCAAAGCTAATCTTCTTCCCAGTATACTCATAAACAGCGTATGGGAAATCCTATCCAATGTTACTCTATATCGCATCCGAGACAAGATCGATGACTTCACTGGATCATGTAAAAGTGGCTGTAAACGTGGATGCAGTTGCGTTGACATTGTTGACGCCTGCTTGTGTCAGTAGTCATGCCCAAGCACTCAGATTTGCACAAAATGGGCATCGGCATGCCACGCGCATTCGGCAGCGTTTAATTGTGATAATTAAACGCTCACAGATCCTAGATGTACTACTCCAGGCCAGTTGCAATGGAGGTGAACTAGGACTGGCGAGACTATTACTTACAGACGCCAAGTTGAGAGTATGAGTTAGCTCAGTGAAGTTTACTAAGTTTGATACATCGATCGGCTCCCAACAGGGAGATGGTCTACCACCTGTGCTTTCACCTATTACCTTGCTGCTGCATTGTAATCTACACGGGACGATTGCACAAGACTCTCCTCCACCTAAGAAAAAACAACCAACCAGTGATCACACTGGGTATGTGGCTAGAGATGGAATATGCCGGCTATGCGGTCTTCATAAACGAGGAAAAGAAACCCCTGGACAAATTACTCCAAATAGCTGTAGGCAAACAAAAAATATATAATCTCTTTATGAATGAATCCTAAAACAGAGTTCACTCACATATGGCTGTCGACAAAACATGAAACTGACGACCATTTTCGTGGCGGAGAACCATGGAGGAAAAGTGCAATCATGGGCTCACTGCTCTGCTGTACTACTGGCTATTCTGCACACCGAACCATGGAGAACATGGCTCTTCAGCCCATCTGGAAGTTATAGACTCGTTCATCAAAGAAGAGCTTGGCAAAAAGACTACATTTATACACCGCAGCCTGTGTATTCTTGACGCTGGATAGCTGTGCAACAGCTTGGGCGTTCCAAAGGCAGCTCTAAACAAATGCCTGTCGTCGCAAAGCCCTCTGAACCATCAGTGGACACCGATGATCTGATAGTAGAATTTCCAACGATGCACAATACAAGAAGTGTAGTACATCGCGGCTGTCTGTAAAGTGTCTCGGCAAAGATGGGTTATGTTTGGCCATGTGTTAAGAATGCCAGAAAACACACCAGCACAGAGCCTTGGAATTCTCCATATTGCGGGCCAGCAAACATAAAGCCAGGAGAGGATGTCATTGCATAAATATGTTAAGCGTGCTACGAGATCACTTCAAGAAAGCAGAACTAGGTACACTCAAGTCAAGAATGGACCTGAGGAAGCTAAGGATTTCGGACAAGACACAGTGGGAAAAAGCGAAGAAGGACTGATTGCAGCTGTAGATGCTTCTATATATAAATATATATATATATATATATATATATATATATATATATATATATATGTATTTTTATTTTATTGACGCACTGGCAACGTGCGGCTTCAATTTCCATGTGCTAACTTAGCCGACAGTGCTGCACCCGTTAGTTTAATTTGTTGATCACCATCTCCCGGTCGGGGGATCGAACCGTCATCCTGCAACTCCGCATAGCATCAGCAACCAGGCATCTTTCCACTGGACCACCGCACCAAGACTAAAAGTCAAGGATTGGCCGACCAGTTTTCACATGTCTGATATACTGACACACTGACGATTCATATGGGACTATCTGTGGATGCATCTGTCACAATCAATCCTAGGCTTTTACGCCTATTGTACTCTGACTCCAGCACGGCTCTGGCAGTATATGTATTTTTATTTTATTGACGCACTGGCAACGTGCGGCTTCAATTTCCATGTGCTAACTTAGCCGACAGTGCTGCACCCGTTAGTTTAATTTGTTGATCACCATCTCCCGGTCGGGGGATCGAACCGTCATCCTGCAACTCCGCATAGCATCAGCAACCAGGCATATGTATGTATGTATGTAATATTGTAAACGCACCGGCTCAGAATTTTCAAAATTGAAAATATTTTTGCTTATTTTATCACCTGAGATTGTCAATTTTGTTTAATAGATGCCATATGGCCTGATTAGTATACAATGATAAATCATTGATTGATGTTTTGAACACTTATTTGAGTTTCGCTTTTACCAAGATGTCGCGTAGATTAGGATTTTTCTTAAATGCAATTACTGGACGCTTGTTGAATGGTTGTTTTAAATTGTCCTGTAATTTGTGATACTCATCCTTTAGGATTTTCGCAATTTCAACATTTTTCCGATTGTATGTGAGAGTAAATGGGATAATCTCACGTTGATCCGAGAGGCATGGGTCCGAATTTATGCCCCTTGGCCATTGTGCAAACAAACAGGAATTATGCTGAATAAGTTTGACAACATTTGTTAATAACTGTCACACATTGTCCCCAGATTTTATTTCTTGCATACTAATGAGAATTGAGCTTTCAGTTTTAGCTACGCCCCGTTATCTCGCTCCTACGCCTACACCTCGCTGGTGTTGAGATCGATCTATCGCTGAACTCACTGATTATCAATTTCCAGAAAATTATAGGCCCTACAGGTAAGCTGTTTAATATTTTGAAACTAATTTAACTGGGTCAACGGCAGCAACAGCACCCAGTCAAATTAGTTTCAAAATATTCAACAGCATGTTTAGTATATTGCAAAGATATACAATTTGAACAGCGTGTCGACCTATTAAGCATTTAAAACGGACTAAATCGAATCATTCATGACGTAATGGTTATGACGTCAGCCTACACGTCACATATTTGATTATGACGTCATATGATGTATGGATAAATTGGAAAGGTCCATTCGGCTTATTAGTAGATGTACCGTATCTATCGTAAGAGAAGATGCATCAATCTCACTATTAGCAGTAGCTACCGCGGCAGTGGCAGCGGTAGCGGTAGTGCTAGACGTAGCAGTAACGGTAGAGGTCGCGATCTCGGCAGCTGCATTGGTATCGGTAGCGGTTTCAGTAGCAATCTTGGTAGTTAACTATAACTAAAGTTTTTCAAGTTGTAAATCTGACTCTTTGAGTAATTCTGTCGGCTCTCAGTCATAGCGAAACAGGCAACGTGTAGACGGGCATCTGCTAAGTCTTCACTGTGGAAACACCAATGATGTTTATGCTGCTGGAGTCAAAATCTAATTATACAGTCATACTTGTCACGAAATTTGTTTTGTATTTTTCAAGTGTTGTTGGAAACGGTTGATTTCGCTTGCGAGAGCAACAGTTTCCCGCAACACCGCCATAAAAAATAAAGACTAGAAGTTAACTTAACTGAATAATTTACGCTGACGCATCATGCGTGTCAACTCGAAACGGGTTAACATTTTGGGAATGAACGAAAACGACAACGAATACACGAAAGCCGTTATCCGAGCCAAATGGTTATGGATGAACCCGTGACATATTTGATCGAACGATGGCACATCGGGTCTTGGTATTTAATCTTACAGCGACTCGGAGTTCGCCTCGAACAATCGAATGATGGTGATCAACGATTCTCGACACTAGACAGCTAAACTGCAATATTGCTTGGACCAGCCACCTTTATATTGGATAGTTAACTGACAAGAGGTTGTTGTGCCAGATTCAACACTATGTTCTATTAGTTATGTTTTGGCAACGGTTGTCAGAAACAGTGCACGGAAGTGGTTGAACTACAAAGAAACTGTGTAGGTGAAGTTTTATTTGTTTGACAGAATTCCTCTTGATGTCGATGGATTTGGTGCCGACTTCAATGGGTTTGTTGCGGCATCGGGTCGGTATCTTAGACCCGGGTCACTCGGGGTCGGGTAGTGTCGGGGTATGGGGGCGTGTTGTCTGACATATGTCGTATATCATGCGGAAATAATGACAACATTTAGAGATCAGATACCGGAGAAATTCCATCACCGATTACCATCTTGAATTAGCGCGGGGTACAATGGTGAATGAATGTCCGGGAGGAATGGGGTGGATTTGGGTGGGGGCAGGAGGCTTTGTATAATTATTCACAATTATAATTTAACTGTCTTCCTGCTGAATTCCTGCAGACTAGATATTACAGGGTTTCACTCTGGATATGCTGAATATTTTGAAAACAATTTGACTGAAAGTTCTTGGTGGCTAGGACACCAAAATATTTCAGTCAAATTGTTTTCAAAATATTCAGTATACCCAGAGTAAAACGACATTGAAATTATTGTCTGGTGCCTTGCGGCAGTCAGATATAGTTAGAAACAGTACGACCGAGCGATACAGTGGTTACTATTTTGATCTAGTTAATCTCATCCTAAACTGGCGAAACAAAATTACTCGAATAGATAGAATAGATGTATTTGGAATAGAAAAATTATCAAGGTGTTGAAACGTTATGGAAAGACAATAATTTTATTTTTTAGCTAGCAAGAGTATTGTTTAGCACATCAAACAAACCGTGATGCACACATTTTAGCGCTTATAAAGGACCCCTATCGGCTCGTCTATGTATGCTTCTCGACACGTTTTCTTGTTGTTTTGATATCTATCGAACATATCTTTGGAAAAAGTCAAATGTAAGACAATTGGCCGTTCCAGTTTATCCATCCATCATATGACGTCATATGACGTCATAAACAACTACGTGACGTGTAGGATGACGTCATAATCAATTACAGCATGAATGGCTCGATTTAGTCCCTCTTAAACGCGTAGTAGTCCGACACGTTGTACGAATTGTATGTCTTTACTATTTAATACACATTCTGGTCAATATTTTGAAACTAATTTGACTGGGCACTGTTGCTGTCATAGGCAGGAACAGTACCCAGTCAGATTTGTTTCAAAATATTTAACAGCTTACCTGTATAGTTTTCTGGAAATTCATAGTAAGGGAGTTCAGTAATCGATCGACCCGATAGTGGCGAAGGGTAGATGGAGCGGGGCACAGCTGTTCATTCTGTTCAATATTTCGAGTTTCGATAATTGTTTGACATAGGTCTCCTGTTGTCCTTGGTGATGTTAAGGGTAGCAACGTAGATTTGTATAATGGCCCATGTTGCTATAGCAATAGACCTTTCCAGTTTTAGCTATGTCCTGCCCACCTCTAGATAAGCTCCACCCACACTTCGCCGTGTTGCGATTGATCGATCCCCTAATGCCCTAACTATCAATTTCCTGATGTATATATATAGGTAAGCTGTTGCATATTTTGTAACTAATTTGACTGGGTGCTGTTTCTGCCTATGGCAGCAACATCGCCCAGTCAAATTGGTTTCAAAATATTCAACAGAATATATATTAAGTAGTAAATAATAGTATTATCATACAATTCGTACAACAACGTATAGGCCATCTTTAAATATGAGTTGCTGACGTACTTATCTACGTCGTTCATGACATCATAATGACGCCATTCATTATGTCATTCTACACATCACGTAGTTGATTATGACGTCATGTGCCGGATGAATAAAGGGGAACGGTCCATTAATATTTTAACAAAACCAAAATTTGAAGTAAATGTATTCAGGAAAAATAATGTAGTCAACGAATCACGACATAGATGTGTTAAGGAAATATATACATTTTGGTTCTTTGCGCAGGAGATAAAATAGCAGAGCAACATTGATAGAAATTATATAGTTATCCGTAGGAAGAGATATAATAAATTTATATGTTTTTAAACCCCCAAAAATGGATGAATCAAGTTTTATCTATGGCCCTTTGCCAGTATTGGGGTCAATCGACCCATACATTCTCCAAATCCCAATTTCAAGCTAAGTATACAGGTACGCTATTTAATATTTTGAAACTAATTTGATTGGGTGCTGTTGGCAGTAACAGCGCCTAGAGTAACAGCGCCTAGTAAAATTGGTTTCAAAATATTCAGCATAGTTTCTTTATAGATTGAAAATTTATTTTTTTAGACAATTCGTACACCTGATGGATCTTTCGAGCTTCATGCGGAGTTATACTATGTGATTATGATTGTGACGTCAGGTAGTGCGTGGCCTAATTCAGTATGACGTCATATACTAGAGTGATAATTGCTCCATTCAAAAGGAACTATATTCGCCGTCAAAGGCGCCGCACCATCCCACCACACACGCTCCAGCAGGATTGCCATTTTCTGTGCAAACCAATGTCTCGAAATTATTCATGTTCTACTTGCAATAGATGTCGTTAACATGTGGCTGAGTTCATTGAAAATCACGCTTATAAACACGACAGAATGGTATATTTCGGTGAGGAGGGAGTGGATGCGTGGTTATGGGGCCAATGATTAGGGCAAAGTGCGAGAAGACGCGATAGAGTCGTGAGCTGGTTTGCAAAAAAATTCTACCGTCATCACTTAGTTCCACCGCCAATAGGTGACGGTTCGGGGGCAGGAAAGGTCAACTTACGCCTGTAGCCAATTTAGCAAGGCAGCCAAAATCGTTGATTTGATTTCGCGTCGTGCTACAACTTTGCGAAGTTCGTTGCCATAACCTCGCTCTTAACCCAAGATCGAAGTTAAGGTGTTATAGTTGACACGCCATCCAAGCACATTTCGTGTGACGCTCCCGCGCTGGGGTACCAGCACCGAGCAAGGTTATGTGTACCCCGGGACCGAACACGCCAACACCCTTGGCACCGACTTTCTCACTCCGGCGACCATAGTCTTCGAGCACAGATTTCCATCCAAGACATTTCATCACCGGTTGCCTGGGAAACAACCAGTTTCTACTGTCAGATTTCACCTCTTATTTAGCTCAAACGAATATGAAAGCTTTTTTGCATCATAGTCCTCATAAGCTTCTATCGTCGGCTAGAATAAATGAAATCATACAAGGCGGGGGGATATTTGACGATGTTGTCGTCTAGGACGAGTATTAGTTGTGTCAGATTTTCTATAGCGACCCAGGGTTGATCGAACGTTGCCAATTGTTCGCTTCCAGGATAATATGATTGACGAGAACTATGGTGTTAACCCTTTGGTCTTTATAGACCAGACACGATAAATTCCTTATGATGAAAGACATATTGCGCTGAATATTTTGAAAGTAATTTGACTGGGGGATGCTGCTGTCATATAGGCAACGTGTTCCAGTCGAATTCAACAGCTTTACGATATATAGTCGTCAACAGATTGAGTGAGACATTTGCTTTTCGGAGATAATATGATGATTTTCGCCCTACTGAATTCTCATATTCCATTATTATTACTAAGTATTAACCTCTTAGAAGTATCATAAGTGACGGAAATTTGAGCAAATCTGTTAATTAAAGATGTTGCAATCGCCGACATAACTCTCATTCAACAACCCGGGGTCAAAACACCGCCTTCATCTATCTATCTATCTATCTATCTATCTCTCACGGGTATGCAAAGCTCAGCACCACGACTGTTAATTCGTCTATCTAGTCTCTTCTACTCACCATCATGATTGAATGGTGAACTTTTTTGACTCAGATCGCACAAAGGTCTGCCCCTGTAATCGTTCGTGTCAGTGCATTCACGAGAAAGATGTAAATCCACGCATAACGGAGAAAGTAATCTCGACCCGTCATATTGCCAGCCCATTGCCCCGTGTTTACACCGGGTCGAGATTTATGGAATCGAGCGGTTATGGCGTTATTACTCCCAGTCGTACATATTGGCTGGCCTCGCAATTAACCCGCTTCCTATAGGGGGCACGTCATGTATATATTTGCACATCAATGCATTACTGTCATGTTATATACGGGATTAAGGAGATTTCTCTCTTCTCGACTCTTCATGGTTGCAGATTACTATCTTCAGAGAAAGTGTAATACAGCACATGGTGCGTACGCACGTACATACGTAGCTACATACAAAGGGAGACCAGCTTGTCATAATATTTTGTACGGAAAATAAGTTTGGACAAGCGTGAGAGCGCGCGGTTTCACCTTTTCGGACATATCGCAGGAGAGAATGGTTTGTCTCTCAATGTTTGCATGTATGTAAGCATGCAGAATTCACGTTTCCAGAGTATCCAATCATCATCAGACCTCGTATGACATCATAATCAGCTCAGCGCGTGTATGATGACGTCATAAATATTACGTCACAAAGGGTTCCATATAGACCGTCACAAAATCTGAAATGGTCCGACACATTGTATGAATTGTATGTCTTTGTAATTCTTTGTTATTTAATAAACATGTTGAATATTTTGAAACTAATTTGACTGGGCGTTGTTGCTGCCTTAGGCATTAACAGCACCCAGTCAAACTAGTTTCAAAATATTCAACAGCTTACCTGTGTAGTTTTTTGGAAATTGATGGTCAGGGTGTTCAGAGATCGATCGATCCCAACATGAGCGAGGTGTGAGTGGAACCTAGCTAGAGATGGGTGAGGCATAGCTAAAACCGGAAAGGTCCATTGCACGCAGATCATCAAGTTAACCTTTATATTGTCTATTACAAATTGCAAAAGCATAAATATAATTCAACATATCTATTTATTAACACTTAGCAGTTTAATATTTTTGATAGGTGGATGACAAAAATCCGGATATTTCACTGGATGTCCGGAAATCCGAAGGCCTGTTAAAAAGTCCGCAGTTTTCTGATAGCTCCTGGGAGATGGTCGTCCTGCATACATCATAGATACGTATTGACATACATGCCAACGGAAAGTGATAATTCCGTTTCTACATGGTGCCTTAAATTAAAATAAGACGTTCAACTCGGGCAACCGGTGGCTGTGAGACAGGTATAACACTGCCATCGATGTATAATGTATAGGTAGCTGTGAGTCTTGTGGTTTCCCGACCCCCTGAAAAATATCATCGTATTCTGTCAACAGATCGTCTAACTGTCGTGATGAATCACAGTGTATGTTGCATACAGCGATTTTGTTTATATCCGTAATGATTAGCACTCAGAGATCCTTTGTTGCTTTATAGCCTATCAACGATCATGCAATTTTGTCTACCATTAAGAATGTTCCAAACGAGATCCGAGATTTGGAGTCCATGGGCACCACAAACTATCCCCGAACCCTTAAGGGAATTGTTGCACCTTGCATGTCTAAATAAGCGAGTGTTCGAGTTCTGCAGTTTTAATTCCATGTTATGTTGTACAATCCCCGCCCAATGTTGAACATCCATTAAATTGACAGACGCGTCAGTGTCACTCAACATGCCAATGCCCACTTCTGTTAGCAAATGAAACTATGATTTTCTTAATCGGGTTATGAATTGGGCCATTGATTCACCACATTTGTGTTTTGTTTGCTATCTTATATTTCTCTTATGGCAGAAAATTGTCATCCTTGGCCATGCTCACTGTGGAATGGTTTTAGCCATGCCCCGCCCATCTTTAGGTAAGCTCAACCCACACTTCGCCCGTGTTGGTATCGATCTATCCCTGAACTGACTGACTATCAATTGCCAGAAAACTTTACAGGTAAGCTGTTGAATATTTTGAAACTAATTTGACTGCGCGCTGTTGCAAATTAGTTTCAAAATTTTCAACAGAATGATTATTAAATAGTAAAGACACACATTTAGTACAACAAGGCTTAGTCCTCCGTTATGCAAGCGTTCGTGACGAATTTAGCTACATCATTCATGACTTATTTGATTATGACGTCATCCTTCACGCTACGTAGTTCATTATGACGTCATATGATTGATGGATAAACTGGATTCCTCCATTGTAATGACAGTTGTAGTGCCATGATTCGTTGAGAAAATTTCAATTTTTGCTCCGTCAATGTTTATTTGTAGGCCAAGAGAAGACTATGTTGTGTAACTTTACTAGTGGAATTTACAAAAACAGCTTTTGTTTTCATGCAAATGAATATTTCTCAAGGCCAGTATATAGGGTGTTATAGCCGATTTAACCTTTAATGGCCAATGGTCAGCAAAATAAAAAAGTTCTGCCTGATTTGCGTCAGTGTACAGGTGAAGCTTTAGTCAATTAGCGTATGAATATATTTATAATTATGCCATTTTCCACGCGTGATATCTATAAAATTAACACAATCTTAACCTACCCCCTTGTTGACCCAACCTTTGATTTGAGTGCGGTGCCCATACCGTTGCTGTTTTACAATCTTATTATTGGAATCCAGTATGATTATCCATATCTAATCTATTTGCTGAACCTTGTTACCTCGACTCGTTTGCTTTCTATCTTCATCAAAAAGACGCTTAATATAATTCTATCGCACCACTCGGGGCTTGTCCCACCCTCAGGTCAAGATCATAACCGAATATTCGCATGGGCATTGCTTGGCAATCTCGAGCTCGCCCTATCATGTGCCATGCTAGAGGTTGAATTATGTTCATTTTGAAAGGGTGCTGTATCTCAAATGTCAGCAACACAACACCCGGAATGAATACATGTAATCAATCCATTAAAAAGATGTAATAGGCTCCCTGGTAACGTGGATTGCTGGACCGTTGCTGGGCCAATGCATGGCAGTATGGCCCGGAATTGATCCATTACCAGCCCAGTAACCGCCGTTACCAGGTATGACTTACTTAAAGGTTAACTCACCTCATCTGATACTATGCATTAAGGTGATACCACGTGTCACATATAGACTATGGATGGTGATTTTAGAATTCAAGTTTGTCGTAAAAAACCGATATTCATGCTTCAACCGGCAGCTATTAAGATACATATTTCCAGTCTATGGAGAAAGTCACGATTTATTTTACACCAAATAGAATTCACCTTTCCAGAGTATCCATCGATGACTTGACGTCATATGACGTCATAATCAGCTAAGCGGCGTTTAGAATGACGTCATAATCATTACACCATAAATGATTCTATTAGGTCCGTCTTCAACGCTTAATAGTCCGATATGTTGTACGAATTGTATGTCTCTACTATTTAATAAACATGTTGCTAAATATTTTGAATCTAATTTGACTGGGCGCAGTTGCTGCCTACCCAGTCAAATTAGGTTCAAAATATTCAACAGCTTACCTATATAGTTTTCTGGAAATTGATAGTCAAGGAGTTCAGCGATCGATCAATCGATCCCAACACGAGCGAGGTGTGGGTGGAGATTACCTAGGGACGGGCGGGGCATAGCTAACAATGTAAAGGTCCATGACGTTGCGTGTCTGCTTCGGTATAAGTTATCAAACAAAGCGGAAACGAGCAATATTTAGTTGACAGTGTGATGTAACGCAATGCCATAAACTGTTGAATATTCAACAGAATACTTTTTACACCCCCATGACATCACACACTACCACTTATGGAAACAAAATGGCGGCGCACACGAACCCAAATTATCGCAATGTTAAAAAGCAAGGGGTTGTGATATACATATGGTGGCGCATCTCAAAGATGATAATATGAATGAACAGTGTTTGCCAAAATCCATCAATAAATGCGACATCTCAGATAAAATTAACATTCCCTTTCGTGGCGAAACTGGCCCAAACCGGCCTCTGTAGTGGTCTTAGGGAATATCTATCTACGGGCCAAGAGAAACCGAGCCAGTCAATAACAGTGGTAAATTTTCAAAAATAGTCTTCTCTCGGCCTGCAAATGGACATTCAATAAGTAAATAAGTAATGTGTGTCTGCAGCTTTTTCTTCGGTTTGAAATATCCATGTAATCTTGACAATATTCTACAGTTGTTATTTTTAGCAGCTCAGTCAATCCGTCGGTCGGTCTGTCGGTCAGTCAGTCAGTCAGTCAGCCAGTCAGTCAGTCAGTCAGTCAGTCAGTCAGTCAGTCAGTCAGCCAGCCAGCCAGCCAGCCAGCCAGCCAGCCAGCCAGCCATAATTATTTCTAAAATCATGTGGCTGAAAGACACGGTTGTCAAAAACGCTGGTTCTACTGGAGATAGCTTGAGCAACCTGTAGTGTAAGGTTGCCAGTGGTGACCCGAAGAGGTGGACCAATTTTGTGGCAAGCGTTAAAGATCAAGGTCACTCTGACACCTGCAACTACCGATATTCTATCGACCCAGGTCATACATAAACTAACTGTGCATACTGAGAAATTATCATGAGTACAAAGGTTTCGGAAATATATAACACAATACTGCTAACCCTTTGCCCCCTCAATTCCAGGAATTTCAATTTCAAGGTAACTCTACAGATAAGCTGTTGATTAAATTTGAAGCTAATTTCACAAGAATTTGTTGCTGTCACGAATCAACGAAGGAATCATCGAACGAATAAACGAACGAATGAGCAACTGGGCCAGCAAACGAATGAACGAATGAATGGCCGAATAAACGAACGGACAGACGAACACATATATGAACTAATGAACAACCTAACAAACGAGTCACCGAATGAGTGAACGGACGAATGAGAGAATGAATGAACAAATGAACGAATGACCGAACAACTGACTGATCGAACGGACAAACGAACGAGCAAACGAACGAAAGAACAAATGAATGAACGAACAAATAAATGAATGAACGAACGAACGAACGAACGAACGAACGATCGAACGAACGAACCAATGAACGGATGAATGAAATATTGCACGAACGAACGAATGAACGAATAATCGAGCAAATGAACAAACGAATAGATGAATGGCCAGCTAAATACACAGATGAACGAATAAATGACCGATAAATAAATTCATTTATGGAGGAATGAACGACGAAATGAATGAATGAATTAACGAGCAAATGAACAAACGAACGTACAGACAAACACAAGATTGAATGACCGATCGATGGATCGAACGAACGACAGAATGAATGAAAGTAGGAAAGAATGAACGAACGGACGGACGAACGAACGAAAGAATTAATGAGCGAACGAATTAAGCAACGAATTAAAGAACGAATTAACTACAATCGAATGAATTAATAAATGAATGAATGAATGAATGATTGATTGATTGATTGATTGATTGATTGATTGATTGATTGATTGATTGATTGATTGATTGATTGAATGAATGAATTGAACAAATGGATTAACGAATGCATGAACAACCGAATGAATGAAGGAAGTATCGAAGGGGTGAATGAATGAATGAATGAATGAATGAATGAATGAATGAATGAATGAATGAATGAATGAATGAATGAATGAATGAAGGGATAAATGAAGGGATGAATGAACAGGCGACTGAACAAATGAGTTAATTAATGAAGTATTAACGAGCAAAGGAATTAATGAGCAGATGAATGGACGAACAAATGAACAAACGAATCGATGAACGTATGAACAAGCCATGATTAATGAATGAACTAATGGTTGAACGATATAATTAATGTGCGAACATATGAATGTACAAACAAGTGAATTACGAATGAACCAATGAAAGACAAGCGAACGGACGAACGTGCGAAAGAACGAATGAATGAATGAATGAATCAATCAATGAATTAACGAATGAACAAACGAACCAACTAATGAACGAATGAACGAAAGAACGAAAGAACACAAGGGTGAATGAGTGATCGAACGAAGGAAATGAGTGAATGAATGTACAAGCAAGTGACTGAATGAATTAATGCACTAATTCAGGAACAACCGAACGAATTAACACGCGAATGGCCGAACAAATTAACAAACGAATGAATGAACGAAGAAATTAACAAACGAATGAATGAATTAATGAATGAACTAATAACTGAACAAATTGAGTAAGGGATGAATAAATGAATGAACAAATGAACAATTGAATTAATGAATAAACGAACTAACGAACGGATGAGTGAACTAATGGATGGACAGATGGACGAACGAACGAAGGAACATATGAACGACTGAACGAACGAACGAACGAATGAATGAACGGACGAATTAATGAACGAATGAGTAAACGAACAAATTAGCAATGAGAGATCGAGCGAATGAGTGAACGAATGAACAAATGAAAGAACGAACGACCGAACGAACGAACGAATAAATGAATGAATGAATGAATGAATGAATGGATGAATGAAAGAACGACCAGGTGAATGAATGGACAGATGAACGAACGAATAAATGATCCATTGGTCAAATGGATGAATGAATGAGCAAACGAACGAACGAGCAAAAGAATGAATGAATGAAAGAAAGAACGAATACACGAACAAATTTATGAATGAATTAATGAATGGATGAACAGATGATCGATTGAACAAATGAACGAACGAATAGTCCAGAAAGAATGAACGAACAATTGAATGAATGAACGAATACATGAGTGAATATATGGAAGTAGGCAACTGACAAATTAACAAATGAACCAATCAATGAGTTGACGAATGAACGACCGAACAAATCAGCGAAAAAATGAACGAACAAACAAAGACAGGCGACTGAATAAACGAGCGATTGAACGAAACAAGGCCACTGAAATCTCAAGATATCTCGCTTTCATTTCTGAAACAATGTTGCAATAAGATGTTGTTGCTGATTATACCCACATTGTTTCCAAAATGTATACTAACATTTCTGCTTTTAACTTGTAACAATGAACATTTTGAGATCCCGGTGATAAGGATTTAGACATGGCAGCAGCGGCGTGTGGTGACAAAAATGACCATTTACCAGCCACCCGAGTTCGCGCAAAGTCCAGGGGAAACAACTCTGGCCGTCATTTTCAAATATTATTGACTAATATTTTCTCGCGCTTTCTGGTCTCTTTTGCTCGCCCTGGTCAATATTGCTCGGCAGTTCTACGATTTTTCTCTATCATATTAATGTGAATATACTTTTAGATTTTTGGAGCAGTTGCTTAAACATTTCCTGGCGAAGATCGTGGTCTTGAGTAATGTCCATTTGCAGGCAAAGAGAAGACGGCAGCAACAGCGCCAAGTCAAATTAGTTTCAAAATATTCATCACCCTGTTTATTAAATAGTGGAGACATACAATTCGTACAACGTGTCGGACTATTAAGAGTTATAGACGGGCCTGATAGAATCATTTATGACGTAATGATCATGACGTCATCCTGGTGCTGTTGCTGCCTACAACAGCGCCCAGTCAAATTAGTTCCAAAATATTCAACAGCATGTTTATTAAATAGTAGAGACACAATTCGTGTAACGTGTCGAACTATTAAGAGGTATAGGCGGGCCTAATAGAATCCTTTATGACGTAATGATCATGACGTCATCCCACTAGCCGCTTAGCTGGGTATGACGTCATATGACGTCAGACCATCGATGGATATTCTGTAAAGGTGAATTGAGACACTCGGCATTTAAATGGTTACTCGACACCGGGCTTACATTCACCGTGGAATGTCTATGTAAGGTATTGCTCAGAAATAATTGTAAATGTTTCTAAAAAAAATCAAACGTATGCCTACTGTTGGATATTTTGAAGATAATTGGATTGGAAGACATTGCTGGAAAACAATTATGTTCAAAATATTCAACGGAACATTTCTTACGTCGTTTTCAAATCTAACAAGTGTCTGTTTTTGTTTTGAAAACATGTTAATTTATTTATGAGTTTGTTGACTTTTACATATATTAAGTCTGCGAAGAAAACGGTGGCTTATTAATAAACAACAGGATACTGACAATGGCCACTTATTAAATTGCGAAAACGTATTTTTTTCATATTATTTATTTTTGTGTGTATTACGGGATTTGGATGGTTGATGCGTGGTAAACCATAAGAAATATACGGTATAATATAGAAAACTGTTTTGAATCTCAATGTATTAATTTAAATATCTAATGTTACGCAATACCGGCATATAAATGGCTTAATTTCTTATCTACGCGCAGTAGGCCATACAGGCCATAAATATGTTAATGTGTTTCAAAAACAAAAGCAGAAACAGACTCGTACTGAATTTTCTGTTGAATATTTTGAAAAAAATTTGGATTGGAAAACGTTGTTGCCTTAGGAGTTCCAATCCAATTATGTTCAAAATATTCATCAGAACGTTTTGGTTTATTTTGGAAAAATTTAAAGATATTTCTTAACTTTCCTCTACTTGTATATATTATACAGAAAGAGCGGAAATAATCCCACGTGACCAATCCTTTTAATAATATTGCGCCGAAAATCAGATAATTTTAAATATTACAATTTATACAGTGAATTGCCGAGATTGAAATTTCAAAGATGTTGAGTATTTCGAAAACATATTTGATTGAAAGATTCGCCCTGTTATAGTGATGGGCCTCGCAGAAGATTTTGAAGGAATGTAACGTTTGTGCGTACGAACCCATGTATTTGTGAACGGCCAAGCACAGCATTTAAACAAACCTACATGGCTGAAGGCTCCCAGTCAGTCATACTACTCTCAAAATATTAAACATACTATACCTTGCCTCGTGAAGAAATTGGTACGATACGCGTGTTGAAAGGATTAGACGACGACAGTGATGTTAAAAACAACACCGATGATGATGACGATGATGATGATGATGATGATGATGACTTGCATGTCACAGAAATAGCATTATTTTTATGTAAAAAAACAGGAGTTGAATATTTTAAAACAAATTTGCATGGATGTTGTTGTTGCTGCCTATGGTGCATGTATGGCAGCAAGAGGTTCCGATTAGTTTCAAGATATTCACATAGCTTTCCTGTGTATTCTCCCTGGAATTGATGACACTGGCATTTCAAATCACGGAGTGTTAAGCCAAACTTTAAAAAAAACATCTTTCTTCAAATAGCCTCAGCATCACCGCCATTTCTGGTGAAGGGGGGACAACTGCGGTCGGTCCATAACTCCAGCGCTCAGGCGCGCTGCCTGTTGAGGATTGACCGAATCACGCACGCTCTTACATGTATTGTCTCGCGAGAAAAAAGCGTTCGACATCACGCGTTGCGCGTGGAATGATTGGTATTCGCAGAGATGTTAACAGATAAAACGGGATCATTTTTTATATTAAAAGACACTAATACTTATCGCAAAATGTTTTAGGTGTAAATGTCTATTTTCGTGAGTTGTTATCAATCGCCAGCACACGAGTAGCTACTAACTAGTCATATTTATTGCGTGCGATGAATGTGTTCTTTATATTTAATATCCCCCTCGTTATGCTATATCTACTGAAATTCCATTGGCTTAATTATACGACAGCTGTACTGTAAGCTGTTGAATATTTTGACTAATTTTACTGGAAACTGTTGTTGTCATATTGTCAATATTGTCAAATAGGGCCTAAGTGAATACGTTTTAACGTTCAACGCTCAACGGCCGAAACGGCATCTGGAGTGGTCTTGAGAAATGCGCAAACAGGCGATTATTTTTGAAAATCTTTCACTGGATTGCCTGGCTCGACATTCCAGTGATAAATTCTCAATAATAATCTTATGATCTGCAAATGGACATTTTGTATGCAAATAAAAATTTGATATTTCCGTGAACAAATTTGATAGTTAACGAGTTAAGAGGATAATAATAATAATAATAATAATAATAATAATAATAATAATAATAATAATAATAATAATAATAATAATAATAATGGTGGTGGTGTTGGTGTTGGTGGGTGGTGGGTGGTGGGTGGTGGGTGGTGGGTGGTGTTGGGGTGGAGTTGTTGTTGTTGTTGTTGTTGGCTGCTGCTGCTACCACCGCCGACGCCATCGACGTCGTCGTCGTTCTTTTAAAGGAAATAATTAACGTATATTGTTCATATAGCGATATGGACCGATCACAAATTAGCATGACTATTTCGACAATATTCAACAATTAGTGGCATATCCTACAGTAATCTGACAATGTTGCGCCACAATAACCAATTGGTCTCTTTGGAAAACTGAACTGAGAGCTTGTCCAATGGATCAGAATATTTAACCAATGGACTGTTTCAATTTATCCATAAATCATATGACGTTATAATCAACTACGTGATGAAGGACGTAGATAAGTTCGCCACGAACGCGCTTAATTGATGACGGGCTAAGCGTTGTTGCACGAATTCTATCTTTTTACTTTAATAAAGACGATGTTGAATTTTTAAACTAATTTGACTGGACGGTGTTGCTGCCATAGGCAGCAACACCACCCGGTCAAATTAGTTTCAAAATATTCAACAGCTTACATGTATAGTTTTCTGGAAATTAATGATAGGAAGGTCAGGGGTCGATTGATCCCATCATAGAGACGTGTGGGTGGAGCTCAGCTAAAGGTGGACGGAGCGTAGGTAAAATTGGATTCCTCTATTGTCCATCGGTGCATCCATTGGTCAACATCACACTGCCTAAATAATCAGTATCAGAATAGCGTCATTATCATTGCGCTAATGGGAAATAACTTTTTTTTTAAATCTTTCAAACAATACGATAGGCATACTGATTTAACTCTTTGAGGCACGAATTTCCAGAATCTCAATTTCAAGGTAACTATACTAGTAAACTATTGAATATTTTGAAAGTAATTTGACCTGGATCTGTTACTGCTTATGGCAACAAAATGTTCCAGTCAAATTATTTCAAAATATTCAACATGTTTATTGAAACTAATTTTACAGGAGCATGTTGCTGCCATCACCAGCAGTACCTCACCAGGTCCCTGTTAATTTAGTTGCAAAACATTTTGTTGCAAACGAGTTATTGAATTCGACCATTTACGGTTTTAAGGGATATTATTTTGAAACTAATTTGACTGATGGCCGATGTGCTGCTACTATTACTGAGGTTTGTTTTCCCACGATATGCCATAACAAAGGGGTCTATTTCTAGTTATTCTCCGCCCATTTCTGTCTAAGCTCCTCCTATGTTTTACGCAACTTGCCATTGATGTGAAACTTGGAAACGTGAATCACCAGGATCTAAGTTTTAAGGAAACTATACAGGTAAGACCGTAAGGTGCTGGATATTTTGAAATTAAATTGAACTGGGTTGGTGGCTACCTATTTAGTTTTAAAATATTCAACAAAATAGTTTTTAAGTTGAAAATGCATCAAAACCATACGATTAGCCCACTTCATGGCGGACTTTTCAATTTTTGTGACGGAGCTATACGCTATTATGAATATGACGTCAGATAGTTGAGTAACAGACCGGATCCTATACATGTTGTCATATTTTGTTAATGCATCTTTAGTAAGCCTAATGAGCGACGCGTGTATATGTAGGCTTACACGAAATATTCGAGCGGCTCGTATTAGAAAATAATAACAATAATTCTGTCTATGGGATAAATATAGGCATATTCCTGTATGGGAACAATACCCATCGCGTATTTCAACACGTCATATTCGTTGATGTTTTTTATATTAAATGGTAATCTTTTTATACTCCTCTGTATATCATTAGTGTCCTGCTGTACTTAAAGGTGTTCATTGTCTACATATAGACTCGAGACACATCAGGCAATATTCGATAAATTAAACGATATTAACCATTTTACCCCTGAATTCATAGCATCTCGAAGGTAAATTTACAGGCAAACTGTTAACAATTTTGAAAATAATTTGGCTGGGAGCTGTTACTGCCAAATATTTTTCTTAAATAGTCAGCATAATATTTATTAAATTACATTTGAGTAGTCGAATTATGATTCTTTGGTTTGAAAGGGTTAATACAATCTGTTAGAAGAAAGGACAATTAAAGGAACTATATACGTATAATCTATTAATATATTAGTTCTGAAATTAGCTAATCTTTGGAATTGGATGTCTGAGAAAACGTATTTAGATTTGTTCATTGTTTTCATAGTTACTTATAAATACATTATTTCAGCGATCCTAATTTTCACAAGTGCTCTTTTTCACGTTTACTCTAAGTGGGAGATAACGCTTTTCAAACTAATAATTTGTTCAATAACTGTTTTTTATCCAGGAAACTCATACTGGTAGAAACGTGTTGTGTTACTTTAGTAGTTTATAAAAATATGGATGAATCCGGTATGACACTCAAATATCTGACGTCATAATCAATTACGTCACGTGTTTGCTGACGTCATAGTCATAATGGCGGATAGTCCAGTCGTGACAATCGAAGCGTCCGTCATTAGTGTACGTATTAGTCTATATATCTTCAATGAATTTACAGTTTAATAAACATTCTGTTGACAATGTTGAAGCTAATTTGAATGGGAGCTGTTACGAGATAGCAACAGCTCCCAGACCATTTAGTTTCAATAAAGTTAAAAGGTTACCGGTGTAAATTGGGACTCTGAGAATTCAGCGTTCAGAAGTATATAAATCGATCGAAACACGCAAAAAGGTGGGCGGAGCTTAGACAGAAATCGGGGGGGGGGGGGGGGGGGATAGCGAGAAATAGAGATTTTCTTGTCTTTATATCGCGGTTAGTTAGTTACTCTAGTGTGTTAACCCGCGTCTTGATAATCTTGTTTGAAACAATGACAAAGAAAAATATCTAAGATTGAGATTTCGACGTTACCGGGTTACCGGATACGGCACAGTACAGCTCATAAACAATCTAAAATGTTTCAAATACAAAAAAAATATATAAACATGTTTGTTAGTATAATTATGTAACGCGCCACTATCGAATTTGCTAACGGCGCAGGGAACCAATATCAAATTACACAAGTCTCAGATTCACAGCTCGTCTGCCTAAAGGTCTTTACTCAGGTGTTACACATTGTTGTATCGCGGTGGCGAAACAGTAACGAAAGAAGGGTCCAGAGTTGTTAGAAGTGAATACGGACTTGGCTTTATAAAAACAATCTACAATCTAAATCTACTCAGTAAAATTTGGCATGTACTCATTTCGGTCTGAAAATCATATTAATTATTCTCGTTCCAATATGGTTTCATGATGAACGTTCGTCGTGTTCACGTGGAGAAAAATGTCCTAGATACGATAGTTATTTATAGTGTTGGCCAGCTCCTAAGAAGGTTCCGTTAAAACAGAAATGTGTGTACTTTGATATCAAATTCGATATTGGTCCCCTGCGGCATTGGCCAACGGGCGCGTCGATACCAACTTAGATATTGGTCCCTGCGCCGTTGGCCAACGGCACAAATTCGATATTGGCCAGTACAATTATATAGCGAATGATCTGTTGAATATATTGGACTTAATTTGAGTGGACACCGTTGCTACCTTAGGTAGCAATGGCTTCCAATCAAATTAAGTCCAACATATTCAACAGTGCGTTCTAATTTGTCTTGGAAAAGAATGTTAAATTATTTTTAGCTGTACTGTACATTCGCATCCATTGAAGCCGGTAATGGCCCGCATATAGGTAAGTTGTAAAATTTCGAAGTAAATTTGACAGGAATCCTTTGCTGACATGAGCAACAACAGCTAAATCTTAAACTATTTTCAAAATATCCAATCTTCATTTTTAGTGTGTCTTGTTCATTGTGTTAACAATCTTAGAAAAGGTGATGTTGATTTCCCTTGAAAATATTTCCAGTCAATAATGTTCAAAGTATCCAAAACATTTACGTATACGGTTGCTGTTATATGGATAAGGTGTGCGTCCTGGCCCCTGGCAGTACATTTCGTGTGGTGGCTTTGTTTATCCTAAAGATGCTGTTACTGTTGCTAGTTTCTTAAGAAATTGTGACTGACACAACACATTATATGGCCTAGTCTGGTACCTCTCATCATAAGGTTATATAACAGGATTAGTCAAAGGCTGTTTGTTGTCACTTGAGACTAGGCTTTGTCATGCCGTATACCAATAACGATTCCCAAGGTTTTGCCAGGGCATATATCAATAACGATTCCCAAGGTTTTGCCATGGCATATATCAATAACGATTCCCAAGACCAGAGTCTAGAACAGATAATGATAGTGAATTTCCTCAACCGATATGCCCGGTTCCCATCCGCCTCGAATACAGCGTTATTTCTCCTTTTCGGGCTCGGCGTATTTGCGAAGACTATTCTACTAATATAGATCATTAAATCCAAGAAATATCGGATCCCGATTTTCACGTTGTTTGCCAGCTTGGCAGTTTGTGATATCTTGACATGCTCTTTGCCAATACTAGTAGGGACATTAGTGTTTCCAGAGATTGTCCCCAGGAATCTGCTTGCAGCCGAGTTTATGTGCCGTAGCACAACGTTTTTAGGATCTGTTGCGTTCAAATCCAGTATGCTACATTTAATATTTTTGTCGGGAGTCAGGTTCTATCAACTCACCAAACCTCTAGCCGCTCAAGTCCGAGTCACAGTTCAATGGATGATGACCGGTTGCCTCATATTCTGGTTCATAAGTGCTTGTTTCTCCTTACCTTTTATTGTATTATTCAGACCACACCCTCTTATGTACAATGGTAGAATGACAAGAATGTGCCTTTTCATTGCCAATGAGCCGATGCGAGAACTTATGTCGACAGTTTTCATGTTGTTGATTCCGACACTGATCATAGCAATATTTCACGTGCTTAAGCTAGTGAAATTATCCAGAAGACCTGCTCTGACCAAACAAGAACGCCGTAGCACAAGTTCTCGAGTTGTGAGCGTAATCATATCACTGTTCGTCTTGTCTATCTTGCCGCGGTCACTTCACAGTAGCTATCATAGCATTTTAGGTTTGTCCAATCATCTGTTTCATATGGGAATCGTTATATACAGTATTTATTTCTCCTACCTCAACAGTGTGGCAGATCCATGTGTGTATTTATTCTGTGCTCGTGACATCAGACAACATATGTATCTTGTGTTTTTCAAAGGATCTCCCAAAAATGTGAAGTGACGTAACAGATAAAACAACGTGCAAAATATACAGTAAATCTTGTCTATATATAACGGGCAGCAATAAGTGGATTATTCGGCAAATCACAAATGTTGGTAAGGATTATTCATATCTAACATGTTGTTCTAACATATTTAGTTAACGCTGCTAATCTCATGTCAAATGTTTTACTGCACCGATAGATTATGGTATATAGATTTCAAAACATTCATATCCTGTCACATCTGTATCATAATTATCTTCTTTATAATATCGCGTAAATGTTGAACACTCACCGTCACCATTTTGTCTCCTCAAGCGATACTGTATGCTGTCATGTATGTGCCACTGCATTACATTCTCTATTATGTAATGGCAATCGTGTTGAGTATTTTGAAAGCAATTAGACTGGAAGTTGTTGCTGCCTATGGCAGCAACAACTTCCAGTCAGATTACTTTCAGGATATTCAACAGCTTACCTGTATGATTGCGTTTTATATGGCATTGTCAAACCTCTATGACTGAGCTCATATAGCGAGGCAGACATGATAGGGGTTTGATTGGTTGAAATGAAATCATGACACCCATTATAGGCGGTAGAAATGTATCAACCGTTGTCTACTAAAGCTTGAATCTCATTCGTTGTCGGCATGATAAAAAGCTACAATGTCGAGGTGGGGTGATGTGGAGGTGGGGTGGATTATGTGTGACAAATTCTATTACCTGAATGGTTTGCATAAGATAGTGTGAGTTTCCCTTTAAGACCAAATATAAACACGGATCTTAGTGCATGTTTGTTTCCAGACCGAATATTTTAGTTTGGAACACGGATTCAGATTTTTTAAAGTGCAAACAGAATACAGACCTGCAGTAGCCAAAATATCTACTGACCAGAGTGCTGATGATGATATATACTGTGTTCGACGACTGTAGTAGTTTGTAAAGATCATGTACCTGCAATTATCCCTTCTTCTTTGGCTCCTGTTTTTTGTCATCAGTGAGGGTCATTAGCTACATCGCGTTCTTCCTGGTCGCCAGTGTGCATAGTCCGGTACATAGCACACTTTACGAACTTTTGTAGATGGTGGCGAGTCCATCAAGTACCAAGGCGTCCATTCCATAGACCATCTTTGTTGTGCCACCTTCAGTGACAGCTGGACTGTGCTTAATGTATAACGTGTCCTGGACGTTATTCTGTCCAGTCAGCGATGTTGTGTTATGGGCAGAAGGTGCCGCCTGCGGTGACAGGAATCAAGCTCATTTAGAACTGCTTTCGGAGCTGCCCAGTGGCGTCTTACAGAGCCGATCAATGGACCTTTCCAGTTTTAGCTATGCCCCATCCATCTCTATCTAAGCCCCAACCACAACTCGTCTGTGTTGGGATAGATCGATTTCTGAACTATCTGACTATCAATTTCCAGAAAAATATACAAGTAAGCTGATAAATATGTTGAAACTAATTTGATTGGGAAAAAGTACGTCCATGCTGTACTGGGTTGCTGGATGATGCCCTCAATTGAGGAATCCAGGCACTCATATGACGTCATAATCAACTACGTCAGAGATGACGCGATATAGTCCGTCACAAACGCTTAATAGTCCGACAAGTTGTACGAAATGTATGTATTTACTATGTAAAAAAACATTCTGTTGAATATTTTGAAACAGATTTGACTGGGCACTGATGCTGCCATTAGTTTCAAAATATTCAACAGCTTTTCTGTATAGTTTCGTGGAATTTGAGATTCAGAGAGCGATGGGATCGATTGAGAGCAAAGCGTGTGTGGAGCTTGGCTAGAGGTGGGCGGGGCACCGCTAAAGCGGGAAATTCATCCGTCCATTATTAGGTTATCGCGGTTCTGACTTTTACTTTGTGCATTAGTTAATGGTTTTAGCCATATTGAACTGATAATATCTTCTGCTAACACGAAGGTTCAAATTCGGCCATCTCGAAATATCCTAAAACAAAATGCTCTCTGTCGGTACCAAAATCTCGTATTCATATTTTTCAGAATCCCGTTTCCTTAAGTTGGCCCCTGTCTCTGTCTATGGAGCTTTCCAGAGTGTCCGTCTATCTACTGGCGACATGATCAGCCAACCGGCGTATACGATGACGTCATATTCATTACGCCATTAATGATTCTATATGGCTCGTATTCAACTCTTAATAGTCCGACACTATGGCAGCAACAGCACCGAGTCAAATTAGTTTCAAAATATTCAATAACTTACATATATAGTTTTCTGGAAATTGATGGTGAGGGAGTTCAGAGATCCATCGATCCCAACACGAGCGAGGTGCGGGTGAAAGTTAGCTAGAGATGGGTGGCGTATGGCTAAAAATGGAAAAGTCCATTACGCGCATGAAATAAACCGGTAGGCTCATGTCACTTTGGCCTGTACCGTCACGTGTGTCGATGGTCTAGTTTATCTATACATTGACTGCGTGCAACTATTATACGTTTAAAAAAAAAGGATTTTGTTCGAGGTGCCAAATATCTAAATTGCCAACGAACACTAATCCGTACTTGACGCATCTGATACGAATATCTCACATCTGGTAACGTATATTGATATCTAAATTAACAATTTTAACAGTACAGGCGTGATAAATTATTTAAATGAAAGAAATATTATGTTGAATTTGTTGAAATAAATATGATTCAGGAGGCTGCTAACCGAACATATACAAAAACACATCACTGTTCTGCATGCGTCATTTTTGTTCTCTTCGTGGTGTGGTATAAATCATTACGATTTATTTATCTTATCCGTGTACCAATAAATCGAGTCATCGATACTTACGATATATCTATATATCACTCACTATATCACTCACTCTCATGTATGTAGTGAAGCTGCTAAAGGAGTGAAAATGCCAAAATGGTTCAGAATGTGATAAAAGCCCAACATTTGGTACAAATGTAGGATAATATATATATAGTCTTTGCTTTGAGTGGGAGTTCCACGAAATAAGGACAGTTTTCGTCCCCAATATTTTAGAGCCACCAATCGGATATTTTAGTTTCCATATAATTTTTTGTCAATTGTTTATCCTGTATGCATGGAATGATATCACATTTGATAGAAATATGGCACAAAAAAATCACGTGATAGAATCTGCTCAGTATTTTAGGTATTCTGATATTGGTTTGATAATAGGGTCCGAGATTTCGGGACTACAGTTCGGTAGGTCACAAATTCAGAGAATGACGTTTTGGTCAAGATCTCGGTTAATATTGTACGAATCGCTCCAAATTTTCGCATGTAGTCCTGGCTCAATTTGTACTTGGAGAGAACGTGCCAAATATTTATTTCATAATAACAGAGCTATTGACCAGGGCGCGATTCCTTAAATTTGCGACTAGGCTTTACTCCAATTCCTCCGAGACTGCTACTGGCGAGGCACGTTATAAGCTTAAGATTTAGTTATTATGCTGTATGATTTTAAGTTGTTTAACCTTTATTTTTTTTTTTTTATGATTAAATTTTATTTGATAAATATTCGTTCTAGGAGAATTAGAAAAACTACAAAGAAAAAGTTTTAATAAAAACTTTTGTGAAAAGCAGATTATAACTGAAGGGCTATAGGTGTTTACAGAACAGTTATATACAATAATGATTAAAAGCAGATTATAACTGAAGGGTGTTTACAGAACAGTTATATACAATTATGATGAAAAGCAGATTATAACTGAACGGTGTTTACAGAACAGTTATATACAATTATGATGAAAAGCAGATTATAACTGAAAGGTGTTTACAGAACAGTTATATACAATACTGATTAAAAGCAAATTATAACTGAAGGGATATAGGTGTTTACAGAACAGTTATATACAATTATGATGAAAAGCAGATTATAACTGAAGGGATATAGGTGCTTACAGAACAGTTATATACAATTATGATGAAAAGCAGATTATAACTGAAGGGATATAGGTGTTTACAGAACAGTTATATACAATTATGATGAAAAGCAGATTATAACTGAAGGGATATAGGTGCTTACAGAACAGTTATATACAATTATGATGAAAAGCAGATTATAACTGAAGGAATATAGGTGTTTACAGAACAGTTATATACAATTATGATGAAAAGCAGATTATAACTGAACGGAGTTTACAGAACAGTTATATACAATTATGATGAAAAGCAGATTATAACTGAAAGGTGTTTACAGAACAGTTATATACAATACTGATTAAAAGCAAATTATAACTGAAGGGATATAGGTGTTTACAGAACAGTTATATACAATTATGATGAAAAGCAGATTATAACTGAAGGAATATAGGTGTTTACAGAACAGTTATATACAATTATGATGAAAAGCAGATTATAACTGAACGGTGTTTACAGAACAGTTATATACAATAATGATGAAAAGCAGATTATAACTGAAGGGATATAGGTGTTTACAGAACAGTTATATACAATAATGATTAAAAGCAGATTATAACTGAAGGGTGTTCACAGAACAGTTATATACAACTATGATGAAAAGCACATTATAACTGAAGGGATATAGGTGTTTACAGAACAGTTATATACAATTATGATGAAAAGCAGATTATAACTAAAGGGCTATAGGTGTTTACAGAACAGTTATATACAATAATGATTAAAAGCAGATTATAACTGAAGGGTGTTTACAGAACAGTTATATACAATTATGATGAAAAGCAGATTAAAACTGAAGGGTGTTTAGAGAACAGTTATATACAATAATGATGAAAAGCACATTATAACTGAAGGGATATAGGTGTTTACAGAACAGTTATATACAATTATGATGAAAAGCAGATTATAACTGAAGGGTGTTTACCGAACAGTTATATACAATAATGATTAAAAGCAGATTATAACTGAAGGGTGTTTACAGAACAGTTATATACAATTATGATGAAAAGCAGATTATAACTGAACGGTGTTTACAGAACAGTTATATACAATTATGATGAAAAGCAGATTATAACTGAAGGGATATAGATGTTTACAGAACAGTTATATACAATACTGATTAAAAGCAGATTATAACTGAAGGGATATAGGTGTTTACAGAACAGCTATGTACAATTATGATGAAAAGCACATTATAACTGAAGGGATATAGGTGTTTACAGAACAGTTATATACAATTATGATGAAAAGCAGATTATAACTAAAGGGATATATGTGTTTACAGAACAGTTATATACAATAATGATTAAAAGCAGATTATAACTGAAGGGTGTTTACAGAACAGTTATATACAATTATGATGAAAAGCAGATTAAAACTGAAGGGTGTTTACAGAACAGTTATATACAATTATGATGAAAAGCAGATTATAACTGAAGGGATTTAGGTGTTTACAGAACAGTTATATACAATTATGATGAAAAGCAGATTATAACTGAAGGGTGTTTACCGAACAGTTATATACAATAATGATTAAAAGCAGATTATAACTGAAGGGTGTTTACAGAACAGTTATATACAATTATGATGAAAAGCAGATTATAACTGAACGGTGTTTACAGAACAGTTATATACAATTATGATGAAAAGCAGATTATAACTGAAGGGATATAGGTGTTTACAGAACAGTTATATACAATACTGATTAAAAGCAGATTATAACTGAAGGAATATAGGTGTTTACAGAACAGCTATGTACAATAATGATGAAAAGTAGATTATAACTGAAGGGATATAGGTGTTTACAGAACAGTTATATACAATAATGATGAAAAGCAGATTATAACTGAAGGGATATAGGTGTTTACAGAACAGCTATGTACAATTATGATGAAAAGCAGATTATAACTGAAGGGATATAGGTGTTTACAGAACAGCTATGTACAATAATGATGAAAAGCAGATTATAACTGAAGGGATATAGGTGTTTACAGAACAGCTATATACAATAATGATGAAAAGCAGATTATAACTGAAGGGATATAGGTGTTTACAGAACAGTTATATACAATTATGATGAAAAGCAGATTATAACTGAAGGGATATAGGTGTTTACAGAACAGCTATTTACAATAATGATGAAAAGCAGATTATAACTGAAGGGATATAGGTGTTTACAGAACAGTTATATACAATAATGATGAAAAGCAGATTATAACTGAAGGGTGTTTACAGAACAGTTATATACAATTATGATGAAAAGCAGATTATAACGGAAGGGATATAAGTGTTTACAGAACAGCTATGTACAATAATGATGAAAAGCAGATTAAAACTGAAGGGATATATGTGTTTACAGAACAGCTATGTACAATAATGATGAAAAGCAGATTATAACTGAAGGGTGTTTACCGAACAGTTATATACAATAATGATTAAAAGCAGATTATAACTGAAGGGTGTTTACAGAACAGTTATATACAATTATGATGAAAAGCAGATTATAACTGAACGGTGTTTACAGAACAGTTATATACAATTATGATGAAAAGCAGATTATAACTGAAGGGATATAGGTGTTTACAGAACAGTTATATACAATACTGATTAAAAGCAGATTATAACTGAAGGAATATAGGTGTTTACAGAACAGCTATGTACAATAATGATGAAAAGTAGATTATAACTGAAGGGATATAGGTGTTTACAGAACAGTTATATACAATAATGATGAAAAGCAGATTATAACTGAAGGGATATAGGTGTTTACAGAACAGCTATGTACAATTATGATGAAAAGCAGATTATAACTGAAGGGATATAGGTGTTTACAGAACAGCTATGTACAATAATGATGAAAAGCAGATTATAACTGAAGGGATATAGGTGTTTACAGAACAGCTATATACAATAATGATGAAAAGCAGATTATAACTGAAGGGATATAGGTGTTTACAGAACAGTTATATACAATTATGATGAAAAGCAGATTATAACTGAAGGGATATAGGTGTTTACAGAACAGCTATTTACAATAATGATGAAAAGCAGATTATAACTGAAGGGATATAGGTGTTTACAGAACAGTTATATACAATAATGATGAAAAGCAGATTATAACTGAAGGGTGTTTACAGAACAGTTATATACAATTATGATGAAAAGCAGATTATAACGGAAGGGATATAAGTGTTTACAGAACAGCTATGTACAATAATGATGAAAAGCAGATTAAAACTGAAGGGATATATGTGTTTACAGAACAGCTATGTACAATAATGATGAAAAGCAGATTATAACTGAAGGAATATAGGTGTTTACAGAACAGTTATATACAATTATGATGAAAAGCAGATTATAACTGAACGGAGTTTACAGAACAGTTATATACAATTATGATGAAAAGCAGATTATAACTGAAAGGTGTTTACAGAACAGTTATATACAATACTGATTAAAAGCAAATTATAACTGAAGGGATATAGGTGTTTACAGAACAGTTATATACAATTATGATGAAAAGCAGATTATAACTGAAGGAATATAGGTGTTTACAGAACAGTTATATACAATTATGATGAAAAGCAGATTATAACTGAACGGTGTTTACAGAACAGTTATATACAATAATGATGAAAAGCAGATTATAACTGAAGGGATATAGGTGTTTACAGAACAGTTATATACAATAATGATTAAAAGCAGATTATAACTGAAGGGTGTTCACAGAACAGTTATATACAACTATGATGAAAAGCACATTATAACTGAAGGGATATAGGTGTTTACAGAACAGTTATATACAATTATGATGAAAAGCAGATTATAACTAAAGGGCTATAGGTGTTTACAGAACAGTTATATACAATAATGATTAAAAGCAGATTATAACTGAAGGGTGTTTACAGAACAGTTATATACAATTATGATGAAAAGCAGATTAAAACTGAAGGGTGTTTAGAGAACAGTTATATACAATAATGATGAAAAGCACATTATAACTGAAGGGATATAGGTGTTTACAGAACAGTTATATACAATTATGATGAAAAGCAGATTATAACTGAAGGGTGTTTACCGAACAGTTATATACAATAATGATTAAAAGCAGATTATAACTGAAGGGTGTTTACAGAACAGTTATATACAATTATGATGAAAAGCAGATTATAACTGAACGGTGTTTACAGAACAGTTATATACAATTATGATGAAAAGCAGATTATAACTGAAGGGATATAGATGTTTACAGAACAGTTATATACAATACTGATTAAAAGCAGATTATAACTGAAGGGATATAGGTGTTTACAGAACAGCTATGTACAATTATGATGAAAAGCACATTATAACTGAAGGGATATAGGTGTTTACAGAACAGTTATATACAATTATGATGAAAAGCAGATTATAACTAAAGGGATATATGTGTTTACAGAACAGTTATATACAATAATGATTAAAAGCAGATTATAACTGAAGGGTGTTTACAGAACAGTTATATACAATTATGATGAAAAGCAGATTAAAACTGAAGGGTGTTTACAGAACAGTTATATACAATTATGATGAAAAGCAGATTATAACTGAAGGGATTTAGGTGTTTACAGAACAGTTATATACAATTATGATGAAAAGCAGATTATAACTGAAGGGTGTTTACCGAACAGTTATATACAATAATGATTAAAAGCAGATTATAACTGAAGGGTGTTTACAGAACAGTTATATACAATTATGATGAAAAGCAGATTATAACTGAACGGTGTTTACAGAACAGTTATATACAATTATGATGAAAAGCAGATTATAACTGAAGGGATATAGGTGTTTACAGAACAGTTATATACAATACTGATTAAAAGCAGATTATAACTGAAGGAATATAGGTGTTTACAGAACAGCTATGTACAATAATGATGAAAAGTAGATTATAACTGAAGGGATATAGGTGTTTACAGAACAGTTATATACAATTATGATGAAAAGCAGATTATAACTGAAGGAATATAGGTGTTTACAGAACAGTTATATACAATTATGATGAAAAGCAGATTATAACTGAACGGTGTTTACAGAACAGTTATATACAATAATGATGAAAAGCAGATTATAACTGAAGGGATATAGGTGTTTACAGAACAGTTATATACAATAATGATTAAAAGCAGATTATAACTGAAGGGTGTTCACAGAACAGTTATATACAACTATGATGAAAAGCACATTATAACTGAAGGGATATAGGTGTTTACAGAACAGTTATATACAATTATGATGAAAAGCAGATTATAACTAAAGGGCTATAGGTGTTTACAGAACAGTTATATACAATAATGATTAAAAGCAGATTATAACTGAAGGGTGTTTACAGAACAGTTATATACAATTATGATGAAAAGCAGATTAAAACTGAAGGGTGTTTAGAGAACAGTTATATACAATAATGATGAAAAGCACATTATAACTGAAGGGATATAGGTGTTTACAGAACAGTTATATACAATTATGATGAAAAGCAGATTATAACTGAAGGGTGTTTACCGAACAGTTATATACAATAAAGATTAAAAGCAGATTATAACTGAAGGGTGTTTACAGAACAGTTATATACAATTATGATGAAAAGCAGATTATAACTGAACGGTGTTTACAGAACAGTTATATACAATTATGATGAAAAGCAGATTATAACTGAAGGGATATAGATGTTTACAGAACAGTTATATACAATACTGATTAAAAGCAGATTATAACTGAAGGGATATAGGTGTTTACAGAACAGCTATGTACAATTATGATGAAAAGCACATTATAACTGAAGGGATATAGGTGTTTACAGAACAGTTATATACAATTATGATGAAAAGCAGATTATAACTAAAGGGATATATGTGTTTACAGAACAGTTATATACAATAATGATTAAAAGCAGATTATAACTGAAGGGTGTTTACAGAACAGTTATATACAATTATGATGAAAAGCAGATTAAAACTGAAGGGTGTTTACAGAACAGTTATATACAATTATGATGAAAAGCAGATTATAACTGAAGGGATTTAGGTGTTTACAGAACAGTTATATACAATTATGATGAAAAGCAGATTATAACTGAAGGGTGTTTACCGAACAGTTATATACAATAATGATTAAAAGCAGATTATAACTGAAGGGTGTTTACAGAACAGTTATATACAATTATGATGAAAAGCAGATTATAACTGAACGGTGTTTACAGAACAGTTATATACAATTATGATGAAAAGCAGATTATAACTGAAGGGATATAGGTGTTTACAGAACAGTTATATACAATACTGATTAAAAGCAGATTATAACTGAAGGAATATAGGTGTTTACAGAACAGCTATGTACAATAATGATGAAAAGTAGATTATAACTGAAGGGTGTTTACAGAACAGTTATATACAATTATGATGAAAAGCAGATTATAACTGAACGGTGTTTACAGAACAGTTATATACAATTATGATGAAAAGCAGATTATAACTGAAAGGTGTTTACAGAACAGTTATATACAATACTGATTAAAAGCAAATTATAACTGAAGGGATATAGGTGTTTACAGAACAGTTATATACAATTATGATGAAAAGCAGATTATAACTGAAGGGATATAGGTGCTTACAGAACAGTTATATACAATTATGATGAAAAGCAGATTATAACTGAAGGGATATAGGTGTTTACAGAACAGTTATATACAATTATGATGAAAAGCAGATTATAACTGAAGGGATATAGGTGCTTACAGAACAGTTATATACAATTATGATGAAAAGCAGATTATAACTGAAGGAATATAGGTGTTTACAGAACAGTTATATACAATTATGATGAAAAGCAGATTATAACTGAACGGAGTTTACAGAACAGTTATATACAATTATGATGAAAAGCAGATTATAACTGAAAGGTGTTTACAGAACAGTTATATACAATACTGATTAAAAGCAAATTATAACTGAAGGGATATAGGTGTTTACAGAACAGTTATATACAATTATGATGAAAAGCAGATTATAACTGAAGGAATATAGGTGTTTACAGAACAGTTATATACAATTATGATGAAAAGCAGATTATAACTGAACGGTGTTTACAGAACAGTTATATACAATAATGATGAAAAGCAGATTATAACTGAAGGGATATAGGTGTTTACAGAACAGTTATATACAATAATGATTAAAAGCAGATTATAACTGAAGGGTGTTCACAGAACAGTTATATACAACTATGATGAAAAGCACATTATAACTGAAGGGATATAGGTGTTTACAGAACAGTTATATACAATTATGATGAAAAGCAGATTATAACTAAAGGGCTATAGGTGTTTACAGAACAGTTATATACAATAATGATTAAAAGCAGATTATAACTGAAGGGTGTTTACAGAACAGTTATATACAATTATGATGAAAAGCAGATTAAAACTGAAGGGTGTTTAGAGAACAGTTATATACAATAATGATGAAAAGCACATTATAACTGAAGGGATATAGGTGTTTACAGAACAGTTATATACAATTATGATGAAAAGCAGATTATAACTGAAGGGTGTTTACCGAACAGTTATATACAATAATGATTAAAAGCAGATTATAACTGAAGGGTGTTTACAGAACAGTTATATACAATTATGATGAAAAGCAGATTATAACTGAACGGTGTTTACAGAACAGTTATATACAATTATGATGAAAAGCAGATTATAACTGAAGGGATATAGATGTTTACAGAACAGTTATATACAATACTGATTAAAAGCAGATTATAACTGAAGGGATATAGGTGTTTACAGAACAGCTATGTACAATTATGATGAAAAGCACATTATAACTGAAGGGATATAGGTGTTTACAGAACAGTTATATACAATTATGATGAAAAGCAGATTATAACTAAAGGGATATATGTGTTTACAGAACAGTTATATACAATAATGATTAAAAGCAGATTATAACTGAAGGGTGTTTACAGAACAGTTATATACAATTATGATGAAAAGCAGATTAAAACTGAAGGGTGTTTACAGAACAGTTATATACAATTATGATGAAAAGCAGATTATAACTGAAGGGATTTAGGTGTTTACAGAACAGTTATATACAATTATGATGAAAAGCAGATTATAACTGAAGGGTGTTTACCGAACAGTTATATACAATAATGATTAAAAGCAGATTATAACTGAAGGGTGTTTACAGAACAGTTATATACAATTATGATGAAAAGCAGATTATAACTGAACGGTGTTTACAGAACAGTTATATACAATTATGATGAAAAGCAGATTATAACTGAAGGGATATAGGTGTTTACAGAACAGTTATATACAATACTGATTAAAAGCAGATTATAACTGAAGGAATATAGGTGTTTACAGAACAGCTATGTACAATAATGATGAAAAGTAGATTATAACTGAAGGGATATAGGTGTTTACAGAACAGTTATATACAATAATGATGAAAAGCAGATTATAACTGAAGGGATATAGGTGTTTACAGAACAGCTATGTACAATTATGATGAAAAGCAGATTATAACTGAAGGGATATAGGTGTTTACAGAACAGCTATGTACAATAATGATGAAAAGCAGATTATAACTGAAGGGATATAGGTGTTTACAGAACAGCTATATACAATAATGATGAAAAGCAGATTATAACTGAAGGGATACAGGTGTTTACAGAACAGTTATATACAATTATGATGAAAAGCAGATTATAACTGAAGGGATATAGGTGTTTACAGAACAGCTATTTACAATAATGATGAAAAGCAGATTATAACTGAAGGGATATAGGTGTTTACAGAACAGTTATATACAATAATGATGAAAAGCAGATTATAACTGAAGGGTGTTTACAGAACAGTTATATACAATTATGATGAAAAGCAGATTATAACGGAAGGGATATAAGTGTTTACAGAACAGCTATGTACAATAATGATGAAAAGCAGATTAAAACTGAAGGGATATATGTGTTTACAGAACAGCTATGTACAATAATGATGAAAAGCAGATTATAACTGAAGGAATATAGGTGTTTACAGAACAGTTATATACAATTATGATGAAAAGCAGATTATAACTGAACGGAGTTTACAGAACAGTTATATACAATTATGATGAAAAGCAGATTATAACTGAAAGGTGTTTACAGAACAGTTATATACAATACTGATTAAAAGCAAATTATAACTGAAGGGATATAGGTGTTTACAGAACAGTTATATACAATTATGATGAAAAGCAGATTATAACTGAAGGAATATAGGTGTTTACAGAACAGTTATATACAATTATGATGAAAAGCAGATTATAACTGAACGGTGTTTACAGAACAGTTATATACAATAATGATGAAAAGCAGATTATAACTGAAGGGATATAGGTGTTTACAGAACAGTTATATACAATAATGATTAAAAGCAGATTATAACTGAAGGGTGTTCACAGAACAGTTATATACAACTATGATGAAAAGCACATTATAACTGAAGGGATATAGGTGTTTACAGAACAGTTATATACAATTATGATGAAAAGCAGATTATAACTAAAGGGCTATAGGTGTTTACAGAACAGTTATATACAATAATGATTAAAAGCAGATTATAACTGAAGGGTGTTTACAGAACAGTTATATACAATTATGATGAAAAGCAGATTAAAACTGAAGGGTGTTTAGAGAACAGTTATATACAATAATGATGAAAAGCACATTATAACTGAAGGGATATAGGTGTTTACAGAACAGTTATATACAATTATGATGAAAAGCAGATTATAACTGAAGGGTGTTTACCGAACAGTTATATACAATAATGATTAAAAGCAGATTATAACTGAAGGGTGTTTACAGAACAGTTATATACAATTATGATGAAAAGCAGATTATAACTGAACGGTGTTTACAGAACAGTTATATACAATTATGATGAAAAGCAGATTATAACTGAAGGGATATAGATGTTTACAGAACAGTTATATACAATACTGATTAAAAGCAGATTATAACTGAAGGGATATAGGTGTTTACAGAACAGCTATGTACAATTATGATGAAAAGCACATTATAACTGAAGGGATATAGGTGTTTACAGAACAGTTATATACAATTATGATGAAAAGCAGATTATAACTAAAGGGATATATGTGTTTACAGAACAGTTATATACAATAATGATTAAAAGCAGATTATAACTGAAGGGTGTTTACAGAACAGTTATATACAATTATGATGAAAAGCAGATTAAAACTGAAGGGTGTTTACAGAACAGTTATATACAATTATGATGAAAAGCAGATTATAACTGAAGGGATTTAGGTGTTTACAGAACAGTTATATACAATTATGATGAAAAGCAGATTATAACTGAAGGGTGTTTACCGAACAGTTATATACAATAATGATTAAAAGCAGATTATAACTGAAGGGTGTTTACAGAACAGTTATATACAATTATGATGAAAAGCAGATTATAACTGAACGGTGTTTACAGAACAGTTATATACAATTATGATGAAAAGCAGATTATAACTGAAGGGATATAGGTGTTTACAGAACAGTTATATACAATACTGATTAAAAGCAGATTATAACTGAAGGAATATAGGTGTTTACAGAACAGCTATGTACAATAATGATGAAAAGTAGATTATAACTGAAGGGATATAGGTGTTTACAGAACAGTTATATACAATTATGATGAAAAGCAGATTATAACTGAAGGAATATAGGTGTTTACAGAACAGTTATATACAATTATGATGAAAAGCAGATTATAACTGAACGGTGTTTACAGAACAGTTATATACAATAATGATGAAAAGCAGATTATAACTGAAGGGATATAGGTGTTTACAGAACAGTTATATACAATAATGATTAAAAGCAGATTATAACTGAAGGGTGTTCACAGAACAGTTATATACAACTATGATGAAAAGCACATTATAACTGAAGGGATATAGGTGTTTACAGAACAGTTATATACAATTATGATGAAAAGCAGATTATAACTAAAGGGCTATAGGTGTTTACAGAACAGTTATATACAATAATGATTAAAAGCAGATTATAACTGAAGGGTGTTTACAGAACAGTTATATACAATTATGATGAAAAGCAGATTAAAACTGAAGGGTGTTTAGAGAACAGTTATATACAATAATGATGAAAAGCACATTATAACTGAAGGGATATAGGTGTTTACAGAACAGTTATATACAATTATGATGAAAAGCAGATTATAACTGAAGGGTGTTTACCGAACAGTTATATACAATAATGATTAAAAGCAGATTATAACTGAAGGGTGTTTACAGAACAGTTATATACAATTATGATGAAAAGCAGATTATAACTGAACGGTGTTTACAGAACAGTTATATACAATTATGATGAAAAGCAGATTATAACTGAAGGGATATAGATGTTTACAGAACAGTTATATACAATACTGATTAAAAGCAGATTATAACTGAAGGGATATAGGTGTTTACAGAACAGCTATGTACAATTATGATGAAAAGCACATTATAACTGAAGGGATATAGGTGTTTACAGAACAGTTATATACAATTATGATGAAAAGCAGATTATAACTAAAGGGATATATGTGTTTACAGAACAGTTATATACAATAATGATTAAAAGCAGATTATAACTGAAGGGTGTTTACAGAACAGTTATATACAATTATGATGAAAAGCAGATTAAAACTGAAGGGTGTTTACAGAACAGTTATATACAATTATGATGAAAAGCAGATTATAACTGAAGGGATTTAGGTGTTTACAGAACAGTTATATACAATTATGATGAAAAGCAGATTATAACTGAAGGGTGTTTACCGAACAGTTATATACAATAATGATTAAAAGCAGATTATAACTGAAGGGTGTTTACAGAACAGTTATATACAATTATGATGAAAAGCAGATTATAACTGAACGGTGTTTACAGAACAGTTATATACAATTATGATGAAAAGCAGATTATAACTGAAGGGATATAGGTGTTTACAGAACAGTTATATACAATACTGATTAAAAGCAGATTATAACTGAAGGAATATAGGTGTTTACAGAACAGCTATGTACAATAATGATGAAAAGTAGATTATAACTGAAGGGATATAGGTGTTTACAGAACAGTTATATACAATAATGATGAAAAGCAGATTATAACTGAAGGGATATAGGTGTTTACAGAACAGCTATGTACAATTATGATGAAAAGCAGATTATAACTGAAGGGATATAGGTGTTTACAGAACAGCTATGTACAATAATGATGAAAAGCAGATTATAACTGAAGGGATATAGGTGTTTACAGAACAGCTATATACAATAATGATGAAAAGCAGATTATAACTGAAGGGATATAGGTGTTTACAGAACAGTTATATACAATTATGATGAAAAGCAGATTATAACTGAAGGGATATAGGTGTTTACAGAACAGCTATTTACAATAATGATGAAAAGCAGATTATAACTGAAGGGATATAGGTGTTTACAGAACAGTTATATACAATAATGATGAAAAGCAGATTATAACTGAAGGGTGTTTACAGAACAGTTATATACAATTATGATGAAAAGCAGATTATAACGGAAGGGATATAAGTGTTTACAGAACAGCTATGTACAATAATGATGAAAAGCAGATTAAAACTGAAGGGATATATGTGTTTACAGAACAGCTATGTACAATAATGATGAAAAGCAGATTATAACTGAAGGAATATAGGTGTTTACAGAACAGTTATATACAATTATGATGAAAAGCAGATTATAACTGAACGGAGTTTACAGAACAGTTATATACAATTATGATGAAAAGCAGATTATAACTGAAAGGTGTTTACAGAACAGTTATATACAATACTGATTAAAAGCAAATTATAACTGAAGGGATATAGGTGTTTACAGAACAGTTATATACAATTATGATGAAAAGCAGATTATAACTGAAGGAATATAGGTGTTTACAGAACAGTTATATACAATTATGATGAAAAGCAGATTATAACTGAACGGTGTTTACAGAACAGTTATATACAATAATGATGAAAAGCAGATTATAACTGAAGGGATATAGGTGTTTACAGAACAGTTATATACAATAATGATTAAAAGCAGATTATAACTGAAGGGTGTTCACAGAACAGTTATATACAACTATGATGAAAAGCACATTATAACTGAAGGGATATAGGTGTTTACAGAACAGTTATATACAATTATGATGAAAAGCAGATTATAACTAAAGGGCTATAGGTGTTTACAGAACAGTTATATACAATAATGATTAAAAGCAGATTATAACTGAAGGGTGTTTACAGAACAGTTATATACAATTATGATGAAAAGCAGATTAAAACTGAAGGGTGTTTAGAGAACAGTTATATACAATAATGATGAAAAGCACATTATAACTGAAGGGATATAGGTGTTTACAGAACAGTTATATACAATTATGATGAAAAGCAGATTATAACTGAAGGGTGTTTACCGAACAGTTATATACAATAATGATTAAAAGCAGATTATAACTGAAGGGTGTTTACAGAACAGTTATATACAATTATGATGAAAAGCAGATTATAACTGAACGGTGTTTACAGAACAGTTATATACAATTATGATGAAAAGCAGATTATAACTGAAGGGATATAGATGTTTACAGAACAGTTATATACAATACTGATTAAAAGCAGATTATAACTGAAGGGATATAGGTGTTTACAGAACAGCTATGTACAATTATGATGAAAAGCACATTATAACTGAAGGGATATAGGTGTTTACAGAACAGTTATATACAATTATGATGAAAAGCAGATTATAACTAAAGGGATATATGTGTTTACAGAACAGTTATATACAATAATGATTAAAAGCAGATTATAACTGAAGGGTGTTTACAGAACAGTTATATACAATTATGATGAAAAGCAGATTAAAACTGAAGGGTGTTTACAGAACAGTTATATACAATTATGATGAAAAGCAGATTATAACTGAAGGGATTTAGGTGTTTACAGAACAGTTATATACAATTATGATGAAAAGCAGATTATAACTGAAGGGTGTTTACCGAACAGTTATATACAATAATGATTAAAAGCAGATTATAACTGAAGGGTGTTTACAGAACAGTTATATACAATTATGATGAAAAGCAGATTATAACTGAACGGTGTTTACAGAACAGTTATATACAATTATGATGAAAAGCAGATTATAACTGAAGGGATATAGGTGTTTACAGAACAGTTATATACAATACTGATTAAAAGCAGATTATAACTGAAGGAATATAGGTGTTTACAGAACAGCTATGTACAATAATGATGAAAAGTAGATTATAACTGAAGGGATATAGGTGTTTACAGAACAGTTATATACAATTATGATGAAAAGCAGATTATAACTGAAGGAATATAGGTGTTTACAGAACAGTTATATACAATTATGATGAAAAGCAGATTATAACTGAACGGTGTTTACAGAACAGTTATATACAATAATGATGAAAAGCAGATTATAACTGAAGGGATATAGGTGTTTACAGAACAGTTATATACAATAATGATTAAAAGCAGATTATAACTGAAGGGTGTTCACAGAACAGTTATATACAACTATGATGAAAAGCACATTATAACTGAAGGGATATAGGTGTTTACAGAACAGTTATATACAATTATGATGAAAAGCAGATTATAACTAAAGGGCTATAGGTGTTTACAGAACAGTTATATACAATTATGATGAAAAGCAGATTATAACTGAACGGAGTTTACAGAACAGTTATATACAATTATGATGAAAAGCAGATTATAACTGAAAGGTGTTTACAGAACAGTTATATACAATACTGATTAAAAGCAAATTATAACTGAAGGGATATAGGTGTTTACAGAACAGTTATATACAATTATGATGAAAAGCAGATTATAACTGAAGGAATATAGGTGTTTACAGAACAGTTATATACAATTATGATGAAAAGCAGATTATAACTGAACGGTGTTTACAGAACAGTTATATACAATAATGATGAAAAGCAGATTATAACTGAAGGGATATAGGTGTTTACAGAACAGTTATATACAATAATGATTAAAAGCAGATTATAACTGAAGGGTGTTCACAGAACAGTTATATACAACTATGATGAAAAGCAGATTAAAACTGAAGGGTGTTTAGAGAACAGTTATATACAATAATGATGAAAAGCACATTATAACTGAAGGGATATAGGTGTTTACAGAACAGTTATATACAATTATGATGAAAAGCAGATTATAACTGAAGGGTGTTTACCGAACAGTTATATACAATAATGATTAAAAGCAGATTATAACTGAAGGGTGTTTACAGAACAGTTATATACAATTATGATGAAAAGCAGATTATAACTGAACGGTGTTTACAGAACAGTTATATACAATTATGATGAAAAGCAGATTATAACTGAAGGGATATAGATGTTTACAGAACAGTTATATACAATACTGATTAAAAGCAGATTATAACTGAAGGGATATAGGTGTTTACAGAACAGCTATGTACAATTATGATGAAAAGCACATTATAACTGAAGGGATATAGGTGTTTACAGAACAGTTATATACAATTATGATGAAAAGCAGATTATAACTAAAGGGATATATGTGTTTACAGAACAGTTATATACAATAATGATTAAAAGCAGATTATAACTGAAGGGTGTTTACAGAACAGTTATATACAATTATGATGAAAAGCAGATTAAAACTGAAGGGTGTTTACAGAACAGTTATATACAATTATGATGAAAAGCAGATTATAACTGAAGGGATTTAGGTGTTTACAGAACAGTTATATACAATTATGATGAAAAGCAGATTATAACTGAAGGGTGTTTACCGAACAGTTATATACAATAATGATTAAAAGCAGATTATAACTGAAGGGTGTTTACAGAACAGTTATATACAATTATGATGAAAAGCAGATTATAACTGAACGGTGTTTACAGAACAGTTATATACAATTATGATGAAAAGCAGATTATAACTGAAGGGATATAGGTGTTTACAGAACAGTTATATACAATACTGATTAAAAGCAGATTATAACTGAAGGAATATAGGTGTTTACAGAACAGCTATGTACAATAATGATGAAAAGTAGATTATAACTGAAGGGATATAGGTGTTTACAGAACAGTTATATACAATAATGATGAAAAGCAGATTATAACTGAAGGGATATAGGTGTTTACAGAACAGCTATGTACAATTATGATGAAAAGCAGATTATAACTGAAGGGATATAGGTGTTTACAGAACAGCTATGTACAATAATGATGAAAAGCAGATTATAACTGAAGGGATATAGGTGTTTACAGAACAGCTATATACAATAATGATGAAAAGCAGATTATAACTGAAGGGATATAGGTGTTTACAGAACAGTTATATACAATTATGATGAAAAGCAGATTATAACTGAAGGGATATAGGTGTTTACAGAACAGCTATTTACAATAATGATGAAAAGCAGATTATAACTGAAGGGATATAGGTGTTTACAGAACAGTTATATACAATAATGATGAAAAGCAGATTATAACTGAAGGGTGTTTACAGAACAGTTATATACAATTATGATGAAAAGCAGATTATAACGGAAGGGATATAAGTGTTTACAGAACAGCTATGTACAATAATGATGAAAAGCAGATTAAAACTGAAGGGATATATGTGTTTACAGAACAGCTATGTACAATAATGATGAAAAGCAGATTATAACTGAAGGGCTATAGGTGTTTACAGAACAGCTATGTACAATAATGATGAAAAGCAGATTATAACTGAAGGGATATATGTGTTTACAGAACAGTTATAAACAATAATGATGAAAAGCAGATTATAACTGAAGGGATATATGTGTTTACAGAACAGCTATGTATAATAATAATGAAAAGCAGATTATAACTGAAGGGCTATAGGTGTTTACAGAACAGTTATATACAATTATGATGAAAAGCAGATTATAACTGAACGGTGTTTACAGAACAGTTATATACAATAATGATTAAAAGCAGATTAAAACTGAAGGGTGTTTACAGAACAGTTATATACAATTATGATGAAAAGCAGATTATAACTGAAGGGATATAGGTGTTTACAGAACAGTTATATACAATTATGATGAAAAGCAGATTATAACTGAAGGGATATAGGTGTTTACAGAACAGTTATATACAATACTGATTAAAAGCAGATTATAACTGAAGGAATATAGGTGTTTACAGAACAGCTATGTACAATAATGATGAAAAGTAGATTATAACTGAAGGGATATAGGTGTTTACAGAACAGTTATATACAATAATGATGAAAAGCAGATTATAACTGAAGGGATATAGGTGTTTACAGAACAGCTATGTACAATTATGATGAAAAGCAGATTATAACTGAAGGGATATAGGTGTTTACAGAACAGCTATGTACAATAATGATGAAAAGCAGATTATAACTGAAGGGATATAGGTGTTTACAGAACAGCTATATACAATAATGATGAAAAGCAGATTATAACTGAAGGGATATAGGTGTTTACAGAACAGTTATATACAATTATGATGAAAAGCAGATTATAACTGAAGGGATATAGGTGTTTACAGAACAGCTATTTACAATAATGATGAAAAGCAGATTATAACTGAAGGGATATAGGTGTTTACAGAACAGTTATATACAATAATGATGAAAAGCAGATTATAACTGAAGGGTGTTTACAGAACAGTTATATACAATTATGATGAAAAGCAGATTATAACGGAAGGGATATAAGTGTTTACAGAACAGCTATGTACAATAATGATGAAAAGCAGATTAAAACTGAAGGGATATATGTGTTTACAGAACAGCTATGTACAATAATGATGAAAAGCAGATTATAACTGAAGGAATATAGGTGTTTACAGAACAGTTATATACAATTATGATGAAAAGCAGATTATAACTGAACGGAGTTTACAGAACAGTTATATACAATTATGATGAAAAGCAGATTATAACTGAAAGGTGTTTACAGAACAGTTATATACAATACTGATTAAAAGCAAATTATAACTGAAGGGATATAGGTGTTTACAGAACAGTTATATACAATTATGATGAAAAGCAGATTATAACTGAAGGAATATAGGTGTTTACAGAACAGTTATATACAATTATGATGAAAAGCAGATTATAACTGAACGGTGTTTACAGAACAGTTATATACAATAATGATGAAAAGCAGATTATAACTGAAGGGATATAGGTGTTTACAGAACAGTTATATACAATAATGATTAAAAGCAGATTATAACTGAAGGGTGTTCACAGAACAGTTATATACAACTATGATGAAAAGCACATTATAACTGAAGGGATATAGGTGTTTACAGAACAGTTATATACAATTATGATGAAAAGCAGATTATAACTAAAGGGCTATATGTGTTTACAGAACAGTTATATACAATAATGATTAAAAGCAGATTATAACTGAAGGGTGTTTACAGAACAGTTATATACAATTATGATGAAAAGCAGATTAAAACTGAAGGGTGTTTAGAGAACAGTTATATACAATAATGATGAAAAGCACATTATAACTGAAAGGTGTTTACAGAACAGTTATATACAATACTGATTAAAAGCAAATTATAACTGAAGGGATATAGGTGTTTACAGAACAGTTATATACAATTATGATGAAAAGCAGATTATAACTGAAGGAATATAGGTGTTTACAGAACAGTTATATACAATTATGATGAAAAGCAGATTATAACTGAACGGTGTTTACAGAACAGTTATATACAATAATGATGAAAAGCAGATTATAACTGAAGGGATATAGGTGTTTACAGAACAGTTATATACAATAATGATTAAAAGCAGATTATAACTGAAGGGTGTTCACAGAACAGTTATATACAACTATGATGAAAAGCAGATTAAAACTGAAGGGTGTTTAGAGAACAGTTATATACAATAATGATGAAAAGCACATTATAACTGAAGGGATATAGGTGTTTACAGAACAGTTATATACAATTATGATGAAAAGCAGATTATAACTGAAGGGTGTTTACCGAACAGTTATATACAATAATGATTAAAAGCAGATTATAACTGAAGGGTGTTTACAGAACAGTTATATACAATTATGATGAAAAGCAGATTATAACTGAACGGTGTTTACAGAACAGTTATATACAATTATGATGAAAAGCAGATTATAACTGAAGGGATATAGATGTTTACAGAACAGTTATATACAATACTGATTAAAAGCAGATTATAACTGAAGGGATATAGGTGTTTACAGAACAGCTATGTACAATTATGATGAAAAGCACATTATAACTGAAGGGATATAGGTGTTTACAGAACAGTTATATACAATTATGATGAAAAGCAGATTATAACTAAAGGGATATATGTGTTTACAGAACAGTTATATACAATAATGATTAAAAGCAGATTATAACTGAAGGGTGTTTACAGAACAGTTATATACAATTATGATGAAAAGCAGATTAAAACTGAAGGGTGTTTACAGAACAGTTATATACAATTATGATGAAAAGCAGATTATAACTGAAGGGATTTAGGTGTTTACAGAACAGTTATATACAATTATGATGAAAAGCAGATTATAACTGAAGGGTGTTTACCGAACAGTTATATACAATAATGATTAAAAGCAGATTATAACTGAAGGGTGTTTACAGAACAGTTATATACAATTATGATGAAAAGCAGATTATAACTGAACGGTGTTTACAGAACAGTTATATACAATTATGATGAAAAGCAGATTATAACTGAAGGGATATAGGTGTTTACAGAACAGTTATATACAATACTGATTAAAAGCAGATTATAACTGAAGGAATATAGGTGTTTACAGAACAGCTATGTACAATAATGATGAAAAGTAGATTATAACTGAAGGGATATAGGTGTTTACAGAACAGTTATATACAATAATGATGAAAAGCAGATTATAACTGAAGGGATATAGGTGTTTACAGAACAGCTATGTACAATTATGATGAAAAGCAGATTATAACTGAAGGGATATAGGTGTTTACAGAACAGCTATGTACAATAATGATGAAAAGCAGATTATAACTGAAGGGATATAGGTGTTTACAGAACAGCTATATACAATAATGATGAAAAGCAGATTATAACTGAAGGGATATAGGTGTTTACAGAACAGTTATATACAATTATGATGAAAAGCAGATTATAACTGAAGGGATATAGGTGTTTACAGAACAGCTATTTACAATAATGATGAAAAGCAGATTATAACTGAAGGGATATAGGTGTTTACAGAACAGTTATATACAATAATGATGAAAAGCAGATTATAACTGAAGGGTGTTTACAGAACAGTTATATACAATTATGATGAAAAGCAGATTATAACGGAAGGGATATAAGTGTTTACAGAACAGCTATGTACAATAATGATGAAAAGCAGATTAAAACTGAAGGGATATATGTGTTTACAGAACAGCTATGTACAATAATGATGAAAAGCAGATTATAACTGAAGGGCTATAGGTGTTTACAGAACAGCTATGTACAATAATGATGAAAAGCAGATTATAACTGAAGGGATATATGTGTTTACAGAACAGTTATAAACAATAATGATGAAAAGCAGATTATAACTGAAGGGATATATGTGTTTACAGAACAGCTATGTATAATAATAATGAAAAGCAGATTATAACTGAAGGGCTATAGGTGTTTACAGAACAGTTATATACAATTATGATGAAAAGCAGATTATAACTGAACGGTGTTTACAGAACAGTTATATACAATAATGATTAAAAGCAGATTAAAACTGAAGGGTGTTTACAGAACAGTTATATACAATTATGATGAAAAGCAGATTATAACTGAAGGGATATAGGTGTTTACAGAACAGTTATATACAATTATGATGAAAAGCAGATTATAACTGAAGGGATATAGGTGTTTACAGAACAGTTATATACAATACTGATTAAAAGCAGATTATAACTGAAGGAATATAGGTGTTTACAGAACAGCTATGTACAATAATGATGAAAAGTAGATTATAACTGAAGGGATATAGGTGTTTACAGAACAGTTATATACAATAATGATGAAAAGCAGATTATAACTGAAGGGATATAGGTGTTTACAGAACAGCTATGTACAATTATGATGAAAAGCAGATTATAACTGAAGGGATATAGGTGTTTACAGAACAGCTATGTACAATAATGATGAAAAGCAGATTATAACTGAAGGGATATAGGTGTTTACAGAACAGCTATATACAATAATGATGAAAAGCAGATTATAACTGAAGGGATATAGGTGTTTACAGAACAGTTATATACAATTATGATGAAAAGCAGATTATAACTGAAGGGATATAGGTGTTTACAGAACAGCTATTTACAATAATGATGAAAAGCAGATTATAACTGAAGGGATATAGGTGTTTACAGAACAGTTATATACAATAATGATGAAAAGCAGATTATAACTGAAGGGTGTTTACAGAACAGTTATATACAATTATGATGAAAAGCAGATTATAACGGAAGGGATATAAGTGTTTACAGAACAGCTATGTACAATAATGATGAAAAGCAGATTAAAACTGAAGGGATATATGTGTTTACAGAACAGCTATGTACAATAATGATGAAAAGCAGATTATAACTGAAGGAATATAGGTGTTTACAGAACAGTTATATACAATTATGATGAAAAGCAGATTATAACTGAACGGAGTTTACAGAACAGTTATATACAATTATGATGAAAAGCAGATTATAACTGAAAGGTGTTTACAGAACAGTTATATACAATACTGATTAAAAGCAAATTATAACTGAAGGGATATAGGTGTTTACAGAACAGTTATATACAATTATGATGAAAAGCAGATTATAACTGAAGGAATATAGGTGTTTACAGAACAGTTATATACAATTATGATGAAAAGCAGATTATAACTGAACGGTGTTTACAGAACAGTTATATACAATAATGATGAAAAGCAGATTATAACTGAAGGGATATAGGTGTTTACAGAACAGTTATATACAATAATGATTAAAAGCAGATTATAACTGAAGGGTGTTCACAGAACAGTTATATACAACTATGATGAAAAGCACATTATAACTGAAGGGATATAGGTGTTTACAGAACAGTTATATACAATTATGATGAAAAGCAGATTATAACTAAAGGGCTATATGTGTTTACAGAACAGTTATATACAATAATGATTAAAAGCAGATTATAACTGAAGGGTGTTTACAGAACAGTTATATACAATTATGATGAAAAGCAGATTAAAACTGAAGGGTGTTTAGAGAACAGTTATATACAATAATGATGAAAAGCACATTATAACTGAAGGGATATAGGTGTTTACAGAACAGTTATATACAATTATGATGAAAAGCAGATTATAACTGAAGGGTGTTTACCGAACAGTTATATACAATAATGATTAAAAGCAGATTATAACTGAAGGGTGTTTACAGAACAGTTATATACAATTATGATGAAAAGCAGATTATAACTGAACGGTGTTTACAGAACAGTTATATACAATTATGATGAAAAGCAGATTATAACTGAAGGGATATAGATGTTTACAGAACAGTTATATACAATACTGATTAAAAGCAGATTATAACTGAAGGGATATAGGTGTTTACAGAACAGCTATGTACAATTATGATGAAAAGCACATTATAACTGAAGGGATATAGGTGTTTACAGAACAGTTATATACAATTATGATGAAAAGCAGATTATAACTAAAGGGATATATGTGTTTACAGAACAGTTATATACAATAATGATTAAAAGCAGATTATAACTGAAGGGTGTTTACAGAACAGTTATATACAATTATGATGAAAAGCAGATTAAAACTGAAGGGTGTTTACAGAACAGTTATATACAATTATGATGAAAAGCAGATTATAACTGAAGGGATTTAGGTGTTTACAGAACAGTTATATACAATTATGATGAAAAGCAGATTATAACTGAAGGGTGTTTACCGAACAGTTATATACAATAATGATTAAAAGCAGATTATAACTGAAGGGTGTTTACAGAACAGTTATATACAATTATGATGAAAAGCAGATTATAACTGAACGGTGTTTACAGAACAGTTATATACAATTATGATGAAAAGCAGATTATAACTGAAGGGATATAGGTGTTTACAGAACAGTTATATACAATACTGATTAAAAGCAGATTATAACTGAAGGAATATAGGTGTTTACAGAACAGCTATGTACAATAATGATGAAAAGTAGATTATAACTGAAGGGATATAGGTGTTTACAGAACAGTTATATACAATAATGATGAAAAGCAGATTATAACTGAAGGGATATAGGTGTTTACAGAACAGCTATGTACAATTATGATGAAAAGCAGATTATAACTGAAGGGATATAGGTGTTTACAGAACAGCTATGTACAATAATGATGAAAAGCAGATTATAACTGAAGGGATATAGGTGTTTACAGAACAGCTATATACAATAATGATGAAAAGCAGATTATAACTGAAGGGATATAGGTGTTTACAGAACAGTTATATACAATTATGATGAAAAGCAGATTATAACTGAAGGGATATAGGTGTTTACAGAACAGCTATTTACAATAATGATGAAAAGCAGATTATAACTGAAGGGATATAGGTGTTTACAGAACAGTTATATACAATAATGATGAAAAGCAGATTATAACTGAAGGGTGTTTACAGAACAGTTATATACAATTATGATGAAAAGCAGATTATAACGGAAGGGATATAAGTGTTTACAGAACAGCTATGTACAATAATGATGAAAAGCAGATTAAAACTGAAGGGATATATGTGTTTACAGAACAGCTATGTACAATAATGATGAAAAGCAGATTATAACTGAAGGGCTATAGGTGTTTACAGAACAGCTATGTACAATAATGATGAAAAGCAGATTATAACTGAAGGGATATATGTGTTTACAGAACAGTTATAAACAATAATGATGAAAAGCAGATTATAACTGAAGGGATATATGTGTTTACAGAACAGCTATGTATAATAATAATGAAAAGCAGATTATAACTGAAGGGCTATAGGTGTTTACAGAACAGTTATATACAATTATGATGAAAAGCAGATTATAACTGAACGGTGTTTACAGAACAGTTATATACAATAATGATTAAAAGCAGATTAAAACTGAAGGGTGTTTACAGAACAGTTATATACAATTATGATGAAAAGCAGATTATAACTGAAGGGATATAGGTGTTTACAGAACAGTTGTGTACAATAATGATGAAAAGCAGATTATAACTGAAGGGATATAGGTGTTTACAGAACAGTAATATACAATAATGATGAAAAGCAGATTATAACTGAAGGGATATAGGTGTTTACAGAACCGTTATATACAATTATGATGAAAAGCAGATTATAACTGAAGGGATATAGGTGCTTACAGAACAGTTATATACAATTATGATGAAAAGCAGATTATAACTGAACGGTGTTTACAGAACAGTTATATACAATAATGATTAAAAGCAGATTATAACTGAAGGGTGTTTACAGAACAGTTATATACAATTATGATGAAAAGCAGATTATAACTGAAGGGATATAGGTGTTTACAGAACAGTTGTGTACAATAATGATGAAAAGCAGATTATAACTGAAGGGATATAGGTGTTTACAGAACAGCTATGTACAATAATGATGAAAAGCAGATTATAACTGAAGGGATATAGGTGTTTACAGAACCGTTATATACAATTATGATGAAAAGCAGATTATAACTGAAGGGATATAGGTGTTTACAGAACAGTTATATACAATTATGATGAAAAGCAGATTATAACTGAAGGGATATAGGTGTTTACAGAACAGCTATGTACAATAATGATGAAAAGCATATTATAACTAAAGGGCTGTAGGTGTTTACAGAACAGTTATATACAATAATGACGAAAAGCAGATTATAACTGAAGGGTGTTTACAGAACAGTTATATACAATCAGGATGAAATGCAGATTATAACTGAAGGGATATAGGTATTTACAGAACAATTATATACAATCATGATGAGGGCCAAGATAGAAATCTCAACTGCACACTTGGTCTGATCTAATGTTCAGAAACTCTCCTATCTTTGTCATCAAATATTTGACAATCGTTGTTGTAATTTCTAAATTTATATTTTCGGATTGTGATACACGGGGAAATTAGAAAGCTTACATGATTATTGCTGCTATTAATGGAATCTAAGACTTGTAGACTTGTCACCCCGACAGACAGTCAAGTGACAAATAAGCCAGGAATAACAGACAGGAATCTGTGTTTTGTATGTCAGGAAAAAATTGAACCAACGATATGTCCCGCAAATCATGCCAAAAACAATACATCTGGCTATGACTACATTGCCAGAAAGCTTTGGGAATCCCGGCAAACAGGGTACATCCCTCTGAATATAAACATTAACAGGCAGGCAACATTGTGTGGCAATGGCTTGAGAGTGCTATTGAGCTGCTGGGCAAGGAAAGCTTTACCAAGGATGACTTTCTGTCATGAGCCACATTCCATACCACCTTACACATGCACAATGTACGACCTATGACAAATATAGTTATGATGCGACTATTTTAAGAGAATGCTCACATTGTCACCGTGATAAAACACTCGATGCTTATCGTTAATGATGCCATCCAAAATCTCAATCCTGATCAGATTCCTGTGCCCGCCCTCGACCTGCCATTGTACACATTAGCAAAGCAGATGATCCAAGCATTCTCCGTGAGGACATGTGTGTGCTTATGCTGGGAGCGTTGCATACATAGATGGTTGTGCTACGAATACTTGGGAGATTGACTAGATGGGTGGGGATAGGCAGCATGCAGGCATGAAGCTGGTATTATACACCAAGGTAGATCAGAAGCTCTCATCCATGCATCACATGTGAAGCGCACACAGCATGCCCATCATGTAACACTTGCAGCCCTGCACGTTCTTTGTCAGAAGGCCATCAACAAGTATCTAGAGTCAGATGTCCTCGACGATGCACAAGACTTTGATACATGGATAAATAACAGAGAAACAAATAGCCCTCAATTTATGTATTGGCGTATAACGATGGAACTACAAGCATTCCTGAACCACTAGCTACAGGCACAGCGTGAAGGAAACAATGATCTGCATGTGGACATATTGGATACAATTATCCGGTGGTGTTTTGCACTAGACCCTGTCCACTATGTACGATGGTTGCAAACCCATGTGCGAGACATGGTTGGTCTCAGCGACTCACATCCATCAGTCTATGAGGAATTCCAGAGAGGGAACTTTTTTGTTCAGCGGTCAACACGTAACTTCTCACCGATGGCCCTTAATCAGTCGCATGAACAACCAAATAGGTATGTCAAAGGGGACGGATGCGTTGTCAGCCCGACAGAAAACACTACTGCCTTGAGAAGGTGGATGCTAGCAGGTTCTGAAGTGTCTCGTGTAGTGTCTGAATTTGAACAGACAATGGGTACTGAACTTTTCTGCAGTAAACATCATGAACAAGTTACTCATATCCCAGAATCCTTTGTCCAAGTGTATGAAGATCTGGAGACCCATTTCTTGAGTGCAGCTCTGACCTTCTCACTTTAGACACTAATTATATTATGGATGAGATAGTAGTTTCAACAGTTAGAACAGTCCAGGACCTCGGACGAAAACAGTACCAGCAGTTTATCAATGGGCGCATCAATTGTGCTGGCTGCTGTCCGATCTCAAATACAATCACCAAGAATAACTTACCACTGTTTGCTAAATCTACCACAAAAAACTGTATCTAAATCAAAGGTTCAAATAAGCTCACTGCAGCGAGACTGCAGCCTGTTCGCATAGGCTTTACATATCATGCCAATCACGGGGTGGCGACCTCGAACCGTTTTCAGCATGAAACCAGCCAGAACCACCATTACTATCCTGATTAGGAAAGCTAAGGCACTGGTCAAAGTCTGATCTTCTACCATGCTTAGAAGCTATGTGCGGTGAGGTCTCTAATGAAGACCAAACACACGAGACAGTCTGAATATATGATGGTGCTGTTATAATCAACATGTTGAAGCCAGCAACAGTGCGTACATTTTATGAAAATGCTGAAACCATTTTCATCCCATACATCATCATATTTCAATTTGAAAATTTTTGAAGATTGGATGTGGTTTTGGGATCAAACTAGAAAGTAGTCTAAAGGAACAAACGCGGGAATCTCGTGGCACAGGGTCGAGAGGACGGCGGACACTAGAATGATACTCCATGCCTCTCATGCCATTAGAAATTTCCACCTGAAACTGCTTCCTAGGACTGTTGACACTGATGTTTTGGCCCTCGCAGGTGTCAAAGCTCAAGACCGGCAGGTTTCTGAGATCGGGGTGGCACCTGGAGTTGGCAAATATTATCGATGACTCCCTGGACATAGCATTTCATCAAGCCTCGGACAAGAAAAAGCAGCATCGTTGTTTTTTCCATGCATTCAAAAGGTGTGACACCACGTTGTCTTTTGCTGGACGAGGAAATCGAACAGTCTGTGATGTATGGACTGTTTTTCCAGAGTTTGTGCAAAGCTTTTTATCTCTATCCAGAAGCCCACACGAGATTGATTACGGAATTGTACATTGTCTTGAACGCTACCTTGTTTTACTGTATTCAAAGACATCTTCTGCTACTCATGTTAATGAAGCCAGCAAACTCATGTTTGCTTTAGGGACTCGGGCACTGTAGAACATTCCAACAACACTAGGAGCATTGAGACAGCACATAAAATGAGCGCCATTTCAAGCTGCCTATGGGGCAGACATTAACTGCAAAGCCGCAGCTTCCCTTTCCTTCATTAGGGGGTGCGGTGGGTGGGGTGAAACAAAGCGGCCATGGATGGTCTCCTAAATGGTCGCCTTTACCCAGAGCCAGTAAGACATGCCATGGGCTAATCCATTGTGGTTGTAAAGTGGCATGCCGTGGTCGGTGTAAACGTTATAAGGCAAATCTGGCGTGCACAGATTTATGTACATGCCATGATAATTATGGGAGACAGGGTCCTAACATTTAACTGTTTTATGTCGGATGAAAGGAAACTCCTCTAGTGGCATGCTGAATATAAATATAGGTGTGAAATAAAGTTTGTGGGCTAGAAAAACATATCTGCCAAAATCAAGAGTGATCTTAATTAAAATCTAAATTAAATATGGCCCATAATATCTCTTTTGGAAAATGAAAATTGTTGCCTATAGGTGGCACTACTGGTGCTGTTGAAATATTTACAGAATTGATTTTAAAATGAGTATTACACAATGTCTGTATCAATTTCGGATTTTATATCACACTGAGTGAAAGGAAACACATACACGTCGGCATATTTCATTAAAATTAGCATGAATTGTTACTCACAGGTGGCGCTGAAGTTTTGGGAGAAATCTAGGCCCAATTTCGTGGACCCCATTTGGTGCTTTTATCACACTTTGAACATTTTTTTTGCTTAGCCACTGCACTACTGCCGACTGTAGCGCGACGGGCCGGTGATACCACCCTGTGTCCGCTTCCACCACCGCAACTTCGACCGCGTGGTGCAGCCACCCCCACCACCTCACCCCCGATGCAGCCCAGCGCCCATCAGACCGCCTGCATCCAACGACGACAATGACACCGGAGAGGTGTTCGCCGTGTGCGCCCTCCGCCACTTGATGGACCACAGGGTTCTCAGGATCTCGTAGGGAGGGATATTGTCAGCTCCAAACATTTGGCGACTGCGTAGTCAAATGGCGGAACCTCTTGGTTTCCAAAGAGGTTCTCATGGGGTCGAGCATACATTCGCTCCCAAAAGGTGTATCTCAACTGTTATGACTGAAGCTCTGCTTCGAGCGATCTGAGGCTGGATAAACCAGAGTTAGTCTAGGGGTGGGGTGGGAAGTAGAAACTTTCAGAGTGTGTACCCATCATGTCGAGAGATACGCAAATGCAACAAGTCAGTCTAACGATATAATAACACTATTTACTGAAGAAAGGATGATTACGAAGTCCTTCGACAAGTTACTTAATGCAATGCAAAAGTAAATGATAAAATGATAATAATAATTATTACTTAGGTATTCCCTACCGGGGTTACGAATAGCTGAATAACGTGGTGTAAATATGTAAGTTGTATAATTTCTCCTAGTATAGCTGCTTTGAATGGTTGAGGATCAGGTAAAAGGTCAGATGCAAATTTATTGGCTGGAGAAATAATTAGTAATTTGGAATACTAAAGGTCTGTATAAAGAATTAATTGGATTGATGACTGTTGTCATGGATGAAATAATAAGAAATAATGGTGTAACAACCCAGGATATTTTCTAAGATATTGAGCCTTATGCGAATGTTCTCTGAACTGAGCCTGAGACTGAGGGTACAGCTGATGTCTGTGACTGAACAGACTGGATATTCTGGAGGACAATCAATACACAAATGGTGCATGGCCAGCGTGGAATGGCACAAACAACAATATTCAAGATCGACAGAATTACACAGGTAAGAATCCTTATGACATAACAGTATCTGGTTAAGTGGGTGCGCTTCCGCTCCGTTCCACTTGAGTGACTGAATACCAATTTATAACTTCAAAATGATAAGGAAATCAATGATGAACTAACTTCTCTAGAATATCCAACTATAGGCTTGACATCTTCAATTTAACACTAATGACGTTGAATCGATGTCCTAATTCTCCAAGTGGCAGTAGATTAATTCCAGAGATTCACCAAGCAATTGACAATTTTATAGTGTGCATCACACGAAGAGATATAGGCCATCAAAGATAGTCCAATTCTGGAAGAGTCCCAACAACCTACAATGCAAGTGGAAGACCCAGCTGGAAAGAGCCAATGGTTTGGATAAGAACAAGATACCACACGAAGCAATTAGGCAACTAGTGAGTTATTATAATGTATCTCTTTTAATACAGAAAACGTAATATAGGTCAAGGTTTCCCATCTCAGAACCCACTACTGATGAATACAATTTCCTAAATCAATTTGACATATGTTAAACCTGCCACAACCACCGTGGTGTAGCTCAATTGTCGCTCCCATTATATAAAGATTGATTTTTGAGAGCTAAAGATCTTCCATAGGGCAAAGAAAACATCTGTCGAAAATGTCGGCGACATTCTGTCCATCGATAGTGTTCAGTATCCGTCACCTGCGACTGTTGTTTGGCACATCTACGAATCATAACCTCAGAGGCTTAGTATTTGAAATATAAGAGAGTGAGGCCGAGACCGAGGCCAGACCAAGTTTGCAACTCATCTATGAGGTAGGAGAAAGAAACATGACATCACAATCCATTGTTAAATATACATAGAGCGGAAATCTCTACGTGTCTATGAAGAGAAATGAAAAATCTGTTCAGATTTCAGGTTGTAAAACTTAATAATAAAATTAGCCTCCATGGAGATACCATGTCATGATATCCCTAACCTGAACATGAAAATGGATTGACGCCTATATAATTCTAACCTTCTGAATACTAGCAAAGAATTAGTGGACATTAGTGTGCTAAAAATACAGACCCAAGGGCAGTATGCAATTCCCACTGGTTATGTGGTGTAATTAATTGAAGGTTAAAGATTTATGATTGGTGTGATATAATAATCCTAGAAAATTATAATTATAAATAGACTGTGTTCGGATATATGTATATAGATTATAAAGGTGTTCGTACGTATATAAATTGCTTTGTGTAAGGTATTAAATCCTTTTGGAATTTATATATGTCTTGGGGAGTCGCGGGGTATGAATGTTCACTCTCCGGACAAGAACACCAGAATCCCGACGAATCCTGAACCGTTAAAGGTGGTGACAGCAGCTTCTGAACAACCATGAACCCTAGCCGAATGCATAGCTTCTCGTCAGCAGCCATTAAGCCTGACACCACGCATCTATTAAACAGGTAAACGTAAGCAGATTATGAACAAAAACAGGATCCCGGCTCCTTCAGTGTGACAAAGTAAAGCCGTTTGCCAGTCCACTTAGAAAGGTCACTCGAAAAAAGCTTGGAATACATGCTACTGGACTGGATCACTATCTGCAAGTCCACACTGGCTAGAAACTTACCAATCGGGAAAGCTGATGCTTCTAAAATGTTCGTGGACCACACGCAAGGATCATCATGAGAAGGAATCGAAGACAGGCTCATTCTGATCATTAGTGGACCTAGATGTCCACACAGCCTTTAAATACTGATGATGTAAAGATGATACAATAACGTCTATCTGTAACGGATGCAAGTCAGAGATCCGAAGTTATGGATGGGCATCCACCTGTCCAAAGTAACGTAGGACAGTTCTAAAGTTCCACACTAAATTTCAGGACCGTCTCCCTGAAGCTCCCCCTCACACCTCCACCAAATCCCACCCCACCACGCCCAGTCGCTAAACGTAGTGGACTAGCAGTAACAAAGAAAGTATAGCTTAACTGAAGAGAAATGTTTTCCTGGAATAGCAATGCTCGCTGGAAACTAGCTCTTATGCCTTTCTTCTTATAATAAACTGTGCAACGGCTGGTTGGGCCTCCTGATGTTAATAAACAAAATCAGAGCCTTTCTTCAGACGCCGGATGACTACCTGACATGAATGAAGCCGAGAGATGTTACAAAAACTTGGGAAAAACCTTCCCTACAAACTGCTTTACCTTGACTAGCACGCGACTATTTTTACTGATGATATTTTTAGGTTTGTGATAATATCCATGCGGATGTCAGGCGAAGGTGAAAACCCTTATTTCAGTTCCTTAAACTCAAATGCTACGGTCCTATTGTTCCGCACTATCAAAACTTTATAATACATGCACACATGAGGTTGCCAACACAACCTCTATTATCCATACAATCCCAAGCATGATGGCTGGAATACCTCAATCCTCAATAATTCGAGTAAATACTGAGCCGATTTTGAAGTGATCTTCAGATTGGAGCTGCCCAATAAATTCCACGTCGGAGAAGTCTAACCATGTCTCCTGACAACGCTGTTTCAAAGAAAGCCTTTTAATTATTTCTGTCTTCTTAGTGCCGTTTTAAGTACTGCTGGCGTGTACAGTTGCACACCAAGTTAGTGCAAAGATGGCATTGCATCCACATTTTTATTACGCTGGCTACCGCCTATTTGTTCTCGACCCGAGAGCGAGCCATTTAATTTGGAGGACGGAAGTGATAATAGGGATGGGCGGCATACATTTGGTTTATTTTTACCTGTTTTTTTTGGCCCAGGTTTATTTTTGTTTTGTGTTTTAGTACTTTCAGATTTGCTCCGACTTTGCAACTTTATTAAAGTCACTAAAACGATTACTTGCATAGGCTACCCATTAATATGAAGTACTACCTTCCTCTGCACCTAGGTACACCTAAGCACCTAAACAGTGTAAACATAATCTAACGTAACATAATATATTGGCAGTCATATAATAATATACATTACTAAAACATAGTTATAGCTTTAGAATGAACCCTTCTTAATACAATGATTAGATGGCCAGCACAAATCTTCAAACAAGAGGTTTACTGAATGAGTCTGTAACAAAGTTGAATATCCATCTATACTAACATGGAACGGGTTAAAGTTCCGCTAATGGCACATTCCTCACTGTCTGAGAGATGTGGTCGGAGGTGATTGGATGACCAGTTAACACTGGAGATATGAGTGGAGTTAGATACGATCTGCGATCTCTTTGGTGAATGGTGTGGTGGTGGCTTCAGCCATGGTTGGGGTCACTACCTACTATTGCTGATGTGGTCGTCAGCTTATTCTGAACATTTCCCATAACATTGGGGAGAAGAGTACAGGTACATGAGCTGAGGTGTTATAGGAAGGGATGCCTCCTTCTGACACGACGGCAGTAGCAGTGGAAGTGGAAGATTCTTCCGTTAAGTTGATCGACTTCCCAGCATAGCTCGAAGCAGAGGAATGCTCGGAAACCTTCGCAGGAGGGAGAGAAGCTCTTGGTGAAGCATAACTGAGCATGCACGATGTCTCTGCTTGCTCAGGTTTTCTCTTTTGTTTGTACTGGACTTAGAGGCCGTCGACATTGCTCTGATGCAGGGACAGGTGGGAACAAACGTGGATGGTAAATCCACGTGAAGATGAGGTGTTGAAAGTCGTCTTTGCTCCGTGGTCATGACAACGTCATACACATCATGAGACTTCAAAGTGACTTGTTGTCATCCCAGACGACGGGTTGGGAGCAAAAGATAGCAGTTAACATAATGCGACCTCTCTTCTAGGTGAACTGACCGAAATGCTTCTGCGTATCATCATCCCGTGTATGAAAAAGTAAAATCCTCAAGTGAGCACCTGATAGCATCGGGTTTTAAGGCTAACGAGAATGTAGACATGGTTATTTTTAATTAACTGATGTAATCGCATCACCGGAATTATAACAGTGATCAGTGTGAGGTCACAACAATGGCACGGTGACGATGGGCAAATAAACCTCTTTTTATAGATGGCGCAACTGACAGGCGTTGTTTCTGCGAAGTGACATAGAAACTGTCTAATAATGGCACTGACGGTGGCGCGCTCACAAGTATGGATTTTGAAATGAATTCCCCTTAGGAAATCTCTTGCCTAGACCTGAACTTCCTCAAGATGCGGAATATAGTGAAAGTCCATACGGTACTCAACAGAAGCTAATTTAGTAAGCATCATACCGATTAGCCACAGATGCCCATCTGTGGAACCCGTGAGGTTAAAACAGAGGTACATCACGGTAAAAGCAGGTGATACCTACGCTGCAGGACCTGGAACTGTAAAGTAGAGATGTTGCAAACAGCTCAGAAACCAAAATAAATAAATGGATGGCACAACAAGAAGCCTTTTAAAAGTCAACGTATCTCCTATAGCAGAGCTGTAAGTAAGTTGAGAATGACCGGATGTTAAATAGCGGTGGTGGAGAAACCACAAATGTTCAGCTGGACCAGAGGTGAATGTCCCAAGATGCCTATTGCTTGTACCTGTCGGTAATGAAGAAACTACTCCTGCTACCTGATTGATATATCGGTTTACCAGAGGTTAGCCAATGTCTGTGTTTAACTTTGTACACTAAGCTATTTCGGCCTAGCCTACGAGGGCATATAATTAAGTTTCTTTCCAATTTAGCAGCTAATTCCTAATATGAAGAGTGATACAATAGGTGCCGAATATCAAAACCGTATAAAAGAAGTAAAAAAAGAGAAAAAAAGAATAAATAAATAAAAATCAACACCAAACAAACCAAAGAGCCAAACAAAAACCCATAAGACATAATACGACAGCTATTCTTTAAATTTCTCATTACAATGTGAATAACCAGTGTGAGTGTGTGCATACCTATATGCGTACGTGGGTGGTGTATTACGTACATGTGCGTGTGTGTGTGTGTGGGTGTGTGCATGTGTGTGAATGCGAATACATATGCTTTAATGCGAGAGTGCTGCATGTTTATTCCTAGCATAAACTAATAGTAACAACAAAATAACAGAGACACACCGTCAGACAATACGACAAACCGACTTATAATAGTTATGATGAGAGAGCGGCTACAACGACGACGACGATAATAATAATAATAATAATAATAATAATAATAATAATAATAAATAATAATGATGTCACTACTTTACTATAATTGCATTGTAAAATTTCGATCTGTATTTGTGTGAATCATGCGAAGATCTGAGGGTGTCAAAAAGTCTATAAGAAAGTGGCTCTCATAGGTAGAATGATGTGAAGTGCTGATACAGAAGAATTTAGCAGAATTACTGGTTTCACAGAGTAGGAAGGTGAAAGTGATTTCTAAGTCCGTAACTGCCCTTTCTACACAGTTCAAACGGAGAAATTCACAGTTTGGTTTACACAGTCAAATGATATGGAGAGCTCCGCAGAACATGGAGAAATGAATGTCGAAACGCACTCTAAATAGGCCGCAGGCTCGACGGTTACAGAAATGCCCGAGCGTGGACATCATCAATTGAAAGTTCCACTAATGTGCTTGTTGTGGAGATACGAAGTGATGCTTGTATTCCAGGAGGTTCCAATTTGCAATATAGTTCATAATTTTAGCATATCCGAAAGAGACTGTGGCTGAAAGTGTCCACACGGAGGGGTTTGTTTGTGCCAGCGGAGCAGTGAATCTAATTAAAATAAATGACTTGCTCTTCCAGAAGAGACCGCGAAGTGTCTGGCGAGTTTATATTCCACAGCTTTTTGTCTTTCTTCTATGTACAACAAAACACAGCTTCTCTCACGTTGACCTGACTCATTTATGAATTGTGTGAAAGCTTTAATTTGAAGATCCGCAGATGATGAAGCAAAAATACATGTCTTTGGATAAGCTTCAGTTATTCTAATGATGCTACATGAACTTACCTGGCCATCTATCCCGTTCTTTGTTCCCACATGTTGTTTGGTAAGCTGTCATCATGTGCATATATACACTATATACATAACATTCTGTTGTCCATTGTGAATCTATAGTTACGTGGCAGTGCTCTGGACACGGGATGATAATGCTATGCAGGTGTTGCGAAGTACAATATACGGTTCTTTGGAACAAGAGCCGGTATACAATTTGCTAATCCCATTTTCGGGTTGTATTATTGTGAACGTGCCTGGTCTACCTTCTTTGGTTTAGGATTCTGATGTGATGCAATTAAAATGGTGCTGTTGGTATTATTTTTAATCTCTTTGCAATCTGTGCATCTTCATACTATATCCCATCACGAGTGGTTTCAGGACCACTTGCCTTGGTGACCAGATCGCCTGTAGATCTTCTAGTGTATATTCGAATAACTCGAAATTTATTATCTAATATGAAGTCTACAAAGCAGCTACCCCTGAACCAGCATTTCCAATGGCATCTGTAAAGTTTTGCGTGTATTCTTACCATAGTGGGTCTCAATGACTAATTCATTTATTTAATAACTTACGTTCTACTGAACCGATTTCAATTGTGTAAAGCTTACAGTGTACCTTACTTTTGGAGGCATCCAATCTGTTATTATTTACAAACAGCCAAAATCAAGGAAACTAACCATTTGTATTGGCTGAAAAACTATCATCCCGGATTCCCTAACTCTCTGCTTTAATTTCTATTACTGCAACACTATTTCAGCCTTTGTGACCTTATAACCATATATAATTGTTGTCACTCATGAGGGCTAACTCATTGATCCAGAATAAACAGCTGTAGGATGTATCACCCATGACTGATTTGGTTTTGCACAGAATCCATGATCCTCTCGACCTCTCACCTCATACACGCAAGCGCACGCACGCACACACGCGCACACTCACGCATGTACGTCCTGGGTGTTATACAATGTTTCACATATAATTTGTGGGTTATCATTGCCCAGTTGGAGGAATACTGTCAATTCACACTATATGGCTAATCGAAATACTGATTTAACCAACATTTAACGACTGCCTACTAAGGGTTGCCAGTGTATATCTAAGGCTACTACGTTTCATTGAACAATAAATGTTTGTAATAAAGATTGACTTATTTCAACCTAAACCAAAGAGACATGGAAGGCTATATCTTTTCATAAATAACTTTAATTCATAATAGTAGTAAATTCCGGGTATTTTCATGGAAGAGGCATCATCTTCTTAATTGTGCACTTGCACCCTACATCGATGCAGCAGAGTACTCCATTTCAAAGTCTGAATTGAAATTTTAAAAGCAGTATTGTAAATGATTGAATAGAATCTGTCCATACCCCTACTAACCTCATTTCTTTGTCCAATCAAAATGCTCTCTTTCAGATTCAAATGCAGTGTTTGGATTTATCAACATAGTGTGCATGCACATAGCAAAGTGAATAAGACGCTTTCATGGGGCCTACTAGTAGCCATTTTGCATAGTTCAGATCAGTATGTAGTGCGGTAGTAAGTGTCATCTTAAGTGTATATAAGTTAGTAGCAATGAAGCACTTGTAGTGTATGGAGAGTGCTGGTTTAACTATGGATATATTAACATAATAATGAGGGTACATGCTCGCTCACTCCTCGGCTGCGACTCTCCCATCACTTCTTTTATGGTCATTGATTCTTAAGGTTTTAACAATTAAGTTTGTAAAGTGATACTCTGAGTGGTGAATATGATAACTGTCAGAATGCTGCATTTCAAAATTTAAATAGTTATGATATTCTTAGTGGTAGAAGATCATGTTCAGACATGGCTATATTACTAGGTTTGAAAGAATTTAAAACGTGCGATTTTGCGTGACTATCATATCGCCCAATCAAAATGTGACAATTCGCAATTCAATAGGCCATATTGCCATCAACCTCTCAACCAATCTGATTTTCACACGAATGCTCTATAAGCTGACATCTGAGGGACTGTTTGCTATATGCATAAAAAGTAATGGTAATATTTTACTATCAATAAGTGTATATTGATAAATCTGTAATCATCAAGGTTTTCTTAGCTAACAACTTGCTGTTAATTGACCTCAATCATATCTGTCTTCTTCAATTGTTTAGATTGCGTGGTTATGGATATTCGTGATAGTCATGTGTTCGTCTCTAGCGTTTTTAATTTTTACATTTTCAAATGTCACATTCTTGCTTTATTATCCTCCTAAACAGTTAGAATACTAAATTTCAAATTAAAAACCCATGTTGGTAATCCGTGGCCATAAAAAGAATTCACCTTTCCCGAGTACCCATCCATCACCTGACCTCATATGACGTCATAATCAGCTCAGTGCGTGTATGATGACGTCACGATCATTACGTCACAAAGGGTGCCATATAGACCGTCATCAAATCTCATATATTCCAACACGTTCTTTGAATGGTATGTCTTTGTAATTCATTGCTATTTAATAAACAGGCTGTTAAATATTTTGAAACTAATTTGACTGGGCGCTGTTGTTGCTTTGCTGCCTTAGGCAGCAACAGCACCCAGTCAAATTAGTTTCAAAATATTCAACAACTTACCTGTGAAGAATTTTGAAAATTGATAATCAGGGTGTTCAGAGATCGATCGATCCCAACACGAGCGAGGTGTGGGTGGAGCTTATCTAGAGATGGGCGGGGCATGGCTAAAACTGGAGCGGCCCATGAGTTCCGACAATATGGGGAGAGAGAGAGAGAGAGAGGGAAGGAGAGAGAGAGAGAGAGAGAGAGAGAGAGAGAGAGAGAGCGAGCGAGAGAGAGAGAGAGAGAGAGAGAGAGAGAGAGAGAAAGACTATGGCCTCCTTCTTCGTTAAGTTGCGCGCATTTAAACTGTTAACCTTTCTACACTAAAAGTGGTTGCCTACTACTAATTTAAATATTTTAAGCTGTCAATTCTTGCCACCAACAGTCTTTTCTACACAAGCAAAGGAGCCGCGTTCATGAGGTGATTCCATTTTCTATGTTAAGCGTGGCAAAATATAATAATGATGATGATACATCTACAGCCAAGACTAACTTAAATGTTGCATTCATGTGCCATTAGAAATGCCCCTAGTAAAAATAAAGAAGACTAAGGAGAACTGAGTATGTTATAAGCATGCACACTCGCTCAACCGATCAGAATCTTTGAGTTCAAATTCAAAATTGAATTTGAAGTGGGACATTTGATTGATAAATTAATTGTACGGGTATAGGAAGTTCTTTCGACCTATCAGAAGTGTCCATTACAAATTTAGATTCAAATTCAGATTTATCGAGGGATGGCACATGCGCATAATTGAATGACGCCATTTCTGGAAGCCTACTCGGAGATTACTACTTTTATTCATGCATAGTAAAAAGGCCATTTTGATCAAATGAAATAATCCTGTACTTATATCAAATGTAACTTACACTTTATATCAAGACTGTTAGCAGGGCATTGAATAGAAGTCTACTTTGAACAGAGTACATATTGAAAATATTAGCAGCCTGCTTCGAACATTCCAGTTTCGTATCAAATTAACATTCTGGCAATACATAATTGAATATTAAATCTCAGAAAAGAAATGAAAAACCATATTATTTAACATAATTACAATTGAAAATTGCTTCGATTTCATCTAGTGGGAGTTGCTCTCTGTGTTAAAAGTATATTAAATTCACGTGCCATATTGTAATGGGTGGCAATGACTTTATCCATGTATAATAACAATGCCCCTACCGCCCACCCCTTTAATTCCTAAACATTATTCAATTCCGGGTATAATTGATGACTATGATATGTTATGTTATCAAAATAAAGGAAGGCGTTGTTTCACTCAGGAAATTTTTTTTGTTGATTACCAGTAGCAGTAGTTGACCACCATTGAGGACTTATTTAGTCCTTTATACCAAAAGGACAAAATCATATCTATATCAATAACATCGTTCTGGTGTATGTTTAGATTTATTTATTAATAACTCCATGCATGTTTTTCTCCAAAGACAATAAATATGGTGTATTTTCATCCACAGTGCTGCTTATGATAAAGTGTGGTGGACTCAACGTGAAATAAGCAAAACCTGTCTAAACCAACAACATAATGGGGCACGAAAATGTGGTCACCGATGGCAATTACACTCCGTATACAAGGCATTCAACACTGAATACATCTGGTGTGACTAACATATGGTATTTTAACGACAGGTGGACTTATGACTACTTGTCTCTAAGAACAACCATCTGTTGGTTCAATAAATACATGTGGTCTTTCGAGGAGATGTGTCTGCATAGATATCCGCATCGTATGTAGCACTAATATTTTGAAAAGGACATATTAAAACAATAGTATGTTTATTATTGCTACACTTAAAAGTCCACATAGGATAGCAAAGAAATGGAACTTTCTGAAGAATTTTGGAAAGTTTCCATAGAGTATTTAGGAAATTTGTAGATGGTGAGAATGTTGAGAATATTGAGGAATTTTCACTGTGAATACATAATCATGTATAATTTGATATCTTATTTACCTAACAATGTGAAGGAGATATTTTGATTTCCTAACAAATCATCTCCTACGATACATTACTCTCTTATTTAACTTGATAAATGTATATTTATGTCAAAACAAACATAAGGCAGTTATTAGAGTGATTGGTCCACACACAGTCTATCCCTTACTCACTGACAATCGTATGAATATGAAGGCTGCCTGGGAACAAGTTCACATGGAATACTCACATGTATGTCATGTGCAAGAAGCAAATAGGCTTAACCTTCTTATTGAATATTATAATGGGAGTGAATACCATCGATATGATGATGATTACTGTATTCTGTGGCTGGAGTAGTAGACACATCATCCAGCTGCAATCAGTCCTTCTTCGCTATTTCCCACTGTCTCCTGTCCTCAGCCCAAATCCTTAGCTTCCTCGGGTCCATTCTTGACATGAATGTACCGAGTCCTGCTTCCTTGAAGTTCATGGATATGTTCCTCAGGAATGCAATGGTTGAAAACACATATAACATCATCATGTGATACATGCAATCTTTTCTTCAAAACAAACAATATATAAAAAGGATACAAGTCTCAGATTGACAAGCAGAACCAACTCATCTTTCCAGTTCATCCGTCCATCATATGACGTCATAATTAAGCACTTGACGTGTAAGATAACGTCATAAGCATTACGTCATGAATGACTCGATTTAGTCCGTCTTAAACGCTTAAAGGTCCGCCAGGTTGTATGAATTGTATGGCTTTACTATTTAATAAACATGATGTTGAATATTTTGAAACTAATTTGATTCGGCGCTGTTGCTGGCATAGGTAGCAACAGCACCCAGTCAAATAAGTCTCAAAATATTCAACAGCTTGCCTGTATAGGTTTCTGGACATTGATAGTCACCGACTTAAGGGACTGATCGATCCCAACACGAGCGAGGTGTGAGTGGAGCTTAGCTAGAGATAGGCGGGGCATAGCTAAAACTGGAAAGGTCCATTAAATCCGGTGGGGAGGAGAGGAATTAATGTATGCTTATCTACTGTAGGGGAATTCGTACCTATAAGATGTACAGATCATGGATCATCTGACAAGTGAAAAAGAAATGAATGAGGGCATCGTGGTTAACGTTGTATTTGGGAAATGTGAAGCATTGTGATTCTTCAACAAACTGAAGTATTCCAGTTTATCCATCACTCGTATAACGCCATAGTCAACTACGTGACGCGGAGGATGACGTCATAATAAATGACTTCATGAATGACGTAGCTACGTTCGTCACGAACAGCACCTAGTCAAATTAGTTTTAAAATATTCAACAGCTTTAAGTGTATAGTTTTCTGGAAATTAATAGTCTGGGAGCTCAGGGATCGATCAATCCCAACACGGCGAATAGTGGGTGGAGTTTAGCTACAGATGGGCGGGGCATAGCTAAAACTGGAACGGTCAAGTGCATTGCGGTACACAGATTAGCCCTCTAAAGGTACGCAATTTAAACAATTTTATTTTCACGCATTTTACTGTGAATAAATACCTTTAATTCGCTAAAGCCATACAATTTTAACATTTTTTATCTTCAAGAATCGTGGTGTGAATGTGAACATTATGTCTGCTGAACATCATGTACGTTTTCTTTGTTATTGCTAAATATTCAATTTTCTTGACGATTGTCACCCGTGTGGTGGTATGTCGTGGGAAGTTAAAGAACATAATGAAGGATACACCTGTTTCCTTTTGAGAACCATGTAGCTTAAGGATGGTATAACCATTATAAGTGCGTTTTCGTGACTGGTGCGCTCCGTGAATTTATTGAGTTGGTTCGTCACCACGAATCAGGAACCACTAACCACGAGCCACAACGCTAAAACGGCATTTATCAATTTGCAATGTTTGACGATCGTGATTTCGTGGCAATACTCTGAACCCACATTTATTCCAACTTGCTTTAAGTTTAACAATTAATTTGATCGTGTTTCGATTTTATGTTTTAAATCATGTCTAAATAAACCGAGGACGACCGCATCCACTCAAATATTTACGAGATTTGGTCATTCAAAAAAGTAGTAAAATGATCTAAAATGGTCTTTTTTAAATTCGTAAACCAGTAACTACGACCTGAGATCAAAATTCATTTCGTTGTTCGACAAATCCGCGTCAGTAAATCTGGAGCAAATTCAGGATTCACTTATTGCACCAGTCCCGAAAACGCATTCAGGTCTGCTTTCAGAATGAAAACTAGCTCAGATGTTCATGAAAATATCCGTAATAAAATAACAATTAATGTGTTTTCGTTTTAACACAATGTGTCTTGATTTCAGGGAACGGATCAACCATTCTATAAGCCGGTTAGTTAACCCTTTGAATCCTGGATGCTATATTCGAAAACAAATTAGCAATTTAATAACCATTATGTTGAATATATTGCAACTAATTCGACTGTGAGCTGTCAGCAACAGCTCAAATTAGTTGCAAAATGTTCACCGGATTACCTGCATAGTTACCTTGAAATCGAGATTCTGGGAATTCAGGATTCAAATTGTTAGGAGTAGTTGCTTCATCAAACATATCGAGATTCTGGGAATTCAGGATTCAAATTGTTAGGAGTAGTTGCAGATATTATATCCAATATGAACATCTGGTGTATATATGAGTACTGTATTCTGCGGCTTTAGTAGTAGAAACGGCATACAGTTTCAATAGTCCTTCTTCCCTTCTGCCACCTGTGTCTTGTCCTCGGCCGAAATCCTTAGCTTCCTCAGGTCCATTCTTGACTTGAGTGTACCGTGTCCTGCTTTCTTGAGGTCACCTCGTGGCACTCTCCTGGCTTTGTATTTGCTGGCTCCCAGTAAAGCGAATTCCAAGGCTCTCTGTGCTGGTGTGTTTACAGGCATCTTTAGCACATTGCCAAACATGGGCCATCTTTGTTGGACGACTTTTACAGACAGCTGTGATGTATTACACATCTTGTTTAGTGCATCATTGGAAAGTATGCTGTCTGGCCATCGGTGTCCAGTGATGGTGAGTAGGCGTTTGCGCTGGCAGCCATCGAGTTTGTCTAGAGATGACTTTGGAGCTGCCCAGCTGTTACAGATATACAGCATGAAGGGCACGCAGGTTGCATTGTATAAACGTAGTCTACGAATCCAAAGCTTCCATATGCCCTGGAAGGCTATGCTCCCCATGATAAAGCGTGCAGCAATGCCAGCATTACCACAAGGTAGTGAGGAGAGGAGAGTACCTTTCCTCCATGGTTCGGTGCCACAAAGTGGATCATCATTTTCGCTAGTTCCATGCTTTGTAGATAGGTATATGTGGGTGAACTATGTTTTGGATTCATTCATAAAGTTATTCTTAATTTCTAGTTTGCTTGCAGCTATTGGGAGACGTTCGCCAAGGGGTTTCATTTCCTCGTCTATGAAGTTCACAGCGTCGGCATATTCCATCTCTAGCGGCATATCCAGTATGGACACTCGGTGGGGCGGGCGGTCTTGTGGAACTTACCCGCACGTATTTCAATGCAACAGCAAGGTAACATGTGAAAAGCACGGGGGATAGACCATCTCCCTGTGGGGAGCCGATTGATGTCCCAAACTCCACAGACTTCACTGACTTGACTATTACTTTCAGCTTGGTGTCTGCAAGTAGCAGACTCACTAGTCGTAGCTCATCTTCACTGCAACTTCCCTGGCATAGTACATCTCGGTTCTTTGAGCGTTAACTGTGTCGAAGCCTCGTGACATGGCAATGCCCATTTCGTGGAAATCCCAATGCTTGGATATGACTACTGACACAAGCATGCGTTGAGCTCATGCAATGTCTGCGCAGCTGCGTCCACGCTTAAAGCCACGTTGACATGATCCAGTGAAGTCATCGAACTTTTCTCTGATGCAGTATAGAGTAACACTGGATAGGATTTTCCGTATGCTGTTGAGGATCACAGTGGGCCGCAGATTAGCTAAGGTTCGATGGTGGTGGGAGGGTAGCTTCTTGGGTTTGGGTAGCGTAGTTTGGTGCGGGCTTCACTTTGGCTACTTTCATAGATGCCCATCCGTAATGCTTTCTGTTCTGCTGACAGTTTTATTACTAGAGGGCCGTCAGTATACCGAGTTCGGTTGTTTGTGAGAACTCCTATTGTGCTGGTGGCTGATGATTCCATACATTTCAGTATTTTGGTTAGGGCTTCGTTTGGATCGGAGCTGACGTCGATGTTAGCTACCTGCTCTCCGAGGCCTTTTTGTATGGCATTTGAGTGTCAGTGTCGCTGATGAACTTGGGTCGGTTGTAGGTGACTCTACCCTCTTTCGTGGTATGGCGTTTATACATTAGGTAGAGATGGCTCATATGAAGGCGTGTAATGACTGGCTTAACATGAATTTATGTCTGCGCCTACATAGAAACGAGCATCACAAAGTAGGGGGTGGGGTGGGGGCGGGTTGCTTATGCTTTGTATAATAGTATGAAGTATATTTGGTTGAAGACTGTTGTTTTAGCCATAGAGCATGTTGGGGGCTTTGCGACCAGCAGTGTGTCCTGTGTGACAGCACGGGCGTTTGAAAGCTGTATATGTGGCAAACAGACCATTGGAACTAAGGAATGTCACCAGCGCATCTCCATTGCAGTTGTGTGGTTCCTCTCCATCCGACCCTATGCATACAAGTGTTGAGCTTTGACGCGTTTACCCAGCTTGGCGTTGAAATCTCCACACACGAGCGGTTACCATCTGGCTGGGATTGTACCGGCGGAGCTCAGCTCTGCATAGAAGAAATCTAATAATGTGGATTCTCTTTGACTTTTTCAGTTGTTGGTGATATCCGTAGACTATGCGACACTTATTAGCGGTGCGTTTTCGTGTTGGTATTGCCAGGTCAACGAATGCAACACGACCACTAACGTATCCAAAGCTAATGACATGGCCAAGAGCCTTGGACCGACTACGAAGCTAAAACCCTGGTATGTGGCCTGTTTTTGCTCCATTAGCACTCGCTTATGGCATCGCTGAAGTTGCTGCTCTGAGTGGCTAGCTGCTTTAATCTCTTGAATGCATGTAATGTAGTGCATGTAATGTCGATGTTATAGTGTCCACAGTCTGCACCTACGGTTTACCTCTTTGATGTTGCAGTCAAACCACGTACATTCCATGTAGCTATGTGGTGTCCGTCTTGAAAATAATATATAAGAGGATTTAACTGAAGTGGAAAACGCTCCTAATTTACACCATTGCTGATTTGATCGCAATATGTTCATACCTAGTGTTGTCTAATAACGAGTAAAGCAACTATACGCCTAATCCCTGCCCAGATTTGACGCAGATCGCGACCTTAGCAGGAGAATATAATTCACATGATATGTTGCCTTTAACACCGTATTGATAAATACAAATAATGCTTTGAATGCGTAGACAGTTCAAAATAAACATACTGCTGTGAAACATGATGTGTACCAGCAGTTTCCCTATCATCAATGTGGCATCGAAAGACACAGTTTGTTAGTTTCCGCCTTCAAATTGACAAAGTCCTCTCCTCCGTTCTCTTACCGAGACTAGTTGCTACTGAGACAGCGTATTTAGCTGATAAGAAGATATAGCGGAAAATCAATTCACCCGCCTCTTCTGGTGGTATGGAGATATTTATTGAACTGGTGGACCTGACTTATCTACAGCAATCTCCAATAAATTTGAGTACGACAAACTTAATTCAAAATACTTTCATGAAAAAATGTTAGTCATAAAAGTATTTTCCCAGGGTGCAACATTCGATGCGTTCCCGACAACATTCAGTAAGTTCGATTGAATACTGAGCTGAATGTATCCATCAGTTACTATATGGTACTAATATTTCCGACAATTCCTGATCATCCTAATAGATTCAGGACCACGATCTGCTCAAAGATTATGAACTCGATGGCTACAGCAACTTTGTCAATAGAGTCCGTTTGCACGTATTCCCCGCCAATTTCTAGCTAAGCCTCGCCAACTGTTTACACCAATTCAAGTCGAGTTTAACATTTTAAGCATCGCAGTCCCAGAATCTCAATTTCAAGATTATTTCAAGATGTTGCACTTAAAGCTATCCTATTTAAGATGAAACTCAATAGTATTACTTAGATCATCTTGAAAGTTGGTACTTTGATTGTTTTAGGATTTTGTAGTTAAGCTTACTGGTTAAGCTCAGTCATTTTAATTTCAAATGTAATGCATACTGTTCTTCAAATGCTATGTATAGATTTTATTTGCAAATATAACAATTGTAAAATTGGCCTGCGAGTGCCAATAATGGTAGTTGATTGTGAGTGAGTACAACTACGCCATATCTACTGTTTAAATTGATTCCTATAACTCCGTTCAATCTCATCCTATTCGTTAATCCAGCTCTATTAGTCACGGCTCCTTTGTATTTATAATCCTCAGTATTGGCACTAGGAGTCACATTGTTGAACCGGAAGTGACTCTAGTTAGACCGGAAGTGACCATGGGTGAACCGGAAGTGACCCTGGGTGAACCGGAAGTGACCGTGTTTGGACAGGAAGTAACCGTGGGTGGACCGGAAGTGACTGTCTGACCGGAAGTGACTGGTTGGACCGGAAGTGACCTTGTTTGGACCGGAAGTCTTGTCTGGTGGCGCTCATACGTGACTGGTGGCGCTCATACGTGACTGGTGGCGCTCATACGTGACTGGTGGCGTTCATACGTGACTGGTGGATCTCCTGAGACTGGTGGCGCTATTATGAGACTGGTGGCGCAACTAGGAGACTGGTGGCGCTACTATGAGACTGGTGGCGCTCCTATGAGACTGGTGGCGCTCCTATGAGACTGGTGGCACTCCTATTAGACTGGTGGCGCTCCTATGAGACTGGTGGCGCTCCTATGAGACTGGTGGCGCTCCTATGTGACTGGTGGCGCTCCTATGAGACTGGTGGCACTCCAAAGTGACTGGTGGCGCTCCGATGTGGCTGGTATTGAACTGACGTGCGGGGGTACTCATTATTACCAAAGACATAATGGTTTCACCTACCTTTTTCTTGAAACTTCTCATAGGATATTGTTATTTAATTACTGTCATGGATATGTTTGACTTTAGCTATGATATTTAATGATAGCACCGGTGCATAATATATTATTTTCAAACGTTGTACATTTGTATATTTCTTATGTCATTAAACTTGTTTTCTTTGAAATTGGCTCTTGATTCATTGAAGCTTGTGACAGAACTCTTTATTTATTGGTCATCTTCCTTTCCTGTAATATTTTTCTTGGTATGTTGGTTGGGATTGGGCCGATCAATATAATGTCCCCGACAGGAGCGCCACCACACACACACACACACACACACACCACACCACACCACACCACACCACACCACACCACACCACACCACACGGCACGGCACGGCACGGCACGGCACGGCACGGCACGGCACGGCACGGCACGGCACGGACATATATATATATATATATATATATATATATATATATATATATATATATATATATATATATATATATATATATATATATAAAATTATAATCAGACGATGTGATGTCACATGGCGTGAAATCTAACATCGTTGATGCGTATTCCGAACCACTGTCTTAAAAAACACTATCTTCCACGATATTGTAGGTTACTGTGGCGGTGCCGGGCCAGTACCAGGCCGCATTGGCCCAGTATTGACCCAGTAGAGGCCTAGTAAAGTGGGTGGGGTTGAGGTGGGATTATCAGGGTTTGATCCCAGCTAGAGATACAAGCAAGCGCGTTCTGCACCCGGTTTCTCTGGCCCCTAATCACGCCTTATCTGAAGCAACCTCCTTACTACACGAGGTTCATGCAGTCGCCTATAGCTTCCATACAAGGACCGTGGAAACCACAAATCCGTTATTATCCACTTTTGTATAATCTGTGAATAGATCTTATGAATGATGAACTGGGTAAATGTGGCGTAATACGTTCCTGCCAGAACACAATTGCTGAATCTCAGATTATGGCCGTTTCAAACGGGGCTTAAATACACATGAGGAAACGAGTCCCGATGGGAGAGGGCGTCTTATTAAGAATCGGGATAGCCTTTTATAAATATATTCCTTTGAAGAATACATGAGGTAACCACATATTATGCGAGTATTAGGGGCGCGTGCTCAATAATTAGCGCAGGTAATGAGTATTTGATGTAACGCTGTGGCTAACCAATACGAGCAATCATGGAGTTGCTTCCAACCGCACGTACCGTATTTTATTCTGCGGTAGTTGGATCTTGATAACCAATAGCGGCAAATCGTGGTTAGTTCCAATAGTTATTTCAGTCCTGAACGCCCGGTGTCTTAAAGTAGACAGACACGTGCGTAAGTTTTTAGATATTGTGAAATAATTTCAAAACGTGATGTTATTGCTGATTTAGGCAATAATAATAATGACATCTACGATGATGGTGATGATGACGACGATTATAGCGATGCGTATGAGGAAGACAATGGCAGCAATAACAATGACGAGGCTGGTTCTGTTGGTGGTGATTACTATGATGACAAGCAACCACACACTACTCAGGCCCTAACTTTGCAATCCAGACTGCAAAAAAATCAGCTATCGCCAATTTGCTTCATGGAAATAGATACGTATGGAGTCAATAAGTCGTGTGACGCGAGTTAAGGTTCTGCCCATAGGCCAACATACCTCATCAACCACGGCTTTTGCTGGCGTTTGACGTGTGGATCCTCGCTTAAATTAAACTAATTACCCCCTTTGCGGGACGTGCCTGTTTCTAGACCTACATAATCAAGCGAAGGCCCGAGGAGTGATGTGTCAAAGAGACAGTCATCTGAACTCTTGAAAATTAGCTTCATTTCGCTGCAAGAATGTCATTTATTTCTTGTTCTTTGACGTCTTGACGCTTCAAGAGATGAGATATATTTAATCTTTGTGCCGGGTAACGCAATACGTCTATGACTTTGTAGCGTGTCCCGATAAATGATGGAACTTTCCTGTCAAGAAAGCGATTCATCATTACAAGATTGGATGGATCTATTGCTAGCTATGCCACGCCTTTTTCTAGATAAGCTCCGCCCAGTATTAACCCCTCAACACTTTCATCAGCTAAAAACAGATTCTGTAGATGTCTTGAGAAACGTCAATTTGCAGACCAAGGGAAGACTATTTTTGAAGATTTACTACTGTAATGACTGGCTCGATAACAGAGCCGGTCATTCCAGTGGTAGGTTTTCAAATATAGTTTTCTCTTGGTCTGCAAATCGACATTTTCTATGAGAAAATTGAAATCTTCTTGAACACATTCAAGGGTTAAAGCGTTAAGGGGGTTAAATCGATTAGAAACCGTGAATTTTGAATACAGAGAATCTAAGTTTTAAGGTAATATAGGCAAGCTTATTAAATTGTAAGTTCATCCAGACATACAATTAGAACACTTTACTTACGGACTATTCCGTGTTCATGACGAAGCTATGTTCGTCAGTACGATTGTGACTTCATCTGACTAGTGACGTAACTGATTATTACGATCCGATCCCGCCATTGAAAATGTTCTTGCATTATACCCGATCCAATTTAACGAGAAAATAGCACAAAATAGGTGATGAAATAAGGATGAAATGTTCTTTGGTATCCAAGTATAAAATAAAAATGTTGAGAGAGGTTTCATCCTAGGCAACAACAATTTAGAGTACACGTTTTCAAAATAAATACCACAGGCACGCACGAGCACAATGCAAGATCCGGTATGCCTAGCTAGTCATTTCTATGATAAAGCGTCTAAATCCCGGTTTTCACGATCAGATTAAGTTGTCAGACAAATCTGATGTCGTCGCGCGAATCTTACGAGCGTTTACACGAGCAGATTGATCTGTCAGACAAATCTGTAAAAAAAAGTCTTAAGAAGAATTCTGATGGAAAAATCTGAAGAACAATTAGATTCGCCTTCAGACTTCAGATTTCAGATTTTTTGGTTTACACGTCAGATTTTATTGAAATCGAAAAATCTGAAGAACCATCATATTCGCCTTCAGACCTCGGACTTTAGACTTCAGATTTTCCGTTTACACGGGCAGATCTTATCGAATTCGACAAATCTGATCAGATTAATCTGATCGTGAAAACCAAGAGTTAATATAATATAAAAGCCCAATAACGAATTTGATATCGGCGTGCGCGTTGGCCAATGGCGCAGGGAACCAATATCAAATTTTATATCGGTGCGCCCGTTGACCAACGGCGCAGGGGCCATTATCAAATATGATCTCGGCGCACCCGTTGGCCAACGGCGCAGGGGACAATATCGAAATCGATGTATTTGTGACGATATGAAACAGTATCAAAGTACACAAATTTCTGTTTCTAATCGAACCTTATTAATGGCTGGCGAACATACATAACTAACTAAATAAATAAACCGCTATAATTCTTAAATTTGAATAATTTAATAACACAATTCAATGTAACCATAAAATCAAATAACACAATAGCGCACAATATTAAAAGGTACGCATTCACACCAAAGTGCTTGAAAACAACATTGTAATCAATGATGTTTTGACCGTAGTGAACTTATCTAGAACAAATTGCTCCATATGAATAAATATTGTTGATTTTCAGACCTGCATGAGTACATGTCAAAATTTACTGAGTAGATTTGCCGGCGACATGCTTAATTCTAAGGGTAACAATGATTTGCAAAGGTGTATACAACGTGGACACCGATGTCGTCGCTGCTACGTATTCGTTTGTTTACATATTTTGATTGAAAATGAGACCCAAGTTCGTATTCACACAACTTTGGAACCTTCTTTAGTTCAGTTCTGTTACGTAGATCCCTCCTTTGTATAGGAGCACCTCCTTCAGGAGTAACATAGGAGCCAGCACGTACACGACTCAGGTCAATCTCATTAAGTTAGAGCTATTCTTGTGTGGTTCAGGACATAGTAGTATTGTCTGCTCGGGTCTTCTAATCTGGCCACGCGGAGGCAAGGCGCCTTCCTCAGGTATGTAGATGGGTTCACGAGGAATGTGGTTAGAGTTCCACTGTGTGACCAGACATTGATGGAATTTATGGTACACATGCCACAGAGACATGAACGGATTAACGGCATGTATTTCCTCCGGACATCCTTAAGAGCATGGAAAGTACTTAGGAAGTATGTGCTGTTTTCTGGTCCCTCGTGGCATAGAAGGCAGGTAGGATCAACCTCGTGCTTATTGAACTTTGCCCTGTTTGATTGCAGGATGTAACAGCCATTTAGGATTCGTCCCGGATGAAGAGTCTACAGATATCACGCGGGCATGTGGTTAATGTAGAAATTGCTGGATGTGGTAGCTAGCTCGATAAAAGTGGAGACACTGCAGTAACGAGTAGTTGTATTTGGTGATTTAGTTGCATGGACGATATTCTGTTATCATTACTTTTAGCTATGCGCTTCCCTGGCCCTCTGATAGGTAGATTTTCAATAAAGTCGTGTATGGAGGGTAAATCATATTTCGCAAGAATTTTTCTTATCTCGGCAAACCAGCTGTTTTGGAAGAATCCTTTAACAATCGTTTGTCGCAGGGCAATAGGGAAGAGTATACTTCGCGAATCTGTAATGATATTCCTGAAGAGAGTGAGCTTTTGCAGGTCAATGCACGACTCGATAGGCAGTGTCCCGAGAAGAAGATATGGAGACGGGTATGCAACGCGTTCTGGCAAGCCAAGGATCTGTATGAGAGTACTGTGAAAGAATCGCTCCAGTAGAGTCAATTTTGCCTTGTTTAGAAGTAGAATGTCCATGCCATGTAGAAGGATCGGCAGTACATAAATTTCAGGTAGATGTGGAGAGGCGAGTGGCGTTATGCCATTGATGCCATATAGACCGGCTCCCATGAGTGAGTAAGCAGCTCTTCTGCCTTTCTTAATGTTCTCTTCTACTGTTGCCTTTGCGCTACTGAGGTGGTCTGTTCTGTGTATGCCTAGATGCAGAGCTTGTCCCAGAGCTGATTATTCTTCGCCATTCAATGACATTACTGGTTTCTGTGTTTTGCAGTCTGACAGGAACGCACATTTGGAAGACTGCAGCTCATAAAACTCGTAGGTACCATAATGGTATGCAATATCCAGCAGTGTCTGTATTTGGAATTCGTTGTTTGAGATTAGATTAACATCGTCTGCACAGGTAGGTGAAGAGCACGTTATTGTACCGATTCTGATATTGTTGTCTGTGGCATCCAGAACATTAAGCAGATCGTTGATGTATAGCTTATACAAGTCTGTGGAGAGAATCCCGCCTTGTCTAACCATCCGGCACTTTCTACCTCGGCATAAGTAAATGTTGTATAGCACAGTTTCTGACGACATATGTCCTGGAGGATGATTTCGTCGAATACCACTTCAGTTTTTCTGACATCGTTTATGATATTAATGGGCGTTCCAAGCTTTTAAAAATGTGTGTGTCATCCTTCTCAAACCTCATCTTTTGAGAAGGCTGAATCATAGACATTGAGTTCAACCAGTTTTGGGGCTCTGGTGATGCGTTGATTACGAATTAACTTAAAGAAGAGTTTCTTGTTTGAGCGTTTTGCGTCTAGTAGTATCTGGATATTTGAGTCATGTTTTGCGGCCAGAGATTGCCATTGGAGCTTGTCGCAGTTCTTTTGATGCTTGGTGCCTTTGTATTGTAGCTGGATTGTGTTTGTCATCAGGTATGTTGCACATCTTTCAGTGGTGAAACGACCTTTTGGATTCTGCCACTGCTCTAGCAATCTCATCGTACCACAACCGAAGCGGCTTTAGAGGTGTGCTGATGTTACTAGGGGACGAAATCTCATCAGCAGATTGTAGAGTGTCTCGTAATTTGCCATAAGCGCTACATAGATCGAGTATGCTGTCTAATGCTGGACTGTATCCAAGCAGTGCCTCATGTATGTGTTCTATATATATTGGACGATTTACCTTTTCCCACCGTACACGTGGTTTTATACAGGTTTTGTTAGTTTTTTAGATTATCTTCTGTGGTTCTACCGTAATACCGAACTCGCCAATAACGAGGTAACGGTCTGAGCAGTTGGTGGCTGATTCAACTCTGGAGATTGTGATACATGCTTGTGAGAGGATTTCTGACAGTAGGAGATAGTTTATTGTGGAGCTGTAAATTCTAACCATTTATATGAATGAATGTTGGTCCGTCTGTCCGATATTCAAGATGTTGTTCACTAAGGAAAGCATGCATTAGCACCTTTCGCTTAAGCCTGAGTGTCGTGGTAAGAGCACAGTTAAAATCACCTGCGAGAAGTATACTGTGCGTACGATTGTATTTCTGGCAGATTTCACGCAACTGGTACCGGGTTTCTGCGAAATTTTGCTCCGCTTGTTCGCCCATATTCTTCCAGCTTTAGCTCTAGCTGTGAGATTATGGCCCGCGCTGTCACAAGATCACGGTGTACATCTTGAATTGCAGCTGTTTTTATCTTCAGTTCAGATTCTGCCTTTCGAAGTTTCTGCTCCCTTGTGCGAAATTCCCTGGCACTACAATCAGCAAAAGAATCAGTGGTGGATATGTGGATTGTGCTTTGGTCACTGAGGTTAATTCGTGCACTGAGCGTATGAGATCGAGTTGCGCCTGATGGTATAATTGACTGACTTGCTTCAACCACTTGAGGAGGTGCGATTCTTACTGTAGATGGTGTCGCTGAGCCTGATACTGCAATACACTTTGTGCATGAAGAGCCTGTGTAGTCATCAGCGCTATCACTGGTATTAATGAGGGATGCATGGAAAGGTGATTCACATCCTTTACAGAAGATGAACGTGCTATTAACATTATGATTATTACATAACTGGCATTCTGGGTGTCTACCTATAGGTCCCAAATCAGCATTCTGATTCTGTCCTGCGATATCCGCCGAACATTGGGGTTTAGAGAGGATCGGAGAAATAGGAAGACTTCTGCGGGAATGTGCTATATCAATCTCTGGCCGCTTTGCATATGTTATGTTACGGACTGTGGGCGACAAGTAGGATGTACTGTTAGTGGCTACTGGATGTTGCGTTGCAGCAGGTGTTCTCGGAGCAGTTCGGGCAGCTGAAGGCATTGGAGTGTCACGATAAGAACATTCGCGACAGCATTAAAGACAATTAAAAATTCATGACAACATTAAAAACATGTTAGAAAAATGGCGCCCAAAAGCAAGTATATAGATCGATTTAAACACACTAAATGTTGGCAAAACGTATCTGGAAATGGGCGGGACATAACTAGGAATGGGCTGGACTTAGCTAAAAATGGATGTCTCCATTATGGCCACATAGCGGTGATGCATTAACTCAGATACTATAATTACCATCAGTGTTATAGCACCATCATACAGTAGTATCAATATTATATATATATATATATATATATATATATATATATATATATATATATATATATATATATATATATATATATATATATATATATATATATATATATATATATATATATATATATAAATATATATATATATATTCTGTGTTATCTAACCTCTATTAACACTTTAACATTCATATCACCCAAAAACGCCTTCTGCAGTGGTCTTGAGAAATGTCCACTTGCAGACCAAGAGCAGACTATTTTTTGAAAGTTTACCACTGGAATGACTGGCTCGATAAGCGAGGCAGTCATTCCAGTGATAAATTTGCAAAAATAGTCTTCTCTTGGTCTGCAAATGGACATTTGCTATGAGAAAACTGAAAATGTCCTTACCAATATCGAGAGGTACAGGGTTAAAATGTCACTATCTAGTCATCCCTATGATGCATGTCTAAGATATGTTTGATGGTCCAATGTATCCCAGACAGAGGAAATAACACCGACTTTTTAGGATAGAACTGTAACACCCGATCTTAAATATGTAGCAGGATAGAAAGAGGAGCATCAGCACGATTAGAGACGGGACAGAATAACAGTGATTAGCAGAATAAAATAAAAAGTAGAGAACCTGAAAGGGAACAGACAGAATGCTAGAGCTTTGTCTAAAGATCATTGGATTGATGATAAGAGAAATAGGAATGGCTGCAACAGAGATGATGTAATGGCCAGCAATTACTCTGGTAATAATAACTGTTGTCGTGTACGGAAAATACATATTTTCTGAATGAATCTCCAGTATGTAAACGCAGTTTCATCGGCAAAATATTATAGTGAAATACGTTGTTGTCGTCGAGAGAGAGAAAGAGAGAGAGAGAGACAGAGAGAGAGAGAGAGAGAGAGAGAGAGAGAGAGAGAGAGAGAGAGACAGGGTGGGTGGGAGAGAGAGATATGGAGAGGAGGGAGAGGGGGAGAAGGAGAGATAGGAGGGAGAGAGAGAGAGAGAGAGAGGAGGTAGGGAGGGAGAGAGAGGAGATAGAGGGAAATGGGAGAGGAGAGGAGGGGAGAGAGAGAGGGAGAGAGAGAGAGAGAGAGAGAGAGAGAGAACGTCGACGACATTAAGTAGCAACAGTTAAAATGAACATCAGATCAACAAGAAAGCATGCATGCGACCTGCATATGAATAATAGAGGATTGAAATTCGTCATTACAAGGCTGGCATTACAAACCGTTTCCAATCATTTTCTGACATGTGAAAATTAAATCACGACTAATCTCGTCATGTCAACGTTATTGGCTTCCCGGTACAATCGTAATTGTTATTAATATCGTCATTTCTGGGTAGAGCGGACATGCAAACTCTATCATATTTTCCATAAGACCGAGTCGTATATCTTTGTCCGAGACTACATCAAAGCGCTATTATGCAATTATGTCAGTTTGACGTATGAGATGGGCAAGGAAATGTGACAGGGAACCAGGCAATTATTAGCTTTATCTCACAGATCGAATTCTGTATCTTTTGTTTGTTAGAAATGTATTGGTATGGACATAGATGATCTGGGAATAAACTCTCAGGAACTTAGTTTCCGACCTTGGCCCCATGTATGAGCATATAATTTTGTTTGTAAAAATGCTCGAAAAGATTTTAATTAGAACAAATAGACAACTATTTATCACATATACAAACACGTGCTCGCTATACAACATAGGCCACACAGAGTTGGTAATTCTTTCTCTAGCATCTTGTTACCAAAATGGTGATACGAAATTTCGCATATTCTTTGGGGTCCACCACCCCACCCCTCCCTCCCCACCACCACCCCACCTCTTAAAATCCATGCCTTAATTCCAGGTATGCCTTGATACAAAAACTCCACGTTTTCGATATCTATTATGTGATGATGGATATGAATTTATAGTCGTTGTGCACAGCATGCCACGTACCTCGGAATGAAATACAGGGAGACATTTCTAACTAGATTCCGCCCATTTAAGCTAAGCTCCACGTACATTTTATCCGTGTTGGAACAGAGTTGAGACTTCTGAATTCCGAGAATATATATTTCAAGGTAACTATAGAGGCAAGCAGTAGAAAATTTCGAAAATAATTTGTCTTGGAGCTGTCGCTGCTATAAGCAGCGACAACTCCCAGTCCAATTAGTTATTTAAAATATTCAACAGAATGTTTATTAAAGGTGCATATTCACAGCAAAATGAGTGAAAATAAAATTGTTTAAATTGTGTACTTTTAGAGGTGAGCCTAGACGTAAAGAAACGAAATAAATCTTAGCAACTGATGATTTCCTTACAGTATAAATTAATATAATTTTTTAGTTTGTTAATTTGAATTAGGGACTCGTGCCTCTATTTCCAATTTGACAACTTATAAAATTTAAGATTAATTTCGTTTCATTAAATCTAGTCACACAATTTAAGCCTCTAAAAGTATACAATTTTAACAATTTTATTTTCAAGTATTCTCGCGTGAATATGCACCTTTAATTTGTATATTCATCAAAGACGCACAATTCGTGCACTTTATGACAGATTGTTTGATTATTGTGGCGGAGCTAAACGTCATTGTATTGTGACGTCAGCTAGCATGTGACGTATATCGTTATGACATATGTTATTTGTGCGACAGATCGGGTCCATTCATTGTGGATACCAGTCATGGTGTTCTCGATGTGAAAAGAATTGGAGCACGTGCCTGGGAAGGAAAAGCGTCTGTTTGCTGTGTAATCAGCATCATCATCATCTTTTCAATTTTTCCTCATTTTTCAATTTCTATGAAATACCGCCCCATTTTTACAGACTGTCAGTGGTTTGAGAGAAATCATTAATCCTCTATTCACGGAATATGATATTCATGCTCTGGGATAGTCTCGTTCGGTAACCTTTTCACTCTGTCTGTCACAAGCATTCGTCTTCCGTCCCAAGGGCACCCGATTCGCGCCGTGATGTCATCGCGGGGCACGGACAAGTGACGGAACTATTTGCGCTGCGGGTGAACGAGCCGTCGAATATTGAAGAGTTCCTGAGATGTTGAGGCCATACACGGTGGGAGCCGAGAGTCTTCGATGCTATGTAGGTACTATACTAGTAGGCTATTTTAAAACGCTTGCTGAGATAATGGACCTTTCCGGTTTTATCTATGCTCCTCCCATCTCTAGCTAAGCTCCACCCACACCTCGCTCGTGTTGGGATCGACCGATCTCTAAATACCCTGACTATCAATTACCAAAAGGATACACAGGTACGCTGTTGAATGTTTTGAAACTAATTTGACTGGGTGCTGTTGCTGCCTAAGGCAGCAACCGCGCCCAGTCAAGTTTCAAAATATTCAACAGCATGTTTATTAAATAGGAAAGAATTACAAAGATATGCAATTCATATAACGTGTCGGACTCTGAGCTTTGATGACGGTCTATATGGAACCCTTTGTGACGTAATGATTGTGACGTCATCATACACGCGGTGAGCTGATTATGACGTCATATGAGGTCAGATGGTGGATGGATACTCTGGAAAGATGAATTGAGGTCAATACAGATGCATTCGGTGCTGTAAGATCCTTCTATAGCATGTATCTCATGACGAGCAGTACCTGACCCGAGAAGCAGAACGTATTTTGATTTACTCTATATTTTTGGCATACATATTCAAAAGCATCACTCTTTCCACAACTGTAATTGTTTATTATTGTCATCTGAACGTAGTTCTTTGTATGCGAATATACAGTTTCGTACGAATTAGTATAATTTTCCCAAGGCTGAAATGGTGGACTACTGCATATGAAATTGTCAAACATTATTTTCATTTGTTGATTCGCGGAATCCAGTTCTCGCTATGCCACGCCTACTTGTAACTATGCTCAGCCCACTTCTTATGAGTGTTGGAATCGATTCGAAACTTTGAAACTTGAATTCCCTCAACTTCCAGAGTAAGCATACAAGCTAGCGGTTGAATATTTTGAAACTAATTTGGTGCTGTTGCTGCTAAAACTCCCAGTCAAATTTGTTTCGAATTATTCAACAGAATCTATATTAAAATGTATATTCCTCAAACACATTCAACTCACACTTTCGTCACGAACCTTCCTATGTTCGTAGCGGGGCAACAATTCCTGTGAAGCCAACGTGCACGTGCCTCTCTATGACGTCGGATACTTGAGTGGCAGATCGGATCCATCTATTGGCCTTGGTGATTTCGTTGATATATCCACCTCATCACATAAACACCTGCACTATCAGCCACCGCGTGTGAGAAACGTAAACAAAGTATAGGTTATTAATAACAACCCGATTAATCTTATCTCAGATATAATTGCGAAAGAAGTCCATCGCTCATTCGTTTCTTGGAGGCACTCTCATAACTGTCTCACCGCTACAAGCCACTAAACAATAACCTTAATGAGCACACACTCTTAACTTGCTCAATAATTCGAAAACAATTTTCCTGAAAATTGTTGGTGGCTTCCACCCAAATTGTTTCCAAAATATTTAGCAGATCCGGAGATCTAACACCTGGAATATGTCGTCTGCAAAAAAACTTAGCAGTCGGGTGGTTAAGATACATTTATTTTCACCCGTTATAATATTCATGAATTTTTTCTGGCATAATTAATTCATGCATGTTCCACAAAACCCGCGATTACTGCGGTGTGGGAGGCAAGGCAAATCCTAGTTTTCACATTAGTCAAAAGTTACGGCATATGTCCCATAGCAGAGGTCCCAAGACAATACAAGCACGTCACAATAACCAATTAGAAACGAATTCTCATTTATAATAACCATTTTACATTTGAAGAGTTCATATTTATCATTTAGAACAGTTGACCCTATTGAACTAGAGGTTCCAGAAACTCGGTTTCGAGGCCTGCACACAGTACAATAGAGGTCAGAAGTAACAAAACAAAATAAAGAGTTGGCCTACTGTTGAATATTTTGTACTTAATTTAATTGGAAGCCAAGCCAATCAAATTAAGTACAAAATATTCAACAGAACTAGACATAAATCATTTTCAAAATTTTACTAACTGACATGATTTTGTCTTCATTTTGGAAACATGTTAGGTAATATTTTTTAGCTTTATTGTAAGCAGTTATGAACTTTACAATAATTTGACATGAAGCAACAGCAGCCAAAGTAGTTTCAAAATATTTCTAGGATCATATATGATTTTATATAGTTTGTCATTTGGCTTTAAAAGGATAAACGCGTTTCTGTTGGATTTTTTTGTTGTTCATAGAGACTGTTGCTACACACGACAGAGCCATTTTAAAGAACATCAATGTCAAAATTAAAAGATGTTTTTTCTTGCGGTTATAAAACCTTAATTTCCCGAATAGCGTCGCAATGGTAAAAACACTTAGCTTAGGTCCAATGATAAATGAGAGATACCGCCTCATTAAACTAGAAGGCGTACCCGACTCCCGGGACGTTCGATCCGGAGTCGGTCGGGTTAACGATTCTTCTGGCACCTGTGTCGTATATGGATCGACAAGGTCTGTGTTATATTTCCAGTGTCAGAGAGATGGCTGACCTTGGCTCGTGTTCCTACCCTCTCTACTCATCTTCCTTGACAGAAACTCCCCTGAGCCATGTTGGTGGAAACTTGAAACGCGTTTATTTTTCAAGTGAAATACAACGTGTCAATTGATCGTGCAGAATTTTCCAAAGTAAACGAAATATTTCTGATGAAGATTCACAACATATTAAATATATTAGACGTCACCTGTGTCAATAGGCGACGTAACTTGTGGCTCCAAAACACAACTGGTCTCCCGAGCAGGGTCAATTACTAGTTTACATATTGAAATATATGGATACATCAAGCAAATTGATGATTCAAGTGTATCCATCAATCATATGAATAATAATAATAATAATAATAATAATAATAGTAATAATAATAATAATAATAATAATAATAATAATAATAATAATAATCATAATAATCGTTATTTATTGAGGGTAGCACTTCAAGTACACGGCCTGATCTAGCAGAGGCCCTCATTAACATATATACACATTTTTTAAATATATATATATAATATGTACAAATTTATACATCTATGTACAGACAAGGAACTTAGGGAATCTATTTCTTATAATCATATAATATTCTGAATGTATTAAGAGTAATTTGAACAAAAGCTACTGATGCTTTCAACAGCAGCAAACTTTCAATCAAATTAGCATTGATATATTCAGTATTGTAAAGTAAATACCTTTCTTTTCTGCTGAAATGCTTTGGAAACAATGCAAGAGATAGAAATAACGATATTTGTATGTGCTAAAATATAGAAACTAATTCTCAATTTCGTAGACAAATACAGCTAAGCACATTATAACATACGATTATACATACATAAAGAAACAATAGATTTAGTAAAATTATTATCATTGCCCACGCCGTCGAATGTCTTAACCCTTTAGTGACTAAATTTGTCAGGAAAACCTCGATTAGGTCTATCTATTGTGAAATGTCCGTTTCCAGAACAAGACAATGCCATTCTTGGAAATTTACCACCGGAAAGACTGGCTCGATTATCGCGCCTGTCATTCCTGTCATACATTTTCAAAAATAGTCCTCTGGTCATTTCTCTAGCCGATTTTATGGACTTGTTTCTAGGCTTGTGCATTTATGGGTCAAAGAGCGGAAGAATCATCAAATTTGACATAGCACTTCATAATGTAGGATAAAATCAGAAGGTTCAATCGAAGGTTTGTATCTTAAAGGTTAATTAGGCATATATAGTTTACTGAAATTAAGAACTCACCAAAGCACATGCACTCCCAATCACACACACCCACTTCCACACGCACATGAACTCATGTACATACACTCCCGTGGGTTTAGATCCAATATAGTAGGTCTAAGCTAACATCTAACCATTTCAACACTAGTATTAGACTAGTATTATGACGCCATAATCAACTATGGGACGTGTAGCATGACATCATAATCAATTACGTCATGAATGACGCGACTAAGTTCGTCACGAACGCGTAAGTGATGGCGGGCTAAGAGTTATTGTACGAATTGTATGTCTTTACTATTTAATAAACATGATGTTGCAATATTTTGAAACTAATTTGCCTGGGCGCTGTTGCTGCCATTGGCAGCAACAGCACACATTCAAATTTGTTTCAAAATATTTAACCGCTTACCTCTACGGTTTTCTGGAAATTAAGTCATGGAGATCAGGGATTGATCCATCCCAACAGGGGCAAAGTGTGGGTGGAGATTAGCTAAAATGGGCGGGCAAGGTTTAACACTGGATTCCCTTATTACCTACGTAATTATTCGAATCCCTGATTTAATCATGGCACAACGACGTGACGAGTGGAAGGGAAACTAAAGTACAGCCACAAAACCCCAACTAACACGTATCCAAAACAAAACTAAAAACTTATTAATTAGTACAATTTTGGACATGGTGTAAGAACTGTTCTGTTGAATATACTGCATTTTGCCGTGTTCGGTTGGTACATTCCGTGCGCACTATTTTCTGGTTGAGTACGTTTTTATGTTTGACTGGTACGATCATGTGACTTTCCGCGAGTAACAATTTTAAGTTGCTAAACCACCATAGAGGAGGGATACTTACTATTTTCTAGTGAAATAAAATTGAATTCGACTGGGCTCCTAAAGTTATGTAATTTTTGCTAACATGAGTCTAAGTACTATAAAATAGTTACTCATTGCTAAAATAGCAGTAGAATATTGAAAACTGTGGGAAAAAGCAATGTTTTCCAATCCAGTAATGATCAAGATATACAATATACCAAGTCTAAACTTATTTCTGAGTTTTACTTTAATCAGCTTTTTACTGTAATCGTGATAACTTTAAGACAACCAAACATGTACATAACGCCCATATTATGAGCCATAACATTTGCTCGTTGAATAAAGGCGGCCCCAGTTAAGTTAAGTTGGTCACTGTTTAAAAGCTTTTGGAACCAAAATATGATGGCTTTTTTATGGCTGGTGGCCACTTATGGCTAAATTATTGTGTTGCATACGACGTTTGGTCTTAGGACCACTTGTCATACGCACCCAAATACTTTATCCACAAAATATAGGTGTTATATTTAGATAGGTCTTACTGTATAAAGAATCAGGAACATATATCGTTTCATAAGTCATTGCTCTTTCACACATTTTTGTGTACGGACTACTGGCCTATGCCCCCAAGTCACAGTTTGATCTATGGTGGGGTGGTTGGACAATGGGGGCACTGGGCAGTATGGCCACGCGTGGTTGATTAGTGCACTGCAATTGTTCTCGAGAACTCGATGACTTGAAGGCATAACCATAAAACACTGAAGTAGATCCAGTCGAAACATAAATAATACAATATTAGTAACTAACAATGAAAAGAATAATAATAAAAAAAGAAAATGTCAAACATTAATACGCCATTCTGGTGCATATTTGGTACCCTAATAACAACCACTCCAAGCGAGTGCATGCCTCAAGTGAAAGCTGTCAGCTAAAGTTCTGCTTTTGAGCGACAGTACATGTCAACGGACTCTAATATTGGCGACCTAATCGAATAAAACAGAAGCCCCAGAAAACCGGTAACTTCCAAGAGCTTCCCGGCTATTAAAAGCGATATTATGTCCTCCACCTTAACGTTTAGCGATACCGGGTTGGTTTTTTCAATTAAGCCTAAGTACCCGGGAGATTTGTATCGAATGTCGCACACAGCAATATAAAGAGAAAATATCATAGCTTCGCCCATTTTCCGGACCGTGCGTTTGACAGACATGGGAGCAAAGGACATCGCTTCACCTGTCAGTTTCGGGGACATGTCCTTCAGATTCTCCGATGACACGGAAGAAGAAGAAGATATGAGGACAGTCGCTGGAGAGAGGCGCGCAATCAGAGATACCTCTTCATTAGAACGAGCGCTGATCGTGACGATGATGAAGATGGACAAGGAAAACTGGGTAGTGAAAGGGATATCTCCCGTAATTGGGACAATAACAAAATGCGTTCTCAAAACTTCCCTTAAAGAATAATTAGCCCACCTCAGCTCGTCTCAAATGTTGTACCGGACTGATGGGTTATGTCATACAGCTTTCATATCAATCATTTGCAAACACATTCCGTTATTTATACCAGAATAACTTGAATTGATATTAGCGTGACTCTTACAAACTATAATATCCCTGATAACCATGGGCCGGTACTGGACCAATACCGGGCCAACACGACCCGGTATTGGTCCAGTACCGGCCCAATAACCCGTTTTGGCTCCCCCATACACCAATTTAATTTTGCTGAATGATTAATACCATCCTGTCAAAAGTGTTCCACTATTTTTATTGGAAACAGTTGTTTTCAGGTAAAATGGTAACACAATTTACTATAGCGCGTTTTATTTCTATGCCACATATATGACGTCCCGGGAATACCAAAGCATTATTAGCCATTTAACACATTACAGACAAGAAATTACCCATTCTTTATGACAAACGGAACATATTATGTTGACTATTTGGAAACTAATTTAACTGGGAGCTGTTTGCTGCTGTCTAAGGCTTCCTGTTAAATTAGTTTCTAAATATTCAACAGCTTTCCTATAAACGTATGTTGAAACGCAGACACTGAAATTGCATTCTGCTAATCTGAAAATACCGTGCATTGATTGCATATGTAGATAGCTCCATTACTTTCATAGATAGTATAAGATGAGTAGAGATATTCTTTTAATAGGCCCACACAGTTTCCCACATCTACGTCATTGCGACGGTATTCACATAAATCAACCTATTACGATATTCAATATTAAATACGTGTGCGTACGCTCGAAAGGCAGGCAGGCAGGCAAGTAGGCGGGCGGGCAGGCAGGCAGGCATGCAGACAGCCATGCAGGCAAGCATGCATGCAGGCAGGCAGGCAGGCAGGCAGGCAGGCAGGCAGGCAGGCAGGCAGGCAGGCAGTCGGCGCAGTGCCATGTCAGTACCCAATACACTTGAACTTAACAAGCATAAATGAGTAGGTCTATAGTATGAGTATTGGATGAGGATTCAAACCAATTTATCTTCAAAATCACCGACAAATTACTTGAAAGCGAATTCTTATTCTTGTGAAGAAAGCATTGACGATGAAAAAATCAATAGAGAAAATTCTAGCTTATCATTATTATAATAACAAAAAATACAACAATGCCACAACGAAACAAATGGAGGACAGATGGAGAATTTTTTCCAAGTAAGTAATCAAATTTTACCACCATAGACTTGAACTTTTAACCTTCCTCAAATTCTGTTTCCATTGAATCTAACAGCAGGTGCCCGGATCTATTATCCCGGCTCTTTGGACAAAGAACATCTAGATAAACACGTGCTTGTGGGGTAGACAACCCCGTCTTGGGCGACCACCTTAGATGTTAGCAGGAAACGATCCCTAAAGCTACATTCTAATGATTCTATATCAGAGGACAATGAAATGCCTGTTGGTTTTAGAATACAGTACGACTCCAAAATAATTTAATTTCCATTTTAGCCATGCCCGGCCCATCTCTAGCTAAGCTCCGCCCACACCGCGCTCGTGTAGGGATCGATCGATCTCTGAACAACCTGGCCATCAATTTCCAGAAAACCATACAATGGCGGCAACAGCGCCCAGTCAAATTAGTTTCAAAATATTCAGCAGCCTGTTTATTAAATAGTAGATACATACAATTTGTACAACGTGTATGATTATTAAGAGTTAAAGACGAGCCCACATAGAATCATCTATGACGTAATGATTATGACGTCAATCTACACGCCGCTTACACGATTATGACCTATTCATATGACGTCATTACTCTGGAAAGGTCTATTGTCTATGCCCGCCCCCCCCCCCCTCCCCCCACCAGAAAAAAATAAATAACACACACTGTTGAATATTGTGAAACTAATGAATCTCTCCAGCTTTAACTATGCCCCGCCCATCCCTAGTTAAGTTCCATCCACGCTTCGCCCGTGTTGGGATCGATCGATGACTATCAATTTCCAGAAAACTATACAGGTAAGTTGTTGAAGATTTTGAAACTAATTTGTCTGGGTAGTCAAACTAGTTTCAAAATATTCTCCAGAATGTGTATTAAATAGTAAGGGCGTACAATTCGTACAACGTGTCGGACTATTAAGCGTTTAAGACGCACTAAATCGAGCCATTTATGCTATAATTGATTATGATATTATCCTACACGCCACGTAGTCGATTATTACCTCATATGATGGATGGATGAATTGGAAATGTCCGTCGAATTGTTGCCTAATATCTTCCAATCCAATTATCTTCAAAATATTCAACAGACCATTTCTTACATCGTGGACAAAATTGTACTTACTATCATGTTTCTGGTTTTGTTTTGGAAATATATAAACCTATTTTGTAGCTGTACTGTACTGGGAATCGTTGACCCACGTGACCTGCGGACCACCTATCTTAACCCTTAACACATTACAGATCCGAAACAACTAATTATCTATTGCAGGGAACGATATTTTCAATACTATTTTGAAACTAATTTGTCTTGGTTAGTATCAAAATATTGGCCAGCCATCCGTACAACTGTCCTGTACTTGACACAACGGAATAGCATGCGTTAAATGTTTTTAAGAAACATCATGTCGTGGTTTCAAGTACAGATGGTCGGGGTGGAGAGGTTTGTCTGCCTATGGTTGCTTTTTTCTTATATACAATTTAGTGCATTGTTACTGTACGAAATCATCATCCTAAGTTACTAAAGTGGGTGTCCGTTCTTTTGTTAAGCGTCAGTAATTGTCCGGCGAGAGCATCTTGAAAGGGATCGTGGTCGCCATCAATGGACACGCGGCATGTGCCCGTTTCTGTTTGTGCAGAATGGTTCAAGCGATGGATAAAGACATGGACAATGCATATAACAATTAAATCAACAAGACACACAAGCATGCACGCACGCACGGACGCAGGCAATATATATCTATATGGAACTTGGAGAGAAAGCATTGACTCAATAAAGCCATCCAGCTATATTCAACCGCATTATCTCAGAATGGAACCTGATAACATTCTAAGATTTAAAAATTTGGCAAAGTGGTCGTGAGATTTCATGCACAAAAATTAACAAATACATTAATTCACTAGAATGATCAATGCTCTGTTGCTATTGAGTGGCGCTACTAGTAATTCCACTGCCACGGCTACTGCCACTGCCACTGCCACTGCCACTGCCACTGCCACTGCTACTGCTACTGCTACTGCTACTGCTACTGCTACTGCTACTGCTACTACTGCTGCTACTGCTGCTACTGCTGCTACTGCTGCTACTGCTGCTACTGCTGCTACTGCTGCTACTGCTGCTACTGCTACTGCTACTGCTACTGCTACTGCTACTGCTACTGCTACTGCTTCTGCCACCGCCACTGCCACTGCCACTGCAACTACCACTTTCACTGCCACTGCTACTACTTGTGCCACTACCACTGCCACTGTCATTGCAATTGCCATTGCCACTGCCACTGCCACTGCCATTGTCACTGCCACTGCTACCGCTGTCGCTACCGTTGCTACTGCTACTTCCACTGCTACTGCTACTGTCACTGTCACTGCCACTGCCACTGCCACTGCCACTGCCACTGCCACTGCTACTGCTATTGCCACTGTCACTGTCACTGTCACTGTCACTGTCACTGTCACCGCTACCGCTACCGCTACCGCTACCGCTACCGCTACCGCTACTGCTACTGCTACTGCTACTACTGCTGCTACTGCTACTGCTACTGCTACTGCTACTGCTACCGCTACCGCTACCGCCACCGCCACCGCCACCGCCACCGCCACCGCCACCGCCACCGCCACCGCCACTGCCACTGCCACGGCAGCTGCCACAGCCACTGCCACTGCCACTGCTACCGCTACCGCTATCGCTACCGTTGCCAATGCTACTTCCACTGCTACTGCTACTGTCACTGTCACTGTCACTGTCACTGTCACTGTCACTGCCACTGCCACTGCTACTGCTACTGCTATTGCCACTGTCACTGTCACTGTCACTGTCACTGCCACTGTCACTGTCACTGCTACTGCTACTGCTACCGCTACCACTACCACTACCGCTGTTACTGCTACTGCTACTGCTACTGACACTGCTACTGCTACTGCTGCTACTGCTGCTACTGCTGTAAACTGCTGCTACTGCTACTGCTACTGCCACTGCCACTGCCACTGCCACTGCCACTGCCACTGGCACTGGCACTGCCACTGCTACCGATTCCGCTACCACTACCGCTGCTACTGCTACTGCCACTGCTACTGCTACGGCTACGGCTACGGCTACGGCTACGGCTACGGCTACGGCTACGGCTACGGCTACGGCTACGGTTACGGTTACGGCTACAGATACGGCTATGGCTACGGCTACGGCTACGGCTACGGCTACGGCTACGGCTACGGCTACGACTATTGCTGCTACTGCTGCTACTGCTACTGCTACTGCTACTGCTACTGCTACTGCTACTGCTACTGCTACTGCTACTGCTACTGCTACTGCTACTGCTACTGCTACTGCCACATGTCATTGCCACTGCTACTCCTACTGCTGATACTGATAATGCTATACGGCTACGACTATGGTAACGGCTACGGCTACGGCTATACGGCTACTACTATGATTACTTCTACCGCTACTGGCCCTGCCACTGCCAATGCTATCGGTACCGCTACCGCTACTACTGCTACTGCTACTGCTACTGCTACTGCTACTCCTACTGCTACTGCTAAGGTAGTTGCCGTACCAGCTGCTACTGCTACTGTGGTTGGTGGATCCATTGCTGGTGTGGGTTATACTGGTACATCATCATCATCAACATCATCATCATCATCATCATCATCATCATCTTCATCATCATCATAAAGGAATGAATGAGTGAGTGAACAAGACAATCGAATACATAGCCCAGATGGTAAATGAATCAATAACAAGAACTTCCAGTATAAAATATACGCTTAATTGCAATTATATAAATTAGATGCAAGTGGAAGAGGAAGAATTATTGTAGGTTTCCATTTATTAATAAAATAAGATGGATATAGAAAGAAAAATTGTCGATCACATTAAGTCTGCACCAGCCATGTGGTCAGTTCGAAGTGGACATCAATAAAAAATATTGTAGAGTTCTATTCAACCGACTACACCCTTGATGACCAGCGATAATGGCTGTATTGTTGGGTATAATCAGGAACAACCGATGTAAAACGCCGAGCAGCACATAAAAATATAAAAATTAATTCCACAAACGGCTTAGAATATTTATGGCTTTGATCCTCCTAGAAAATTACAGCACTCATCGTGTGTCGATTTGGAAGACATTGTAGGAGAACAAAATACCCGTATCTTCATATAGCTGATATCAAGATTGTATACTTGTACAAATCTGCTTATAGACTGAAACTGGTTTTAGCTTTTAGAAAGATATCGCTAAAAGTTGTTGCTGTCTTTGACAGCAACACATTTCAGCAATATATTTCTAAAAGCTAAACGCCTGTTATTATCTTATGAAGAATTAATTAACGGCGGGTGACCGATAATTATTATTACAAGGGTTCCCGGTAAACACCAGACTTTCCCGTGATGAATATGATCAATTATAACTCCAGTCGCTGTCCACCTGAAGATAAACGCTTGTTCCTGATGTATTTTTCTCTCAAGTTTACGTGGATAAATAAAGGTACTTGTGACATTTGAGAGTGGCTGTCTATTGGCGAGGGACAGATCGATATGACGGACACATGAAAGGACAGTGAAAATCAAATACCTACGTTTGGCTTGATGTGGGAGCGGCTACTGTAGTGAATCACACTGAATTAGCATCTGGCGAGTGGCCTTATGAGATTGTGGCTGAACGGACTGAGAGATAGAAGACAAAACTCTACAGGCAACAAACTATATTGGTAGCGTCCATTGGTTACGTAATTTTGAAACTACGTGATAGCTATACAGTTCGTAAAGTGATAGGTGTTTTACCCCATAAAGATGCAAGTTTGCTTTACATCTTTAAATGACTTGTGGATAGTAGTCGTTGAGTCATACCGTCTACCTGAGGCTAGAGTAGTGGTGTATGATTAAACTATCAAACGGTAATTAACAGCAAACATCAGTTAGTATTGCAAATTTGAAGGTGAGGTGGGAGTGATGGGTTGACGAAAAATGGAAGTTCAGTCAACATTGCTCTGAAATTCAGGTTTGGTTAAGCTTATCTGCGAATTACAAGCAAAATATATAAGAATAAGTTTGATATTTATCACTCGAAATGTAGTAAATGGCTGCATCTAATTATGCATAAATTCCCAGGGTAGAACCTCCGGAATCCAAGCCTTTGGTCGGAGACGCCCTCCCCCCACACCCGCCCCCAACCCACACACCCCACCCCGACCCTCCGCCATCGTTGATGGGCCACAACATCGCTAAGCACGGCACTGAATACACTAGAAATCCCACTGGATAGCTTTTTCTTTTATAAGTGAATGGCACAACTGTATACTTCAACTTGTAATGGAAGAATCCAGCTTCTCAGTCAATCATATGATGTTACAATCAACTACGCGACATGTAGGCTGATGTCATAATCAATTACGTCAAGAATTACTCGATTTAGTCCGTCTTAAATGCTTAATTATCCTTCAGGTTGTACGAATTCCATGTCTTTACTATTTAATAAACATGGTGTTGAATATTTTGAAATTGATTCGAAAGAGAAACCTGCCAAATTAGTTGCAATATTATTCAACAACTTAACTGCATAGGTTTCTGGAAATTGAGTGTCAGAGAATGCAAAGATAGATCCATCTCAAAGCGGGCAAATCGTGGGCATAGCTAAAACTGGATTCCTCCATTGCTTTGCTAGATCACATTGCGAAATCTCTTGAGTATTTTTGATCATTAATGAATAGTGCTGAATAGAGCTATCCATTTCTAATTATGCCCCGCCCATTTCTAGCCAAGCTCAGCCCACATTTTACGTGTGATGGAATTAATTTGAAACTTTGAAAACGGAATTTTAAAATCTAAATTTCAAGGCAGCCATATACGGATAAGCTGATGAATGTTTTTGAAACTAATTTCACAGGGGGCTGTTTCTGCTTATTATGGCAACAACCCCAGTCAAACGTAGTTTGAAAGGTCTATAATAAACAACAGAACGTTTATTAAATTGTAAATTTATCAAAGAGGTAGAATTCGTAAATTGTCCTGACCACAGCCAATCGTTTCTAATATATTCAACAACTTATAGATGCATAAGTACATCGAAAACTAGATTCTGAGAATTTAGGTTTCACAGATCAAAATGGATTCTATCATAGATATCAAGTGTGCTGTGCTTAGCTTAAAATGGGTGGGTATCGCCAGAAACGAATTGAGGAATCCAGTTTAGCTATGCCCCGCCAATTGCTAGCTAAGCTCCACCCACACTTCGCCCGTGTTGGGATCGATCAATCCTTGAACTCCCTGACTGACTATAAATTTCCAGAAAACTATACGGGTAAGCTGTTGCATATTTTGAAACTAATTTGACAGGGTGCTGTTGTTGCCTATGGCGGCAACAGCGCCCAGTCAAATTAGTTTCAAAATATTCAACAGCATATTTATTAAATAGTAAAGACATACATTTCGTACAACAACGCTTAGTCCGTCATCAATTATGCGTTCGTGACTAACTTATCTATGTCATTCAAGACGTAATTGATTGTGACGTCATCCTACATGTCACGTAGTTGATTATGACGTCAGATGATTGATGGATAAACTGGAAAGGTCCATTATTCAACAGTAAAATGCACTCCATGGCAGAAATATCTCGATGTTCAAGTCCTTTGCTCGAAATACGACACGAGAATTTTTTGGGTAATAAATATTTTTTGCCATTTCCTCGACTCGTCCAAGTGCACGTCGTAGATTGACAGTTGTCATAATGTTTCTGCCCGATCACAAATACTATCGTCAATCGCTCGGAAGAAATACACGATCAGTTGTCACAATCCTAACGACTGAAATTACCAAACTGGCACATTCGCTTCGTATCTGATTTTCGGATTCATTTTTTCATTTTTCTTTATCTCGTCCAGGACATTGTAAATCGAGGAAAACAGTCATGTCTGGTATTATCAGACGAAACACGAGACAGCTTCCTCTTTCCTCTCACCATCATATCATACTTTTATTGCCATGATTGTGCGTTCCGATCGAGTCTTTCGTTTCGTTCCATCTGATTGTAAGAAACTGGATTAAACCCGGGGGTCAGGGCTAAAGATTGGCCGTAGAACGAGCGAGGGTTTGTGTGTTTTGTTTGTTGTCAGAGAAAAAGAATATAACTAGTCAAGCACGAAATCGGTATTAGTGCTCTCCGGAATATTTCTTTGTTCTGTGGTAGGAATATTCTGATGGAGGAGAGGATAATACTGGAGACGAATCTAACGCAAAAAAAACGATCGTTTCAAAGCAACTCATTATCCCTGGACTGGTCTGAGAGCAGACTCTGAAACTCCAGTAAACATTACTTCCTATATCGTTTATTCCATAAAACCACGACCAAGGCACGAACCAGTTTATCGTGTTTAACCTTAAAGCTAACTAAGGTTTTGGGAAAGCTGCGCTCAGGTCGCATCTGCCGCCACCGAGCAGGACTTTTCACTCCAGACGCAAATCCGGTTCCTGAACCCCAAACCTCGGCAATAAAAGCTAAAATCAATTTATCCCACGAATCTACTTTAATTTGTGAGATTTGGTCCGCCAATTCACAAAATATTATAATTGGAATTGATTTTAAAGTAACAATCATCAGAGATTGTAAATAAATCCTCCATAACGGAGAGTTGATGTTGTAATGTGAACATATAAACTTGATTAGATCGATTTTTCATGTTGTATGCAGAAGACCACCAGCGAGGGGTCAAATTTTAGCTATGCCCGCCCATTTCTAGCTAATCCCCGCCCATGTTTTGCGTGTGTTGGGATCGATTTATATAATTCGAATCCTGAATTCCCAGAATCCCAATTTTAAGGTACCGATCCAAGTAAGATATTGAATATTTGGAAATTAATTTGACTGGGTGCTGTATGGTAGTAACATCGCCCAGTCAAATTTAGTTTCAAGATATTAGTGAGAATGTTTTATTAAATTTTAAATACATACAATACCTACACTTGGCTGACTATTTAACGTTTATGACGGACCTAGATACGTCATTCATTAAGAATTTTGATTGTGATGTCAGCCTATATATATGATGTAATTGATTATGACGGTTATATACCTGAGTGACATATCTGATCTATCCGTTGTTCAGTCCAGTATGTCTTCATGTCCGAATTTCAAAATTTACTCTCCCAATATCAGTGTCACGGAAACACCAGTAATCCAGGATTGGTCGTGAAAATTAAAAATGCGTATATGGGCTCAATGAATATCCCTTTGCAGGCCTAGAGAAGAGTATTTTTAAAACAGCGTACTGGAATCAGCCTGTCAGCCAAATATGTGATGTCATAATGAATTACGTCACATGTAGGTTGACGCTACATGAATGGCGTAGCTAAGTCCGTCATAAAAGCGTAATAGCCCAAGTTGTACGCTTTGTATGTATTAACTATTTAGTAAGCATCCTGTTGAATATTTTGAAACTAATTTGACTGGGCGCTGTTGTAGGCATCAACAGCACCCAGTCAAATTCGTATCAAAATATTCAACAGCTGACCTGTATCATTTTCTTGAAATTGAGATTCAGAGAGTTCCGGATTCGATCGATCCCAACACGAGCAGAGCGTGAGCGGAGCTTAGCTAGAGATGAGCGGGACATGGCGTTTACAGGTACATCAAGCAAAATGTAATGATAGAGTGCATTTTTTTGGTTGATTTGTGAGTTGTATGTAGTAATGAGCAACAGAAAATAACATAATTGTATGGTTCCTCTCGGTGAATTGTCTGGAATGCAAATGATTTCGATTTTCATAAAAGGCATTTTATTGCTTACATTTGATGCATATCCCATTCACCATCCGCTTAGTGTAAGCTTAGTGTAAGCGCAGATGAGGTACAGACTCGTTGTTGACCGTCACAATTAATGAATCCAGTTTCTCAGTCAATCATATGACGTTATAAACAATTACGTCATCAATAACGCGATTTAGTCCGTCATAAACGCTATAATAGTCGGTCCAGTTGTACGATTTGTAGGCTAGGTCCTTTTTTCAATTGAGATTCTGTTGAATATTTTGAAACTAATTTGACTGGGTGCTGTTGCTGCCATAGGCAGCAACAACACCCCTCAAATTAGTTTCAAAATATTCAACAGCTTGTCTGTAAAGCTCTCTTTGGTCAAACGATTTATTTGTTTGCTTGCATAATTTCTAACCTTTACACTAAAATATATATTTTGTCAAGAAAGGAACCTACGGATTGCTTCTAAATTCCCAAATCATGTGGACAAGCGAGATTATAAGTCAACACTTCCTGCATAATGAATTCCTGACCAACTGCTCCATTCATTGGTATTGCTAATAATTTGATATCTCTCTCTCAATGCGAGCCTTCCAAAAAATTCTGTAGGTTACTTTATTATTTTTATGACGAATATTGAGAACCTACTGAAATTTATAATTCTACAACCATTGGGAAAAACCCCATATTTTAGCCACTTGAATGTCTTGCTAATTCATCTTGAAGTAAGTTTAACATCGAACATCTAAAAAAAATATGATGCAACATTCAAAATAATTTTATCAGACATTTTGAAGATTGTCAAAGAAGTAACCATTTCTTGGACGTGTAGACAACGCTGTTCCCCAATAGTAAAATGTATACTGTAAATATCTTGATTATAATTGGAAGCCAGTGTTGCCTAAGGCAGCAATGTATTCCAAACTTACTATGTTCAAAATATGCAACAGACCATTTTCTTACTTCGTGTTCAAGAGTGTAGCAATTAAACGTGCACATTCACAGTACAATTTCTGAAAATAAAATTGTTTAAATTATACACATTTAGAGGCTTAAACTGTGAGCCTATATGTAATGAAACGAAATAAATCTTAACATACGATGATTCCATTCCATACACATTAATATATTTTTTTTAAGTTGCGAAATTGAAATAGAGCCACGGGCCTCTATTTCAATTTCGCAACTTAAAAAATTATATTGATTTATATGGAATGGAGTCATCATATGTTAAGATTTATTTCGTTACATCACACATAGGCACATAATTCAAGCTTATAAAAGTTTGCATTTTTGACAATTTTATTTTCAATCATTCTGGTGTGAATATGCACGTTTAACATGATCTTGTTTTTGTTTTAGAAACATGTTAACTTAGAAATTATGAGGTGTACCGTAGATGGGATGTATGACTAATGAGATACGCCCCGTTTCAGGTATTTTCGGATGGGCAATTTTCCTAATTGTACATACATATCCAATAGCCGCAAACAATGGTTGAGTGGGGATTAGTAAAACAGTTGATTCTCATTGATTTCAATTTTTATTACAAGTATATTACAAGTATATATAAGCCTACATTTTACAGTGTGAGTGGCCAGTGTCATACAATTATCTTAGTCGTATTGTTTCGTAATACTATCAATTTGGCCCGTTTTGTAAAAGGTGCACGACCGTTTGTAAACGGTGCAGACCCATAACCAATCTGCTATCGGTAGTGCGCCGTTTACAAACGGGAGCCAGAATAACAAATTTGCACATGGGTCATGGGCCGTTTACAAACTGGCGCGCCGATAACAAATTATCATATGGGTCTGCGCCGTTTAGAAACGAGCACGCCGATAACAAATTGGTATGTGGACCTACGCCGTTTACAAACCGGCCAAATTGGTTATTGGCGCGTTACAACATCAATGTCATCATCACTACACCAGAAAGGTTCTTAAACAATTCGCCAAATAATAAAGACTGCAGCTGAAGTGTTTAAGAACTTTTCTGGTGTAGCTGCATAATTTCTGTAATAGGGATAAATGTCTGGTACTAAGCAATTGTTGTATTTTGAAAATAATTTACTGCCCCCCACCTCCCAGATAAAGCAAATTTCTTGGCCGGTACTGGAACAATAACGGGTCGTATGCCCATGTGCTTAGACAGTGCGGGCCCTGTGAACTGCGTTATCGTGGACAGATCCTATGTACAGAGCATAATTCCATGTCTAGCATACATTCATCTTGACCATGTAGTTCGTTCCTGGCTTGACAGGGGTGAGGCGCTAACGATTATTCGCTGTCCGGTCTCGAGCGCAATGTCTTTGAAAACGTAACAATTAGAGAAAACGTGTCACGGGCGCGAAAATTGAAGCCTAACGACAACCGATTGTCGTAATTATTCGCTTAATGTTTGGTCAACAAAAATTAACATTGATCGAGTTTTTCCTTCGCTTTTGTTAATTTTCTGTTGTCCAGTTTCGCTTGAGTTCTTTGTCGGCATCCATGTCTTCCAGTACGCACTCCAATCAGAGCCACGTCTGTTGGTGGTATTTATTCATAAGGGATGGCGTCGTCAAATCCACAATGCGAATTTCATACAACGAAGCGCAATGATTAATGCAAAAAGGACTCACGCCTGTTTACGAACTTGCGTATGATGGCGACCTTTAGCACTCGTTTCTGACAAAACGACCAACGGCGGTGTTTTGAAAGCGGAATAAGGGGTCAACCCTTGCTAACCCCTGCGAGTACGGACAAACACAGGGCCGGCACTGCCTGAAAGCGCATTACAAGTGCCGTAATGTATAACACGGTCTGCCTGATGTTGTTCTGTCATGTTTGGAGAGGACAGAGGAGGGGAGGGAGGATCGTGATGATGACGAATTATATCTGGTCATATAGTCCACGCATGAACAATTTTTCTTTTTTCTTTTGAAGCACCAAAAAGTGCAAGATTTCGTATAGGTAGGTGAACATCTGGCGAGTGTCCGTATTGACAAGGCTACTAGACAACAATGATAACATATAGGAACGTTTTTTCAAACACTGACCCTTAACAGGCAAGGCATAGTTGACAGAGAAGTTGCCAGTTCAGAAGTAAACGGATCCACGCATTAATTCGCCCTCAGACGAGTTGTTGTTCCTAGGCTTGATTTGTTGCCTTCCCCAAATCCCCTGAATTCTGACGGTGTGTGTGTATGTGAGTGTGAATGGCACTATCAGATCATGGTCACTACTCGACGCTCGGTGTTCCCTGACCTTTCTAGCTGCCAGGTTAATTGCGGCGTTATGGGAAGACGTTCCCACTCTACTCTTAGATAGGGAATCTATGGCAAGGCGACGGATTTACACTTTCCACCGCCGGCACTGATCGTAATACCATCGAGATTGCTTTTCAGGATTCCTGATCTATGGCCATAAATTGAAGACAGACATAAGCGATTGTGCTCCGACGGGTAACCCAAGGAGGCATCCATTCAAATTGTCATGGCAGCCCATATTGTATATAATTACTAAAAGTTAGGTTATCTCCCATTGATTGAAGCACTTCATAACCATTTTTCCAAAAGTATATTCTCTGAGATTATAAAACAAGAGGCGAAATGAGAGATCTGCGTAGTTTTTGTGGGCATCTGAGGGATTCATTTTTAGCTATGTCCCGCCCATTTTTAGCCATGCTCCGCCTATTTCTACCTAAGATCCACCAATGCTTTGCGAGTTTTGGGATCGATTTATATACTTTTGATCCTGAATTCTCAAAATACCAATTCCTATGGTTAACTATAAAGTGGCGGATCCAAGTGGGGTGGAGGCACTCGGGGATATGTGGGCCCCGCCCCCAACCCGACAGGGCTGTCAATTCTTTTTTATCTACCTGCTGGTGGCTGAATGAGTCCATTTTCAAAAGCTAACTCCCTTAAAATTTTGGGTGCCCCCCCCCCTCCCCACCCGGCAAATGACCTCCTGGATCCGCCCCTGCTATACAGGTAAGCTGTTGAACATTGTAAAACTAATTTTGACTGGGTGGTGTTGCTACCTATGGCAGCAACAGAGCCATATCGAATTAGTTTTAAAATATTCAGCAGAATGGTTATTAAATAGTAAATCCATCAAAGACATACGATTCGCACACTTGACGGACATTTTAATGTTCAATGCTTCAAAGTCCCACTTGGCGGACTTATTCAATACGTTGTTTATTATACGCATCTTATAGTAGCTTCAACCTATATGTGATGTATTTGATTATGACGTCATAAAACGAGTGACAGATCGGATCCATCCATTGAAGGATTGCTAATTAATGTTGTGTGAACAGTTGTGTATCTATGTAACGTGCCAATACCGAAATTGCTCCCAAGCAGTTGAACAACAGGATTAATATAGAATTGTATATCGTTAAACTCCATAGGCCTATGGTATTCGCATACAGCACATACAATATAGGCCTATAGATACCATATAAAAATATATAATATACATTCATTAACAATATATATTCGATATTGGACCTGCGCTGTTGACCAATGGGCGCGGCGATATAGAATTTCATATTGATCCTCGCCACAGCTAGACAGCAGGAACGGCTCGAATTCAGTACTTGCAATATTTGACACGTTACATTCATGCAGCGATCCATTGTCCACTTTGCGCAATTGGTCAGCAGGATGGGACCGTTTGTCAATGCCGCAGGCAAATATTCAACCTGGTATTTGCGCCGATGTCTAATTAGATATTGATTCTACGCCGATATCCAATTAATATTCGCTTGATTTTTGTTGGCTAATCAGGAAATAATATATTTGTAGATCTTTTCTTGGCGGGTTATTCCAAGAGGGCTTGTGGAGCATTTATTTTCTAGCATTATAGCGTTAATTTGTGCCCTTAAATAAAGTTGATCTATTAAAGTTATAAAGATTTGAATTATCATTCTATTCATCTCGGACAGACGTGGGTATGCGAGTGCGTGTCAGGATGAAATAAAGTGAACAATAATGGACTGTTCAGTCCTGTCTATCCATTCATACATTATATGACGTCATAATCAACTACGTGGTATGCATGCTGAAGTCATACTCAATTTACCTTTCCAGAGTACCCACCCATCATATGACGTCATAATGAAATGCGTGATGTGTACAATGACATCATAATGAATGACGTCATGAATGACGTCGATAAGTACGTCACGAACGCATGTTTGAAGACGGTCTATGCATTGTTGTACAAATTGTTTGCTTTTACTATTTAATAAATATTCTGTTGAATATTTTGAAACTAATTTGACCATAGGCAGCAACAGCGCCCAGTCAAATTAGTTACAAAATATTCAACAGCTTCCCTGTATAGTTTTCAGGAAATTGATAGCTAGGGCATTTGGGGATCGCGCAATCCCAACACGGCGAGGTGTGGGTGGAGCTTAGTTAGTGATGGGCGGGGCATAGCTAAAAATGGAAAGGTCCATTACACCGTGCGTTTTACTTGTGTTGCTAGACTTGTCTGCTGCATTCGATACCATCGACCCTAATCTCATGCTGTCACGTCTGCAGGAACTAGGCATAACTGGCACCGCGCTGTCCTGGTTCAAATCCTATCTCACTGGTCGCTATCAGAATATCATCGTAAAAGACAACAAATCATCTTATCGTGAACTATTGTCTGGCGTGTCCCAGGGGTCGGTTTTGGGCCCTCTGCTTTTTACGATCTACACAGCACCTCTCGGTTGCTTATTACGAAGTCAGGAAATTGATTATCATCTATATGATGATGATACCCAAGTGTATTTGGCCTTCCATCATAGCAATCAAACAAACGCTCGTGAGATCTTAGAACATAGCATTCGCGAGGTGAAGCTCTGGATGCTCAACAATCTCCTACAGCTCAACGACAATAAGACTGAAATCCTGCTAATTTCGTCACGTCAACTCAGGTCAAAAATTGACATCGAGCAACTTCAAATTGGACAGAATACCATCAAATTTAATTCTAATGGTCGCAACATCGGGGTAATCTTCGATGATGCGATGTCAATGGACAAGCACATAACATCAGTTTGTCAATCACTATTTCGGAACTTTAGAGACATTAATAGAATACGGAAATTACTTAGCGGGGATGCAATCAGGTCACTTGTCCATACCACCATCACATCTAAACTAGATTACGGCAACTCACTGCTAGCTGGCATCACCACCGAACAACTACACAGACTTCAGAGAGCACAAAACGTAGCAGCTAGACTAGTAACACATTCTCACCGTCATGACCACATAACCCCTGTACTTAAACAGCTTCACTGACTACCCGTTAAAGAGCGAATCAACTACAAAATTGCACTTCTAGTCTTTAAATGCCTGCATGGACTTGTACCACTATACCTCTGTTCGTTGATAACGAAGGGAATAGCACCATGATCCCTGCGATCAAGCGAGCAACTGTTGTGTGTAGTTCCACCCGGTAATTTAATGGCTGGACAACGAGCCTTTTCAAAAGCTGGCCCAAAACTCTGGAACAACCTCCCGGCACACATTCGGAACTGTGATAAACTTGAACCTTTTAAGTCTCTTCTAAAAACGCATCTTTTTTCTTAAAAATTTAATTTTGTAAAGCGCCCTTGAGCGATTAATTTCGGAATCGGCGCTATAGAAATACCTACATACATACATACATCATGAATGGCTCGATTTAGTCCGTCTTAAACGCTTAATAGTCCGACATGATGTACGAATTGTATTGCTTTAATATTTAATAAACATTCTCCCAAATATTTAGAAACTAATTTCACTGGGTGTTGTTGTTGTCAGAGGCAGCAACAGGAACCAGTCAAATTAGTTTCAAAATATTCAACAGCTGACAGTCCCGTGTTCTGGGATAGAATCGATCCCAACACGAGCGAGGTGTGGGTAGAGCTTAGCTAGAGATGGGTGTGGCATAGCTAAAGCTGGAAAACTCCATTGTATATCGGCCTAGACCCAATATACAATTGGACATCGGCGTAAAATGAGATTTAGTGGTGGGTCTGCGCGTTGACAAATGTGTGTTGGTTCGTTACATCTATATAGTTATCTACCCTACCAGCTCACCTGTCGGCAAGGACCAACAAAGATAGATGTGCACTCTTGACCCAAGTGTAATATTGGATTTGTTTGTATTTGTATATGCATCAAGCATTCATTTGTTATGAAAGGAAATGTGTTTGGGACAACGCGTACGACGTGCCTGAGCGCATGCGTACTTCAGCAGAGTGAGAGACTGTAACACTGCCTCCTGGGCAAGATGGCAATAAAGGTATCTGAATAAAACGAACATAATAAAGAACAAGGTATAATACATTGAAGGCAAATATCTTCGCCTGCTTCCACGTCTCCACCCTCCCAACCTCCCTTGCTCACGGCCTCACGCTCGCCTCGCCACGCCCGCACTCATCCACAGCGCCTTTAGACGGCCAGTTAGCTTCCCTGACACTATCCATTTTGGTCGATTCACGATCAGACTATTAAATTATTTAACTTAAAAATCTTAAATTCTTTTAAAAATAAGATTGGTCTTTGTCCCAAAATGATAACCTTGTGGATAGCTCCTACCAATGCATGGTTTATTTAATAATACCTCAATTCCTTTTGTTGCGATCTATCAATTTGATTTCTGATTTGTTAGCTTGTGTTATCTAGTATCAACGCCTTTCAGTACGAATATTTTCTAGATATACCCAGTTTTCCTGCAAACAGATCACGACGACCACTAGAATAGCGCAGTTGATCTGATAACGTAGCTTACTGGGCCTGTACCGGACCAATACGAGGCCGATACTGTACAGTACTGTGCCAGTAACAAGCGTGATTAAGAGTGGTTCCCCGTGAATAGCCTGTCTTTTTCTGGCTTCTAACTTTTGTCTGGAAGCGGTGTTTGTGACAAGATCCTATTCACTTATGAATCTTCATTCGAGTGGGTAATTCGTCATTTCTAAGATACAAAAAAGTAGTGAGTTATTTTTCTCAGAATCCCCTCAAGGAAGTGTAAAATTGCTGTCTTGCCCACGCGACGCATTCAAACGGTCGACTGTCTCTCTGTCTTCCTTAGCCATCCCTCTAATTATACCAAGATTCGCTATTTGCGCTCGCGACTTGAATAAGCCTTCATAATCCAAAAATGCAACGCTCCCGGCGGAAGTTCTAGCCGATATAGCTCATAAGAGGACAGCTGCGATTGGCTGGCGGCCACTCGGGTCAGAGGTTAATGTTTTTACCGGGGGTGCCTTACATTTTCGAATATTAGCTAGGCAGTTAGACACGGGGATATTAAATGCTAAAATTGTCACGCGGCGATTGTCCAGATCACGTTTTGACGGGGTTATTAATCTGTTTCTAGAATAACGCCCCTTAGGCACTGGGGAAGATTATTTCATATTGTTCGTCCAGTTTAGTTAGGTCTAGAGACGAATATCAAGGTTGTCGGCAATGTGTCGAATCTGTCTATCTGATTTAAAACCCTTTCTAAATTTTCTTTATCTATGGTCAGATACTGAGGTATCAAAAACCGTAATTCCATTTGTGCCTGATAAAACGTCAGACGCAACTTAATGGAATTGCTAATGATGATATGCCTCTGTGACCATAGCAATCATAACAACTTACTGATCTAGTACCCAACCTAGCTGCGGCCGTCCTAAACTTAGGGTTTTTGCTTCGTTTTTTTTAATTGCTTATGTATATATTGTGTGTTCGTACATTTTATTTTATATATCTTTTACGTATATATTTCATTGTTTTATTGTCTGTGTGCGAATACCACATTGTATGGTTTTTTTTATCGTAATAAAATTGATTGAATTTGAAAAAATTGGTCAGAGAAGAGTCCGCGTAAAGTACGCGCTTTATTATTAAATATCAAAATATCACCGTCACACATCCTACACTGACGATTAGATTATATACATTTATGTACAGAAATAAGTTAACCCCGCTTGCGTCACTTTAACCCTTTAATGGTCAAGTTGGTAAAAAAACTACCTCTGCAGTGAATATTTGTGAAAATTTACCACTTGAATGTCACTCCAGTGGTAAGTTTTCAAAAATACTCCTCTTGGTCTGCAATTGGACTTTGGCTAGGCAGTAATTTCAATTTTCTTGACCATAACTTTTGATGAATGCCCATTTGAAGGATAACAGAAATATATATTCTTTTAATTTTCGTTATAAATTTACAAAAATACGCTTCTTTGGCTGCAACGCTCTAAATTTCCTTTAAAGGTATTGGTAATTAAATGGTTATTAGTTGAAATAAATATTATTTTGAGCGCGTTAATGTGCTGTCGACACAGGAGGTGTTAATAGGGCCTATGTTTCCGAAACAAATAGAGAAACATGTTAGTAGGATACGGACAATTTTGAACACGATGTAAGAAATATTTCTGTTGAATATTTTTGACTCAAAATTATCGGAAGCCATTGCTGGTTTAGACAGAAATGTCTTCCAATCACATTGAGTTGAACATATTCAACAGAATTTTTTTACTTTGTTTTGGGAACGTGTTAAGAATTTTCTGAGCGCCATAACTCCAGAGCAATTGCGTGCCACTTCTTCTTCTCCTTGAAATGTTCCGTGATCCCTTGTTGATTACAGATTATTATTTGTACATGGTGTTCATCATTGTCGTCATCATCGTCGACACCATCGTCGTCGCCGACGTCGTCATCATCACCACCACCAGTGCCAGAAATAGCAACAGCACCACCAGACGTACTTTAATTTCCAAGCCCATCGCTGTCAATACTTCCAACAGCAACATCACAGCCAGCGTAATCACCATCGTCATCACCTTCATTATAGTCGTCGTCAGCATCTTCATCGCAAGTTATAATCCGGCTCTAAATAAATCACCGAGAATAAAACTAGCTAAAAATGATTCTGACAGCTGACTAATTATAAATGGCAAGTTTATTGAGAGAAAAACTGTTCTGACGAAAATTTCGTTATAAAGAGATATGGGAGCTAAAATTTATTTAATTGCTTCTCGAGCCTGTTGGCCGTTTCGAATATTTGCGTTCGAACAGTTTCCCCCGATGTGTAAATCGTTTTCTAAATGCTATTTTACAGCCTAAAACACCGACCAGCGACAAGTAAATTCGCCGGATGAACAATAGTGGAGTCTTCCGTTTGTCGTTTATAGAGGCGTCGCCGTTATTGCGGGTGATAGGCAGTGAAGAAGAGTTATGAATATAATCAAATTTCGGACACCATTATATCCGGGACTGTCCGTCCACGCACGATGGTTCCATCATATAGAAATTGGTCTAAAATTGTTTGCTTTCCGCACGATCTAGTTAAGACGCGTTTGATGAAAGGAATCATATTCGATTAATCATCAAGTATCTTCGACCACCATCACACCACCACCCATGCACTACCACTCCTCTACTCCCAGAAACAATATCCACCATTCCACCCGCTCCCCAAAAAGTAGCATAAAGAATCTGGGCTGAAGTAACACTTTCCGGCGCGTAGTTCACGGCACTATATACATGTAGGATATGCGATGTGAAACGGAAACCTATAGTAATTTTGAAAACTCTTGTGGGAGTGGGGTGTGCTTTTGCGGTTATAGCTTTTGTCAAAAATAGTATTACCATAATCACCAGTCACTCCACTAAATAGGCATGGGTACAAGTAGGCCCTATGTTAAAATAGCGGGTGATACGAAATTCCTCGCTTTAGCTGTAGCGGAGTTAATCGTGTTGAAATGAGGCCAGGCTTTTTGTACGACCCAAAGTACGAGCTACAGTACCGCCCATAAATAAGCTAATACGTTTCCAAAACCAAAACAGGAACATATTTGTTAGTATAATTTTGAATACGATGTTAGAAATGTTCTGTTGACTATTTTTTAACATAATTGGATTGGACGACACTGCCTTAGGCAGCAACGTCTTCTAATCCAATTATGTTCTAAGTATTCAACGGGAGGCCTACATTTTGATTTTGTTTTGGAACCATTTAAAGTTATTTGTGAGCTTCACGTACGATCCACCGAGCAAGCTATCTCCGGTTCTATCTCAGGCTCCGCTAATTGACTTCTCATCCATCCGTTAATGGCGCTTCCTTTGACTAAATGATGTAAGCTGGTTGTAATATTGACAATCTTGGGAATCTTCGGCAGAAAATTACATTCCAGACAGGAATAGCGGCGAATAAATCAACCCCCACCCCAGCCCAGTCTTCGCCGTCGTCATCATCTTCATCCAACCCACCCCTATCGTAGCGATGGCCTGAGTGTAATAAAGAAAACTGAAACTGACTGCGTGCATTGTACTGCAATACTGAGCAAGACGGACATAGTGCTAATATAGGACTAGGCTACAATAAAATTCATATACCTATACTGCCCCCCCCCCCCCCCTCCACCCCCACCTCGACCACCTTCACCCCCACCCCCTCCACCCACCCCCTCGCCCACCCTCGCCCACCCTCCTACCCCACCCACCCCACTCACCCATAACGACACAAACGCGCGCGTTTCCTTGAACGTAAAACATTGAACACATCTTATATTACTTATTCAAAAAATATTATATTATTATTATTAATGTTATTTATTAAAAAAACGATAATAATTTATCTTTCAAACCTAATTTCCATTTGGTAATTCCACCGTTTCTGCGGAGCTGGTATTTTTTTCTAATATTCTCGATATTTTTCTATCGTTCCTCGCCACACCCACCCGCTATCCTCTGTCTATCAACTATCTATTAATTTACCGACTAATAGGATAATAATTTCACCGCAATAAAGCGCGTATCGAAGTTAATGTGAATCGTGTACGCGTTTATTCGGTTCCACGGTGTTTACGTTAATCGTACGCGAAAAGTTATCGAGAAAGATATCGAAGATGTTCGGTCAGTTCTTCTGTGATTAATAATTCGACAGTAACCCTTTAACCGTCGAATTCGATCAAGAAAATTTCAAATTTTCCCATAGAAAATTTCCAAGTAAGCCCAAGAAATTATTATTTTTGCAAATTTACCACTGGAATGACTGGTTCGGTTACTGAGCCAGTCATTCCAGTGGTAAATTTTCAAAAATTATTCTCTTGGTCTGCACCGAAAAGGAGATTTTCGGAATACCCTCGCAGAAAGGTTTCTTAAAACATTGTTTAGTCTTGCGCATAATAACATTTTTTAACACGATTGCCATTCGGTATATAGGCCCTATAGAATATAATGAGGATTAACAGATTAACGAAAGTTTTACCGATGAATTACTTGTGATTAATTTTTCGAAATGCTCAAAATACTGGTCTGGCATAAACGCACATATGTACGAGTAATCACTCAATAAAAACGTTCAATTGCAAAAATATGGCGTTATTTCATTAAGCTCGTTCAGAAGTAAATCAGCTAAAAAATAAGCCGATTATACAGGTAAGGGTTTGGTTACTTTAAAGCTAATATGATTGAAGTTGCTGCTGCCTGTTGCTTCTATCAACTTAGCTTCAGAATATTTTATAAACTATATATTAAAATGTAAACGATTTTTGTCTGTATTTTCACCATGCTTGTTGGTAAATGTTTATGTAACGAACCAATACCTAATTTATTTGAGCCAATTGGATATCGGCGCGGTCGTTGGTTAACGGCGCAGACCCAATATCCAATTCACCTTTTCCGAGTATTCATCTATCAATCTGACGCCATATGACGTCATAATCAGCTAAGCGCCGCGTAGGATGACGTCATAATCATTACGTCATAAATTATTCTATATGGCCCTTTAACTTCTAACAGCCCGACACGTTGTACGAATTGTATGTCTCTACTATTTAATAAACATGCTGTTGAATATTTTGAAACTAATTTGACTGGGTGCTGTTGCTGCCTATGGCCTGTTTAGTTTTCTGGAAATTGAGAGTAAGGGAGTTCAGAGATCTATCAATCCCAACACGAGCGAGGTGTGTGTGGAGCTTAGTTAGAGATTGGCGGGTCATAGCAAAAATTGTATAGGTCCATTGGATAATGGCTCGACGTCATTGAGCAACTGTCCGGTCTCGTTGACCAACGGCGCAAATTGGATATTGGCTCGCTATATCTATATTTACGCTAGGATGCTTGAAAATAAAAGTGTTGAGTTGTATGCTTTTAAAGGTGTAAATTGTCTACCTCAATGTCACGAAACATCATAAATCTAGCATATGATGATTTCATTCCGTATAAATTAATGAAAATAATTTGAAGTTGTGAAATTGAATTAGAGATAGGCCTACTTCTCCTCAATTTTACTTCACAATAAAGAATTTTATTAAATTAATAATATGGCGTGGAATCATCGCAATGATGTTAAGATTCGTTTAGCTTCTCTACATTGAGGTACACAATTTTAAGTCTTTAAAATGGTACTATTTTCACTATTTAATTTTTAAGCACTTTTGTGGTATCAATGTGAGCCTTTATTGTTTTTAGAATTATAATATTCACTTATACTGCTGCTGCTGCTGCTTGATCAAACACGCATTGTTCGGGTAATGCGCCAATATCGAACTCGTGACACTAACGGCAATGGACAAATATCAAACTCAATATTGGCGCGGCTGTTGGTCAAAGGTCCCCCTCCTCACACCCCAGTAGCAACTTTGTCAACGGCGCGCGTGTTTGTCATCCATGGCCAAATTTGCAATGAATAAATCCGATCGGTCACTCAAATCTGTGACGTCATAATAAATTACGTCACTTGTAACCTGGCGTCACGATCATAACTGACACAAATACACAGTCATGAACCATAGTCCGTCAGTTGTACGAATTGCATGTCTTTACTACCGGTATTTATTATGTTTTGAAACCAATTTGACTGATCGCGGCTGTTGCCATAGCATCAGCCCCAGTTAAATTGGTTTCAAAATATTCAACAGGTTAGATGTATAATTACCATGAGATTGTGATTCTAGGAATTCTGTGAATTCAGGATGCAAAGTACATAAATAGATCCAAACATGCACAAAACGTGGGCGGCGCTTAGCTAGAGATGGGCGGGGCATAGTCAGAAGTGGATTCATCTACAGGCTATTGACGCGCACATTGCACAACGCCATAGGATACGATATTCAATATTAAATGTGTGCTTCTTCATCCGTAAGGAAAAGTCAGTAGAAGAAAATCTGTGTACATTTTAATGCAATGTTGTTGGTCGTGCTGGGTTAAACAAGTGCATTGTTTCAAAATCAATATAAGTTATCATAGGGAGGAAAGAAAAGATTTGTCACAAAAATCTTTTGCTTATTGAATGACCATTTGATGGTAAAGAGAAGTTGAAAAAAAATTTATTACCCTAAAAAAATGTTATTATGAAATATTAACGGTTATCGTAATATACCTTTCTAATCTGTCCATCCAGCATATGACGTCATGATTAATTACGTGACGTATAGAATGCCATGATAATCAATGACGTCATGAATGACGTAGATAAGTACGTCACGAACGCATATTTAACAGCTTATCTGTATAGGTTTCTGGGAATTGATAGTCGGGAAGTTCAGGGATCGATCGATGCCCACACGAGCGAGAAGTGGGCGGGGCTTAGCAAAAACTGGAAAGGTCGATTAACCTCTCCAGTTTATCCATCTATTATATGACGTCATAATCAACTACGTGACGTTACGAGTGACGTCATAATCATTACGCCATGAATGATTCGATTCAGATCGTCTTAAATGCTTAGTAGTCCGACACGGTTGTACGAATTATATGTCTTTACTATTTAATAAAGATGTTGTTGAGTATTTTGAAACTAATTTAACTGTGTGCTATTGCTGCCATAGGTAGCAACAGCACACAATCAAATTTGTTTCAAAATATTCAACAGGTTACCTGTATAGTTTTCTGGAAATTGATAGTCTGGGAGCTCGGGGCTAAAACTGGCAAGGTTCATTGCGTGTAGTATAATAGTCGCTGTTTGTTTATCGAATGTGTGTGATTATGCTACTCACGCCAACAGGCTTGCTTCCGTTGGTTGTTGTGTAGTTAATAAGCAGTGTCTTACTTCTGAGAAGATAATTATTTAAAATATTTTTTCATTATTTTAATCGAACAGACAATCTCCTAATTTAGAGACCTAGGCAATACGAATTTGGTTCCGCAGCGAAGAATTCCTTATATATCATAATATAGGCCCCTTTTAATGATGCGCGATCGCGCGGCAATATGGGACCCGGTATTTATTACAACGCAATAGGGGTGACATAGCTTACTGGCCGGGACAGCAACGACAGACCATTTCTCAAACGGAACACGGTTATTTGGCTCTATTGCAGGTCTTGTAATAATGGATGGTTTCACCAGGGTGTCACCCAATACAGCACTTGTTAGAGGACGTCACAATCAAAATGGCGTAGGTCCGTCACGAAATTGCCAAAGATGCTTGACGAATGTCTCTGAATTGTATGTCGGATATGAATTTAATAATTTAATACACAATTTGGAGAATATTTTGAAAGTTATTTGACTGGTAGGCGTTGCTACCATAATTCAAGTTACCTTGAAATTGGGATTCGAGGAGTTCAGGGTACAAAGTGTTAAAAATCGAATTAACCACGCCTACAATGTGGGCGGAGCCTAGTTAGAAATGGGCGGGACATACCTAGAAATGTACACCTTCCTTACTAATAGAATCATGCAGACAATGGAGGAATCCGGTGTATAGGCAGCAACAGCGCCCAATCAAATTAGTTTCCAAATATTTAACAGTTTACCTGTATAGTTGTCTGGAAGCTGAGATTCGGAGAGTGCAGAGCTCGATTGCTCCAAACACGGGCAAACCGTCTGAGGATCCTAGCTAGCGAGGGGCGGGTCATAGCTAAAGCTGTCTTCATCCATTCAACAGTGGATTTGTCTATTGGGTGATTATGTAGGTCCATACATGCCTCCGCAAATTACCCATGTTTAAAATTTACAAAGAAAAAAATCCAGGTCCTACATGACTTTGATCCTTTGAAGGACAGGTAATACAGATTATACTAGAATTATGTATTAATTTTTAATTTCGCTAATCAGTGTACGGTATTTTGCGGCAATTTTCATAGGTGTTTATTCAATCGTACCTAAGGAGGCGGCGAAAATATAACTATTTAGGACGTATACGTCTAATTCAATGCCATTTCTACCTATATAATTAGCCACGATTTGCATTATTAATAATAACATTCCATAGACCACACGCTTGCCTAACAGAGAGAAAATTATTTATCCCTGTTACAACTAAATTCGTATGGTATGTTTCAGTTCCGTTTCAATGATAACTACGGGTGCTAAGTTCTTTAAAATGGTGTTGCAATAAGATGTGGGTTTTTTTAAGCAACGCAATTTTCAAAATGGATGCAAATAAATGTTTCGTCCTGCAGCTTTTATAAAATCAACCCACTATTCTTGTGGTGGTACAAAGACTAAAGGTGTCAGTCATTATACGCAATTTGCCAGCATTTTCTTACTCCCGCTGAGAGAGTTATCACTCTATTGTACAAGGCTTTTCAATATTCGATTGATGCGGACTTGTAATACGCGTGTGTGGCCAGGTACAAAGGATTGCAGAATCGTTGAATTGTCAAACAAAATAATTCAAGAAATCGGCTTGGGAAAAGTGTCGCGCATCCTTGGAAAGATTTCGCTTTCTTCAAAGCGCGTGCTGTGGCTGACAGGAGCCAGTTTGGCCTCGTGTCGGCGTCTTCTCCTGCCTGCACACTCGATAGAAACTCGCCATCCTCAGCACGTGTACAAAAAAGAAACTGTCTTTCTTATGGCTGATTGCGCGCGTGCAGTCCATCACAAGCCGCACAGACATGCGTGCGCGCGAGTATTCCACATGCATGCACGCTCTGTTGGTCGCGCGTAAGCTTGACAGACATCGATGGCCGCAAAATACATCTCGCTTCGGCTAGCTTCGGCAACAGCAGCATCAGTGAACGAGATTTGCTCATCATTAAAGCTTGTTTGTGGAAAATCCCCTCGTGAAAACCGTTTGTGGTTAAGTTAATTAAGTCTCACGTATTTTGCGGAGAACCGCGGTGAAGATGCTTGCTTCAAGTTGCACTGGCGGTCTTGGGCAGCAGGCACGGCTCGCCGCAACTTCAAACCTGACGTCGTCGCCTCAAGCGTCCGTGTATAAAGACTAGCATTGGCAACAACCGACAATGACTGCCGTTGTCACTAGAAAGAATACAGTAAAATGGCGTGGTGTGATTCCTTTTGTGCATCCACAAATAGCCGATGTTGATTTTCTTTAAACTTAGCACCAATTAGAACATCGCAGAAGATACTAGCTATAGTCTGTGGATTCTAAACATTTATTACATTTGTTTTGCATAGTACGCCTTATAGCCTATTTCTACAGTATTAATTCCATTTTTTAAAACTAATTGACCGTTCCAGTTTTAGAAATGCCCCGCCCATCTCTAGCTAAGCTCCACCCACACCTCGCTCGTGTTGGGATCGATCGATTTCTGAACTTCCTGACCATCAATTTCCAGAAAACTATACAGGTTGAATGTTTTGGAACTAATTTGACTGGCCGCTGTTGCTGCCTTTGGCGTGTTTTATCAAATAGTAGAGACATACAATTCGTACAACGTGTCGAACTGTTAAGAGCTAAAGACGAGCCTAATAGAATCATTTATGACGTAATGATTATGACGCCATCCTACACACCGCTTAGCTGATAATGACGTCATATGATAGATGGATACTCCGGAAAGGTTAATTATGGGGCCAGTCCACTGTAAATAAAAGGACAGGCTTTAGCCAAACAGAATTTCGTTGAAAGCCAATAATGCACATGTGCTATATACTCTGATAGTGCAGGCTACTGGGTTGGTATTGGCCCAAAAACCGGGCCTATTTTGCCCATATCGACCCCATAATCTGCGTTTTCCGGGTTAGAACCCTTTCACATAAGATAAATGAAAAAAGCGATGGGTTGCAAGACTTTTTTAAATAAAAGTGGCCGTGTGTGAGTCTGTATGTCTGTCTGCTTGTTCATCTTGCGTATCGGGGTCGCATCCCCATGCCAAATTTAGCTTGTTGGTATATGAGAGGGGACCGTTGGCCAATGACGCAGAACCACTAATCAATTGGTCATCAGTGCGCCAGCTTGTTAACGGCTCAATGACCAATAGCAAATCAACTATTGGCGCAGCCGATGGTTAAACTGATCCGAATAATTACTGAACCAATTAAGTTCAAGTTCATGTTCACTTTAGTCACTCAGGCCGTACAAATATTGGCGCGCCTGTTGGTAAACGGCGCAAGACACAATAGCCGAGCCAGTCATTCTAGTAGTAAATTTCCAAAAATATTCTTCTCTCGGCCTGCATATAAACACTGGCTAAGTAAAAACTTTAATTTTCTTTACCATGTTGAATGGTCAAGCCGGCGGAAAAAAAATCTGTGGTAAATTTACAAAAATAATCTAAAATTAAAATATCTTGGACAAATATTTAATTGATAATATCAAGTAGTATTTTGAGCTAGTTGAGGCGCCGTTGACACAAGATGAGGTTAAATTAGCACATCACAGACCTTGTAGAAAATAACATGATTTCATTAGCACGGTCGAAGCGTACATTAATAGTATGCCATGCCACGAAAATAGAATTCGTTTTCGAATAATGTACCCATTCTCGGATGGAATTCGCTTCAATCCAAAAACCTAAACTTTTACATTAGTAATAGACCCAATGTCAGTTTATTAAATATTTTGAATCTAATTTTACCTGAAACAGATTGTCGTCTCTTAAATTATTTTCAAAAAATTAAACCGGACACATGGACGATTATCTTAACCATCTTGGCACCGGACTCCAAGAATCCAAGTTTCAAGAAAAATCTAACCCATAGGTAAGCTGTTGAATATTTCGACGGGTTTTTTTTACAGCAAACGGTTGCAGCCAATGGCAGCAACAGCTTCCAGTCAAATTAGCTTCAAAATGTTCAACATGATTTTAACATGACCCACCCACTCCACCCAGCCCCAGCCCCAGCCCAACCACCCACCCACCCGCCCGCCTACATATCTGACCACTTGTTCGTCCACCCACCCTCTTGCCTGCCCATTTCAGACCTAGATGTGGGAACTATTGATAGTTTTTGCATTGTAGATAATATTTCATATTTAGGCTTTCGACGTTTAAAATTCTTTAGCACGATGGTTAATATGCGATCATTTGATCGATGCTGTTTCTTTGCATCTGTACGTGGAAGCCCATTGTGTATATGGTGATAGCCATATGTTCAATAATAGCAAGCGCATTAACAAACTAGAGTACACTCGAGGGAGATGATGACTCACACCTTTGCGCTCTGTCTTGCCAATGTACTTAGTGACCCACCATGAACTAGATAGTTGATCCGTTGACCGTAAGCTCAAGGCAATCATAAGCTGTCGCAATATGAAGGGGTGTGCTAAATCTGGTTGTTCGACATTCTTGCTTTCCAGAGGTATGACCAAAAATATGTATTCCAGTATGCACGTTATGACTCTGCGACCTAGATATTTGATGCTTTGTCGTGAAACTAATAGAACTTCTAGCCACCTATAATTTGAAAGGGTGGGCCAGATTTGGTGATTCTACCTACTCGCGTTCGTATTTTGGGAGGCACTTAGTGACCCTGTGACCTAGATGTTTGAACCATTGATCTGAAAGAACGTTTTCCCTCTAGCCAACCGCAAGACGAATGTATGTTGCCGAGTTGGCAATTCTATCTTCTTGCACTGCAGATTTATTGACGGAAATCTGCATTCCGGTATGCACTAAGTGACCCTGTGACCTTGATCTTTAACGTTTTGACTTCAAAACCAAAACATTCTTTAGCCACTCATAGTAGTAATAGATGTGCCGAATTTGCTGATTCTACCTACCTGTGTTCCGGATTTATTGCTTAAAATGTGCAATTCCGGATGAACTAAGAGGCCTCGAGTTTTTACCTTTTGACCCCAAACTAAGACATTTTCTAGCCTCTCATACATTATCAATGTACGCGCCACATTGCGCTGATTCTACCTACTTGCGGTCCGGATTTATTTACGATTGTTGACCTTCACCGTTGACAATCGGACAACTGGCGTTCCCAATAACCAATTGGTTAATGGGATAATTTGGCTATATGCGCGACACATATACTGTATATATCGGTACCTGCCTGCCTGCCTGCCTGCCTGCCTACCTACCTGGCTGCCTGCCTACCTGGCTTCCCGGCCGCCTGCCCACCTGCCCGCTTGCCCGCCTGCCCGCCTGCCCGCCTGCCCGCCTGCCCGCCTGACCACTTGCAAACCCGCCCACCCGAGCCCCCGTACGCATCATGCCTACCTACCTGCTCGTGGGCCCAACGGCCTGCCTGTCCCACCCAGCCACCCAGCCCCAGCCCAACCACCCACCCACCCACCCGCCTACATATCTGACCACTTGTTCGTCCACCCACCCTCTTGACTGCCCAGCCGCCCATCCGCCTGTGCCCACCAGCCTTTCAGCCTGCCGAGGTGGGGGTGTTCATCTAACTTTGGTGGCTGTTTACCGGTGGGGGCCTGAAGAAGGTTCTTAATTATGATTGCAAGGCCAAGGTCCAATGATGAAAAAGGCTGTGGCCCGATAATACAAACTTGAGCGGGAGGTCCATCTTGAGTCATAAAGAAGAGTCCGCAATATGTGGGCGAAAGATCAAAAGTCAAAATTCCCGAAAAGGGCCGGTCCGGTGAGAAGATGAATTCTCTGAAATCCTTGTTCCGGTTAAGAATTTACTCAATGTAGATAAATAAAACACTGATACAGTACAGCTCAGAAAAACTTTAATAGTTTCCAAAACAAAATAAAACACACTGTTGAGCATTTTGAACTTAATTTGGTTGCAAACCATTGTTGCCTTAGCCTGCAATGGCTTCCAATCAAACTAAGTTCTCGATACTTATCAGACCATTTTGGAAACATGTTAGTTAGCCTGCAATTTTGAACACGAAGCAAGTTACATCACGTTTAAAATTGCAGGCTAACTAACATGTTTCCGAATCTTTTTTGTTAACATTTGAACTTAATCGACAGCTCTACTGTCTCAATAGTCTAATTCATTATCATACATAATTATTCGGTTTGTAGCCGAGTCTTATTTCGGTTTTTTGTTCCAAAAATACAATGTTTTGTATTCTCTCTTAATATAACATGCAAAAGCATAAATATATATATAGACGACGTGAGATATTGAAACTGATTATTTTTTGTAAATACTTTTCATATCGCCGCAAAATCTGATGTAACAATGTAATGTGGATACGGATATAGAGCTATCACCGCGTACGGTTTGTTACAGGGTCAAATGTGTGCCCTTCAGAAATGTGTCCAAAGAAAAAGAAGGACGTCGCATGAAAGGAACCCGGACCTGGCGGTCTGTCAAAACGAGAGTGAGACACAGATCCCGGAATTTGAGGGATGCGCTAGTTTGGTGACCGTAGATCCGCGATAATAAATCAAAATGTTGGAAAATAATTTCTGACAGATATGTGACAGGGAAATTTGTGCAAATATTTAAATTAATCATTCAGAGAAAATAAGATTTGGTTCTCGTTCATTAGCGAGCTATGAGATTGGTCAGGGGTGAGCGGTGGGTAGGGAGAGGAAGCGCGTGTGTGTCGCGTGAACACCGGTGACCAGTCGGGTTATCCGTACCCGTCCTGAGTATGATCAATCGTGTAGTGAAATTATAATTATGCCGCCTACATATCGTGTAAAACCTGTATGAGGCGACCAGCTTGTCAATCTGCAATACGTCATCACAAAATGATAGGCGGTTATCTTAATTAAAGTCAAAATGTTGGTGCTTTTAAAGTCAAACTATAGCATCTCTTTAAGACATGTAAGTCTCTGATATTATACAGGACTAGCAATACGAGGTGGCGTGGGCAAAGGGGCTATCACCCCAGGGTTTTTTTTCACTCCCATAGTGTATTCCCATGGCGCCCTCTAGGTTTTGGATACACCCATAGTCTAAACCCCTAAACTCACACAGGCCAAAATACGTTCTACATCCTTGATAACGCAAGTTACTGGGCCGGTATGAGGCCAATACCGGGCCGCATTGTCCTGGTATTGACTCAGTGCCGGTCTACTCACATGCCTTACCACAAATGGGCTCTACCGACAACCTGCCTTAAAGATCCACTATCGTTTTTGTTCCAAGACACGTGATCCTTATTATCAGCGTTCCCTATACAGCATAATCACCTCCTTTTCGAGAAGAGCTCACTTCATTCTAACAATGTTCTTTGCCTAAGCGCATGCGTGCGTGCGTTCACGGACAGTGATTGCGACGTAACCTGGTTATGGCGGCGTAATGGAGACTAACGACTGCCAGGAAGAATTAGAATCTGTGAGGCTGCCAATGCACTTAGAGCATCATAAAGTCTAATAAAACAGCACTTGAAGAAAGGAACGTGTCCTCATTTGTAACGTGGCACGCGATGCTTTATTGGTAGTTGCCAAAACTGGTGGTAAATATCCTAGTCATGATTACTCGAAAAGCGGTATGACTGGTAAGGTCAGGTGATTCCGGGTCCAAGAATTTGTCGCTGGAAAAGTAACATGCTTAAAGAACCATCAGAAAGCAATTCTTATTGAAGCACTTTGAACATGAAAGACTCGCTTAAAATTATCTTGTACAATTTAGCAAATATTATGTTTTAACATAAGGAAGCACCAACTCCCAAACAGATTCATTTCAGAAGATTCCTAAACGTACATGTATGGTAGCCTTGGCAATGAGAAACTCAGAGCTGAAAGGGTGTCCTTTTATCGCTCAATAGCGGGATCCGAGATCAAATGCCATATTTAGATTACGTCTAATAAGGAAAAACTATTTGGTGACACTGCCTCTCTCTCCATCCATTCTCTCCCACACCCCTCTTCATGCTATACCCACACTCCCCACCCAAACCCACCCACCTCTCTCCCTATATCGCCCCATCATCTCTACCCCTTTCTCTCTCTCTCTATCTCTCTCTCTCTCTCTCTCTCTCTCTTTCTTTCTGTCTAAACAGCCTCTCTCTCCATCTCCTCTCCCCCACCCGTCTCTCTCTCGCGCTCTCTCCTCTCCCCCTCTCTCACCATCTCGATATCCTTCCACCTCTATCTTTCGCAAACTCTCTCCCCCCCCCTCTCTCTCTCTCTCTCTCTCTCTCTTTCTCTCTCTCTCTCTCTCTCTCTATCTCTCTCTCTCTCTCTCTCTCTGTCTAAACAGCCCATCTCCCTCCGTCTCTCTCACACATTCCCTCTCACATATTCTCTCTTTCTCTCTCTCTCTCCATCTCCTCTATCTCTCTCTCTCTTTCTATCTCTCTCTCTCTCTCTCTCTCTCTCTCTCTCTCTCTCTCTCTCTCTCTCTCTCTCTCTCTCTCTCTCTCTCTCTTGCCCCCTCTCCCCACCTCCTCTATCTCCCTCCACCCGTATCTCTCACAAGCGCTCTCTCTCTCTCTCTCTCTCTCTCTCTCTCTCTCTCTCTGCTTCTCTCTCTACCCCCTCTCTCTCACTCTCTCCATCTCTACGCACTCGCTTAAAGTAATTCCAGATGCTCCAATGCAATAGCAATCTGTTATAGGATGTGGCACAAAGGCCCAGTGTAATAAATAGTCACTCCTTTAACGGATTTTGGCACAAAGTCTCAGTGCAACAGTCAATCCTTTCTCTGATGTGGTACGAAGGCACAATAGTCAATCCTTTATCGGAAGTGGGACACAGTTACATTGGATCAGATGCTCTAAATGCTATTGATGGTTCATTCGTGGTGTGTGTGACTCCTTAGGTTTAGGTGGTGTGATATGGGTAAATTTGCCAACACTATTGTTGTGGAGGTGATGTATAACGGTAGAATTTAATTGGTCTCACTCTGAGATCGGTTTAGAAACTGTATCAACTGCATACTTTAACAGCTAGTTGTTGGTGCAGTCAGGTCGAGATGCACTCAAGTTCTCGTGGTCTTGAGTACATTCTTTACCTAACTGGAACATTTCAATCAGTGTTTCTAATGGCATGTAGTCACATACATCAACTGGATCATTGAATTACTTCTTAAACAATTGTTTGGCCCATCTGCCTTTCCGTGGTTAATACCAACGAAGTTGGCTTCCGTGTTATGCACGAAAATCGATGCTGAGCGCACATAAATTCGTAGACCCTCGAAGGCCCTAATTATTCTGTGACAAGTAACTATGACTGTGATGTCATCTGCCAAAGAATCTGCTTGTAGGGTAGCAAGTTCTGTCAGTAGTCCACTGGTCCATCGATGTATGGTGTTGGGTTCTCGGCATCGTCTTTGTTTTGGCCATAGTAACAGATTGAAAGGAGTGATTACTTCTGTTGTTTCGACATCGTCATAATGATGGAGTCTGTCGTTATTTCTGACCAGTTCTAGTGCATAGGTGGCTGTTGTTCAATGCATTTGAGTACGCTGGATAAATATCTTCGTTTAAATTAGTGTTGATGTCGATGGATGTTTGCTGCTTCTCTTAGTGTAAGACATTTGTGGGGGAGATGTGGTGACACTGCCATGCCTATCTGTGTCACACTGGATTTTTCGATTTTCGTTGCCATGCTACTTACAGCAGATATATTGGTTTTATCTGACGTTGGGTGCCGGCAGCTTCAAGTCAAATTGCATTCTAAATATTCCACAGAATATATATTACACTGTAACGTTATTAAAGACATACAATCCGTAAACTTGACCGCATTTTCTATTTTCTTAACATAGATATATGTCATAACATGTCTTTATGATTGTGGCGTCAGCTACCTAGTGACGTAATTAATTATGGCATCATGTATTTGAGTGATAGATCGGATCTTTGCATTCGGAATGATTCAGCGCTTGGACATGGACTACAATATTCAAGCACATGTGACGCAGTTTTTATGCTCTCGTGGAAATGAAAGAAAGAGATGGAGGGTGTGTGAAAGCGATGAAAGGGTGAGAGAGAGAGAGAGAGAGAGAGGCGGGGCGAGGGAGGGAGGGATGAGGGGGTGGGGGTGGAGAAAGAGAGAGAAAGCGAGAGAGAGAGAGAGATAGATAGAGAGAGAGGTGGGAGGGAGAGAGGGAGAGAGGGAGGGAGGGACGGAGGGAGGGAGGGAGAGAGTGTGAGAGGGAGAGAGAAGGGCCGGGGTGGGGGTGGTGTGTGTGTGTGAGGGGGGCTGTGTGTGTGATAAAGTGTACATGTGAATGTCCATTTGTGCCAATAGAGCATGCCCTGATATCGATGACTAATACAAGATACGTGGAAGATGTAGTGTGCTAAGAGAAACAACCATTATGCTAAAGAGAACCTGACAATTATCGCTTCGTTTCCTTTCTTCACATTGTCTGTGATTTCAACAAGCCATGTTTTGGGCATACGCCAATGGTAATCTTCTACCACTTTGCTAACATGAAAAGGTTACAACATTTTCAAGTACGCGCTTGAAAGTGCGTCTCCTGTACCGCTGATGGCGAGTTTCAATGAATGCGCGTCTTTTATTCTAACCAAGATCCTCGTTCCGGAACTGGATTTTTTGTTGAACAAATGGTTAGTTTTCTGTCATTAAATGACACGATCACAAACAGAGATTACAGTACATCTCAGAAATAAGTTACACGTATTGTTGAATAATTTCCACATACTTGGATTGGACGGCATTGCTGCATAAGGCAGCGATGTTTTCCAATCCAATGATGTTCAAAGTATGCAACGTAATATGTCTTACATCGTGTTCAAAATTGTACTAACTATCGTGTTTCTGCTTTTGCTTTGGAAACATTTTAACTTACTTCGGCGGTGTACTGTATTTAGGATTTGAGAGAGGATATCCTGGACAGAGCAGTGAAGATGTAAGTATGCGTGAGGAGATGTGTAGACTAGGAGATTGTTGAAAGAGGTGGCATTTTCTGCATTTCACTGAGCGGTGTTTGTTAGTGCCATAAAACTGTGACTTTTGCTGTCTATCAAGGACAATTAAGAGCCTTGGTTTAGACTCATATTGTATTTTATATCTGTGCTTTAATTGATAGCTTTTAAAATAAAATATTGCGCAAATGATAATGTACCAAACCTATAAACAGTGTGACATGTTGGTTACTCGCTCGGAAGCAGTATTTGGCTATTTTCGCGCCCGTGTGTCAGCCAGCATCACTGATCCCATTACCACTCGTTATCGGTACGCCCGTTTGTTAATATCGTCCGACCCAATTGCCAATACCAGAATTGCACCGGGTTTCAAGTTTTAAATTTCAAGTTATAAGCGAATGGTGATCTATTGGGCCTATCTGTGTGTGTGTCTGCAATCACTGATTATTTTAAGTTTGTTTAATTAAATTTAAATTATTCAACAGAATATTTCTTACACCGTGTTCAAAATTTTGCGAACTAAAAAGTATCTGTTTTTGTTTTTGAAACATGTTAGCTTAATTTAGAGCTATTTTGCCGCCTGTAGTGCAGTGTTCTATTCCCAACACATAAAGATCTATTAACGATCACACGTCGTAGTATTAAATGTTTAAAATAAATGCATTGACAAAGCAGCAACTGTTGTCACCAATTTGGTCCATTGCTGACCGGTAATGTTTGCCATACACACAGACGATTGAATGTGCTACACATCATACTCCTCAACCCACCTCAACCTCAATTGCTCGTATTACCCCTACATAACCTACATAAAGCACATCAAATATCTACAAGGATTCTAATGATCCATTGCAGAAAGTGAAACGAGACAGAGACCCGGATGAGATAAGAGGCACTGGTGTGACGTTAGGGCCTAATTAGTATCGTGTATCTCTTTGACACTTTTGTCTCGTCATATCGTCATTAGCACTAACTAGCGATTGTCGCCTTAGAGAACAGAGGCAGGGGTCAGCCATTACTCGGTAACGGACTGACTCGCGTCATCAACTCGATCTGCAGGCTCAAGTGAACAATATCGCGCATGCATTATCTCTCTCCCTCTCGCTCTCTCTCTCTCTCTCTCTCTCTCTCTCACACACACACACGCACGGACGCACGCACGCACTCACGCACATACACACACGCACACACAACACACACACACGCCCCCTCTCCCTCCCTCTCTCCTCCCTACCTCCCTCCATCCGGACCGCACTCCTCCCATGCATCTTTCCCTCACTATATAGAAAATCCACCTTGTCTTCTTTTACTAATGTAATTTCTCTTCGACAATAACTGTTACGACTTACGGCAACACATGAACGTCAGCTATTTTGAATAGCGACGCCGACATGTCTTTGCTTCACAACCTGATAGACATATTGTTGGACTTTTTCTTAATAAATCATTTCTTAATTTAACCAATTAACTCCATTGATTAAAAAACGACATAGTTTCTTTGAGGTAAGAAATGTTAGCTTATATTGAATATTTTGATACTATTTGAGTTGAAGGTACTGCTTCCTATGGCAGTAGCAGGTAATTGAAGATTTTGAAACTAATTCGACTGGAACCAGGTTCTAGTCGAATTAGTTTCAAAATCTTCAACAACTTTCCTGTATAGTTGTGTTGAAATTGAAACTCATATTTCGAGAGTTAAAGGGTTAAGACAAGTAGTTCACCTCATGAAGATCACAACACATTGCATGGTCGCGATCGCGCTTCTGGTCGTTATTAAACATAGTTTGAAACGTTTAGCAAAGCTAAGTCTATTTCTGATTTACATCACGAATCGACACCATGGCAAACACGTCACAGCAGCAAGCCATTAACTACTTTGGGCCGTTTGTAAACGACGCAGATCGTTTGTAAACGGCACAATACCATATACAGACGCACGACCCATATGCCAATTTGTTATTGGCGCGCCCGTTTGTAATTGACAAACTGGCACGCGGATAACAAATTAGCATATGTGCCTGCGCCGTTGACAATTATGCCAAATTGGTTATTGACGTGGTACATCAACATACATAGGTTTACTCCGCAAATAAACAAACTTCGGCGGTGATGTTTTATCCCGCAAGAATAAGTACGACCCGCCATAATTCACCGTTCCAGAGTACCCACCCATCATATGACGTCATAATGAACTGCGCGATGTGTGGAATGACATCATAATGAATGACGTCATGAATTACGTCGATAAGTACGTCACGAACGCATATTTGAAGACGGTCTATGCGTTGTTGTACAAATTGTTTGCTCTTACTATTTAATAAATATTATGTTGAATATTTTGAAACTATATAATTTGACTGGGCGCTGTTGCTGCCATAGGCAGCAACAGCTCCCAGTCAAAATAATTACAAAATATTCAACAGCTTCCCTGTATAGTTTTCAGGAAATTGATAGCTAGGGCATTTGGGGATCGATCAATGCCAACACGGCGATGTGTGGGTGGAGCTTAGCTAGTGATGGGCGGGGCATAGCTAAAAATGGAAAGGTCAATTGCGACTATACCACATTGCGCAGTTTTGTCATAAATGGCACAAATTTAACAGACCGGCCTACCAACCGGTCGACCGACCGATACACCATCGGCCCGACAGACCGACTTATCCCAATGTTCTAAATGATTGGAACTTTTAGTCTCCTACGAAATACATATTTTAATGCGGCAGCTACCTACGATGGGTGGATTGTGTGGGTAGCGTATGTCTAATGCGATAGCAGTTGGATACGCTGGGTGTGGTGGGAATAAATATTTATTAACGTGACAAAATCCATACAAATAAAGAATTCTTGGCAATGGATGCTTTACAAAAAATTAAAAATGGGAACGGATCATAAAGATATTTATGGAGGTCCGATATTGTTTGTTAGAAAATACCATTTTCGCTAATTAATGCAATAAAGTAATGTTTCATTTAAGTAAAGACACTGTGAATGTACGGTATTAAAGCAAGCGCGGAGAGAATAGCTTGAAATCCGGGTCCATTGTCGGATCGGCTTGTCCTCATGTGCCCAGCGCCACTTTTTACGCTCGTCAAAAAACAAATCTTCGCAAGGATGAAATCTCTAAAAGATTCGTTTATCTTCGGGGAAGAAAAGCGTGAGAAAAGCGCGCGACATTAGTGTGAGTGGCTTTGCGGTTTTCTTGAAGGCTGCTTCTCAATTCGGTAATCGCTGCGGTAGCCCAAAATACAAACCACATAATGAATTTGGTTAGGCAATCTCCCGTCATCTAAGCTCGTTATGCCATCTTCCAGCGAGATCTGTGTTCGAGAAGCCGAACAAAGTCTGTGAAATATCATCAGCATCTTCATCATCAGTGGCGCAGCATCTGGCGCCATGTTTCCAAGCGCATGCTCATCCCGCGCGTGCATGTGTATAAGACCATGCGGTATTCTTAGAAATTAGACTTAAAAAGACAGCTTAAGATCTGTACTTCTTTGAAGACATTACTAATTTTGCCACTCATTTATAATAATAATAATAATAATAATAATAATAATAATAATAATAATAATAATAATAATAATAAATAATAATAATAATATTAACAACAACAACAACAACAACAACAACAACAACAACAACAACAACAATTATTATTATTATTATTATTATTATTATTATTATTATTTTAAAATTATCCAGATAACAAGACTATGTTAGCCAAACGTTGGCAGATGTATGTCATGATATTAGCCCAATGTCATTCTGCTCATTTGTGTAATCTTGGCCTCGCGTGTTGAGACCAACATATCCTTTACATCCCCAAATACAAATATTTTTCACGGATTTAATACTTACAAGATTGTGAAAGAGATAGCTTTTAAAGGTTTTTCACAAGCCCTATTGCAATTATTTTATAGCACTAAAAGATTTTTATGTGGTGATAATTTATAGACTAAATAATTGTTTTCGCACATGGAACTTCGTACTGCATTGACCCTAAAACAGTTAATCTTAAAGTAATGAACACCTTACATTAAAAAAACAAACCATTAAAGATTGCTTTTTCGAGTTGTCGAGTTACCTTCCCGTAGGAAATTATCATAACTAATGTCGACTCTGGCTAGCGACAGCCATCCCTACCAATTACCAACGGTGACTCAACATATGTGTGTTATCTGGGTAAAAGGAAAATCCTGAGAAATATATGATTTCATGATAATGCAGATCATTTGGCCAGTACTGAGCCAATGCCGGCCCAGTACGGCCCTTTATTGGCCAAGTACTGGCCCTCTAACATGCATTATCATGGGAGATATGTTATTTTCAAATCAGTCCCGGGTACAAAATAGGACTCATTATTTTCTTTCATCTTCTCTTACCTGCATCTGAGCAATCATAGTCGGTAGTGCACTAAATCAATGGCAGTAGGGTTTGGCATCTGGACTTTGACTGGATGATGGGGCTTCCAGTTGTGACCAACTAACGATATTGCAAGTATTGCATCATTCGCAGTGGGTGATAAGTGCAGTTAAGAGTAATTTGGAGGTATATTAAATGTTTTTTCTTTAAAAAAAATAAAAATAAATAAATAAAATGCAACTGCCAAGGTATTATGTATCGCTGTTTCCTATTTAACTCCTCTTTGAATATTGAATTTGCAGATCTCAAGCGAAATATTCAGATACGTGGTGATTATTTTGAAATTAATTTGACAGGAACATGCTGCTTCAATAGGTATCAACAGCTCTCAGTCGGATTAGTTTCAAAATACTCAACAAAACTTTGATTACTTCGTAAATGATTTTGGTGTTTGACCATTCGGGTTTGAAGAATTAAAGCTGGATTTCTTGAAAGCCTCTAGCCTCCATTACTGCTATTATTCAATGTCGGTTGAAAGTTCGGAAGGGCATTGTAAGCATAACGCTCGCGTGCAATTTACGACAGGGACAGCTTCGCGCAGCTCCAAGTAAAAGTTAACACGTATTCCCCTCTACAAAGCTTATGACATGTCGTGTACGTAGATATGAAAACGCTAAAGGTTATATTCCCACCAAAATGCTTGAAAATAAAACTGTTAAATCTAGGCCTATATAGAGTTATGAGAAATGAAATCATCATATCTTAAGGCCTTGTTTTCACTAGAGACTTAATCAGGAATAAAGCCATACTGAAGTATGGCGTTATTCCCGATTAACTCTCTAGTGAGAACACGGTCTTAAGATATGAGGATTTCATTTCGTATAAACTTATTTATTTTTGTTATTTGTGAAGTTGAATTAGGGACACAATTTCAAAACTTAGAAAATTATATTAATTTACACGTAAGGAAATTATCATGTGTTAAGATTTACTTTGTTTCATTGCATCTAGACACAGTTTAAGCCTCTAAAAGTATATAATTTTTACAATTTTATTTTGAAGCATTTTAGTATGAATATGCACCTTTAATTTGACAGGAATGTAAAGAAAATATCGCATAATTATTCACATTAACAACGTGAACACTGGCAGCTGCGGGTTACGTAAGATACGCTGTTCCTACTTCTGTGTCTATCTCCAGCCATTAAAAGATTATTTAATTAGCTGTTTCTAAAATGCATCCATTCAATATGGGACAATAAGTGTACTTGTTCAATGAAAAATTCTTCTTCAAGTTTAAATCGTTGTCCTACACATTGTGAAACTAGGATACCTGAACGATGCACTTGCATCTTATGTATGCATACATCCAGGGTTTCTCATAAGGGTCCTTTTGAAGGTATAGGCCCCCAAAATGTAACTGGGGACCCCGAAAAGTTATGGTAGTGGGTCTCATGGGACCCCTGCAAATCATGCATGATTGTTAAATATTAATCAGTTTCATTGACCTGTTTTGGTACAAACATACCCACAAAATCTGTCATGGGACGCCAATAAGTCATTGCGGGTGCTCTAATGTTGGCATAAATGAGAAAAACTAAACTAGGGAATCCTAAATTTCAGTTGGGGACCCTCAGATTTCACGTTGGGACCCTCAGATTTCACGTTGGGACCCTCAGATTTCACGTTGGGGCCCTCAGATTTCACGTTGGGACCCTCAGATTTCACGTTGGGACCCTCAGATTTCACGTTGGGACACTTACATTTCTAGATGTGGCATCCCTGGTACTTCTAGAATATAGATGCGATGAGAAACGCTGCATACACATGTTGTTAGATGATACCATGATAATGCAGGTTAATTGGCCGCTAATGGGCCAGTAAGCTGCATTATTAGGTGAATAAGGAGAAAGCGGTTATACGAAAATGGCATGCACATATCAACTCATAATATTTTAACTATTCAAAGTGATGTACAACAGTGGTTTGTCCAGAATACAAACTAAATCATGAATATCGCTAAAACTTTGAAACGTCATTCCAGATTATCTACCAATCACATGACGTTGTAATCAACTACGTGGTGTGTAGGCTGACGTCACGATCAACTACGTCATCAATGGCATGGCTAAATTCTCACGAACGCTTAATTGATGACGGATTAAGCGTTGTTGTGCGAATTGTATGTCTTTAATATTTAATAAACATGCTGTTGATTATTTTGAAACTAATTTGACTTGACCGTAGACATCAGCAGCATCCAGTCAAATTAGTTTCAAACTATTCAATAGCTTACCTGTACAGTTTTCTGGAAATTAATAGTCATGGAGTTTATGGACCGATCGATCCCAGCACGGGCGAAGTGTGCGTGAAGCTTAGCTAGAGATGGACGGGGCATAGCTAAAACTGGATTCCTCCATTGCATTTATGATATATTTCAGATTCATCGGCCATCTTGGATGATCGGTTTACATACGTCGGGTTAACAACATCTCCTGTATTATCTTGTTTACTGGCATTCATGTTGAAAGTCGCCTCAGCCAGTTGACACGCTAAGTAACCGACAAAGAGTTCTTGCTATGGCGTCCTAAATTTCCTTTTAAGCATGTCTACAGAGCAACTCAGATAATACCTTACCATGTTTCCAAAACAGAACAACACGTACTGTAGATTATTTGGGACTTAATACGATAGGAAGCCATTGCTGTCCACGGCTTCCAAAACATATTGCGCCAAAGTAAGGAGTTAATCAGGAATAACGCCTTACATCAGTATGCCGTTATTCCTGACTACGTCTCCAGTGAGAACACGGCCTTAGATATAGATCTCGGCATACATCTTGTATTACCTATAGAACGAATTAACCATGCTAATTAATTTCACGAGAACAAAATCTATATAAATCTCTTCAAATAGATACTGTCACACAAAGGTACTATGTTTGCTTTGTCCTTTTATCGGTTGAATTGTTTTATCGACTAGTGAATCACGACCACCTTGTAGATAATAACGCCATGTTGGCATTAAGTCAATATATGCAGGTCGGTTCCTGCAGCGAACAATATGACTAAGATGCGAGATCGTCAAATGAACGTATCTATTGTCACAGATTCAGTGTCGTCTTGGGAGAATTTCTGACGTTGACATTTGGTGGTATAGATTTTTTAAGAATTCAAAATACAACACCTGAATTGAAAGATATTGACGTGTTTGTGGTTCAACACGCTTTGATGCGCAAATTGTATAGATGTGGGGTATATCGCATGGTTGTTTAACCCGTAAACCGTCAAATTCGTTCAAGAAAATTTCAATTTTCTCATAGAAAATGTCCATTTGCAGACCAAGCGAAGAGTATTTTTGAAAATTTACTACTGGAATGACTGGCTCGGTTATCGAGCGACTCATTACCGCGGTAGATTTTCAAAAATACTCTTCTCTTGGTCTGCAAATTGGCATTTCTCAAGACCACTGCAGAGGCCGTTTTTTTGTGCTAATATGAGTGCGTTAATCGAAGTGCTGTGTGTATTTTGAGAGTGATGCTGACGAAAACTGTTGCTGTTTGCAACATCGCCATATTCCATCATCATCATTCACAGAATTGACCCTGGCAGAGATGCTACAACTATGCCGAAAAATATATCATCTGAGTGTAGAGGCAGCATTGACGTCCACTGCACAACAATGCGTCTGAGGTTGTCGGAGGTTGCTACAAATAGTTTGAGGTCGTGAACCAGAAAGGCACCATAAAATCCACTATCATCAATTTTTACCGTTACTTATAGTGTCATAAATGAGATATTTACATGGTCTCAGAGCAAAGACAGCGGCGATGCGTGTTTTCTATAAGCTTTATGCAAGGGCACATAACATAATGTCCATTTCTGAGAGCAGCCGAAAATGTGATTATGGGAACTGATAAACGGAATGAACATATTATTGTATAAATCAAGTTAGATTAATAAATGGTCATTTAAAATGCTTGTATTCAGGATTTCTGCGTACCAAACGGTAAATCTTCTACCATGTCGGAAAGAAATGTATCAGCATGTGTTAGGGCGGCGTCTTGTATATTATGCAGGTAAAATCCTGCAAATAAAGAAAGCCTGGACCGTTACAGTTTTAGCTATGCCACGCCCATCTGGTAGCTAAACTCCACCCACATCACGCTCGTGTTGGGATCGATCGATCTCTGAACTCTCTGACTATCAATTTCCAGAAAACTATACAGGTAAGCTGTTGAATATGATGAAATTAATTTGACTGGGTGTTGTTGCTGCTTATGGCATGTTTATTAAATAGTAAAGACGTACAATTCGTACAACAACGCATAGTCCGCTACCAATTATGCGTTCCTGATGTACTTATCTACGTCATTCATGACATCATTGATTATGACGTCATCCTACATGTCATATGATCGATGGATAAACTGGAAAGGTCCATTGAACGAGATGGTTCCTAACTTAACGACAGTCTGAAAAGCCACACGGCTGTAATCAGTCATGAAATAACGGATTGTGTCACGGCTAGAGATGGTATACGCATGTCCGAAAAGGATTCAGAGGGTGTTGGAAAGAAGGATGGCATAAAAACGTTTGATTTTGGCATGGTTAGGAAGGCGTACCTTGTCATATGGAATTCAGGACTACTCCAACGACCACTGAAAGGGACGGCAAATAACCGAGGGATCACATTTTCAAATACTATTAATAAATTCATTGTCTGGTATGATATATCACTACTAGATAAGACAAACTTACATTTTTCCCTAAAATGTTATAGATTTTGACGGGTTTGGCGCGGTTTATTTTAAAGCTAAGGAGAAAGGGACTTAACTAAAGAGAACAAATACATCACATTCTTCAGGACGTCTACAATACACATTATGATGGATATAATAGAAGGTTATTTGGCTGAAAACTAATTCTTGTTGTCCAGATCACGAACAGCTTTCCATAGTTGCTTCAAAATGTTCCAAACATATATCTGTAGAATGATTGCTTTGAATTAATACTGAGATCTCCGTGTTGAACGCGTAAGTCATGATTGATCGCATATTTAATCAAACCACGGAGACCAGAACACGCATTAAATTATCCGGGAACTAATTGTCCGTGAAACATAGCTAACAGCTTGTGGACAGCGGTCAGTGGTCAAACCCACAGCGGCTACACACTCTCTGACCACGTGCTCATGCTTCAAGACTACAATTACCCTGATGATTGGACGTCGAATCTTTCTCGATTTATCAGGTCAGCGCGATCAATGGCCAAGGCAGGAACTCTGTCATATCGGGCGAAGAACTCTGACAGCACTATGGCCGCGTTTGGATTGGTCAAGCCCTGTCCACTTTGGAGGTCATTCCAGGTTTCGCGGCCACGTTCGCGAGCGGCAGCGGGTATGGCTGGGAGCTGTGCGATAGTGACAGGAGATGGGAGGAATATCGCCCCGAAGCCATGGAACACCTTTGATCTGTTGTTTGCGGTGGCAGCGACCATTCACGTGGAACATTGGCTTATTGCAATCCGTCTTCTAAAGAATGAAGATTTACCTCGGGATACGAGCAATCCTTGACTATAAGTCCTAGAGGAAAATGAAAACTCGCTAGCACAAAAGGACGGGAAGATTACTGACAAATAGGATTGCCGGTTTGTTGAGTGGGTACTTTTGCTCGGCTTACTGCGTACGAATACACATGCCTAAAAGACATCACGAGTAGAGCAAAATCATGTCTAGAGTACACAGGTATATAGAACGATCCCATCACTGGCAACGGGTGGGTGGAGCTTAGCTAAAGATGGGCGGGGAAAAGCTAAAATTGGATTCCTCCTTTATCGTGTGTTATTTATTGTCTCCGTCATTTGACTTCTCTTGAAAATTCACACAAATATGGAACTGATAAAACCTCATATCACATCTGAGTAAACACATACATTTTTACTATTAATAATCATAGCCAGCAACAACCACAGTCAAATTATTTTCAAAATATTCATCTGCCTACCTGTACGGTTAGCTTGGAATTTAGATTCTGGTAATTCAGGGTTTCCTAGTAAATAAATCGATTACAACACGCATGTAACGTGGGTGGTGCTTAGCTAGAAATGGGTGAGCTTGGATAGAAATGGGCGGGGCATAGCTCGAAATTGGCGGGGCATAGCTAGAAATGGATACCTGTATTTTTTTAATCTCTTCTGGACATCAAAACACTAGAAATATCACACATTCAATTCTATTTACGTCATCGGTGTTTCAAATATTATAGGCTGATTATTTTAAAACAACCTAACTAATGATGATTGCTGCAAGAACGTGGCTTTTGAAAGCTTCAAAACCTGAAATATTGGAAAACAATATTCTTACATTTTTCGCACGCTATCCTGATCTAGATGGAGTCGATTTCGTGTGTAGATTAATGTATGCTGGCACTAAACGCTCAAATTCAACTGTGAATTATTCGGAGGAAATATATTGTAAGTTTCTTCTTATGAGAACTTTATTTTTTTTATTGGTCAGCATATTGATGAGTTAGTTTTTTGGCAAATACGTTATGAAGCAAGTAGACCTATACGTAATGTAGCAATAACAGCAAAACCATGCACTGGCCTTGTTGACACTGCGCTCCAGCACATTCCTTCGTTCGTTCGTTTATTTATTTATTTATTTATTTATTTATTTATTTATTTATTTATTTATTTATTTATTTATTTATTTATTTATTTATTTATTTATTTATTTATTATTTATTTATTTATTTATTTATTTATTTATTTATTTATTTATTTATTTATTTATTTATTTATTTATTTATTTATTTATTTATTTATTTATTTATTTATTTATTTATTTATTTATTATCGCGGGTTGTATTTTGTTGTATTATAATCGGCATGCTTATTGCCATCGTAGACGCTTCCCCTCATACCATCGCCAGCCTTGTCGTCGCTGTTAACGTTACTCGCTATGACAACAATATTGTTATTTCTTTATTATCTTTGAATGGCTATTCTACCCCCTCCCCCACCCCCGCGAACATATTACGTTAAACATCTTATATGCAAAAATAAATTACTCCCTCCGGTTCGCGCGCTTTCTTCACACCATCTCACGCAATTATTCACCAAACCATTCTTGGGCACAACTCCCGCCGAGGACACAGGAAAAAACCATGTCCTGAACCAAATTTGACCGAAGCAATATTTCATCGGCATAAATTAGCCATCTTTCTCTATAACTTCGCCATTAGTTTCCACCAAACTGCCATCAGTTGAGCTCAAGAAAATATCTCTTTCCCCATCAGTTACAGCAATTGGGTGTAGCAGAGGAATAGCTGTTGTCCTAAAAGAAAACTTGTCAAGGCCATTCATTCGCTTGTCCGACACACACCTGACACCATATTCAGGCGCTCTAATTTTGGTATAATGAAGACGGAATCATTTTTCACATCATAACCGAAGAAGCGCGCGATCGCCGCTAGGACGCCATACGGTGCTGAAATATGCGCGCGCAAATTATTCCTTCCCATTATCGTTCGGAATACTAAGTGAATAGTTTCTTTACTACAAGATATACTAAAATACTTACGATTATTTCTGAAAATTATTTGATTGGAAGTAGTTGTTGCCGAATCACATTGTTTTCTGAAATAGTCCTCAGGACCGTTGCATATCTGATGAAAATTAATTTTTTTTTGTTTCAGTACGGAAATGGTCAGTGGACAGCCAGTGTAATAATTACGGAATGGATGGACATAGTGGTGCGTCACACAGCCACGCTATGTAACCCCACAGGCCAAATACACTCGCTATCCCATATCTTTTTTTCATGGTGAATATATAATGTAATTTGTCTTCTTTCAGACATCATTAGAAGGAAATTTGTCATCTGTGCTTCAATGGTCAATTTCTGATGAGGAGAGAGAGAGAGAGAGAGAGAGAGGGGGGAGGGAGGGAGGGAGGGGAGGGAGGGAGGGAGGAGGGATGGAGGGAGAGAGAGAGAGAGAAGAGAGAGAGAGAAGAGGGAGGGAGGGAGGGAGATAGGGAGGGAGGGAGGGAGGGAGGGGGGAGGGAGGGAGGGAGGGAGGGAGAGAGAGGGAGGGAGGGAGAGAGAGAGAGAGCGGGAGGGAGGGAGGGAGAGAGAGAGACAGAGAGAGAGAGGGAGAGAGAGGGAGAGGAAGAGAGAGAGAGAGAGAGAGGTAGGGGAAAGGGGGCGAGGGTGAGGCGGTGGTGGTGGGCTGGTGGGTGGGGTGGGGGTGGGGGGTGGTTGGGGTGGTCTTAGAGGAAGAGAGAGAACATTAAATTAGTATTTCCGTTCATTCTGTTAGGCCTAACACGTTTACCAAAACTGAAAATAGGGCTCAATATCCACTTTTTCAAGAATAACAAACATAATCAGCGCTTGCAAACCCAAGCCCTCCTATTGTCGTCACATTGTAATGATTTTTCAAATTTTCCAAATTTGTTGGTTTTTCTAGTTTTTTTCGATCATGATGAAACTAATGGAATAAGATAGTGTATGGTCGGTCGTGTACTCCGTCAATATCGAATTTACGTTGGCCAACGGCGCAGATACTTATATAGATTTTGCTATCGGCGCGCCCGTTGGTAAACGGCGCAGGGCCAATAGCAATTGTTATAATTGCGTCGGTATAAAACAGTATCATTTTACACACATTTCTGATGGCCTGCTTGTACCAAGCCTTAGTAATGGTCAAGTTCACTTTTATTCTGCCAGGCCTTACAAAGTCAAAATATATACATGTTTACGTAGGCGTTACATAATTTTCTATCGTCTCCATATGTGTGAGAATATCAAAGACAAGCGAAACTATTGACGGACATAATAAATAAAACACAACAATTCATAAACCATACTTAGGTAACATTACATCTCATTTAAAAAACCTTGAATCGACCGGCAGATATATAGCCTAAAGAATAGATTAGTCCCTTGTAATAATAATGCAATATAGAACAGATAATATCAAACTTCATATAACGCCTGAGTCAATAGCAATACACCGATTAGCGGGGAAGCAGAAATATATCTAGCTTGATATTGTTTCAAATCGGCCCAAATATAATACTTGATAATGTTCCCCCGTGCCGTTGACCAATGGGCTTGCCGATATCGAATTCGATATCCGTACGTTAAAGTTACATACACTCTTCCTTGTCCTAAAGCTTGAGCAAAATCGGGAATGGAAACCATTTTCTCGGTATGTTCCATTACTGTGTTAAAATTTAAGGAGGGAGCAAGCAGGTATGCAGACATACAAGCACACAGGTACGCAAGGCAGGCATGCAGGCCCGGATGTAATGCCCGTTTCCACTTACGGCTACCAAGCTAATCCTTATCCTGGCTATCAGCATTCAGTTCGTTTTGTTTTATCATCTGAAATGCCACTAAGAATATTTTCAATAAGGTTTATTCTCAAAAAGGTTTTATTTACTGATTATTTAGCAGTTTGGTTTTCAGTAATTCTTAATAATTTTTCTGGAGTATAAAGAAAACGAAACCAATGTGGGATCGGGAGACCACCAGCCCATTGCGGCCACCAGATGGTGGATCTTTAAAAGAGATAGTCGGAAAACGCCCGTATTTGTGAACCACCATCGATTGCCGTAAAGACATTTCATATTGGGAACCGCCATACACTGGGAGACCATCTGTTTTAGTGGCCACATTTTTGGTATTTTCTATTCTGGTCGTGCCACACAAAAGCGTCAGAAGCGTATCTGACCTTGTCCCCCATTCTTCATCCGCATTCATTGAACAGCTGGACTTTTGACCAACTTTCTGCCCCTCAGCGAACCCTCCTGGAACCTCGCCGGTGTCCTCAACTGCATTTATGCTACGGTCAATGTTTTAGCCTGGAGCGTTCCAAGAGGTAGCGACCAGGCTTTCGTTTATTCAGCCGCTCTCAGAATCCCATCAAGGACAGGAAAAGTTTCTTAATTTGATTTCCATTTTGCGCGTCATGATTCGCTAACACCCGTCTCCCTTTATTAGTCTTAGATGAGCACGCGGATAATGAGAGGAAAACTGGTAGAATTTATACCGTAAGAATGGTGAGATGGGGGCGACGGAGAGCGAACAAGGGAGGGGTGAGAGAGAGGAGGTGGTGACATTTTGAATGCGATAGCTAATTTCCAATTCGCATGCCATTTTGATGTAAAGTATAGCAACCGCTCTCCATAGCAACAACTTAAAACAGCCACTACTAGTCGTTCTAGCGAATTGCAAACTTACATCGACAAAGCCCTGGAAGAGCACCGTAATCACGACAAAGCTCGTCAGAAATCGACCCATGATGGGCTAAAGAATCGAATATAGATTGTTCGTACTGCAAGTATCGTCTTCCTTGTTAGCTCTATCGATCATCAGGTTCAAGCTAAGCGTCGCTCTCGGAGAAGATGCGAGATCGCGAAGTGTGAATGGTCAGCCTCGGGAACTAGACCCGGGATTGATCGGGGACGACCGCGAAGGAGGAGCGACAATGACCAATGCACGGCGGTTGGTATTAACAGTGTTAATCCGCCAGAAAATATAGTGCATGTGCTAATACAACTGCTATATGCTAATGTCCCGATATCACGTCTCTTCTATGTGTCAATAAGATTGGACCCTTGATCAACACTACAACATCAATGCCAAATAGGTATGCACATACCATTCCATTTGTCTATGTTGGACGGTCTTGGTCATCAACAAAATTCGGCTAGAGAAAAGTGGCCGAAAAATTTTGAGGGGACCAAAGGAAGCTCCAAGGAGGGTAGTGCTTGAAGACGGAGAGAACCACATCATAGTGGCCTAAAATTGACTAAAGTGACAGTCTTATAGTAGGGGATACAGTTTGGTAATAACGTAACATGTTTGTAAAATAAAATTAACGTACAGTTGAATATTTTGAACATAATGACCCTTTCCAGGTTATTCACCCATCATATGACGTCATAATCAACTACGTGACGTGTAGGATGACGTCATACTCAATTCCAGCATTAATGACTCCAATTAGTCGGGCTTAAACGCTTAATAGCCCGGCACGTTGTACGAATTGTATGTCTTTACCATTTAATAAACACTCTTAGGCAGCAAAAGCACCCAGTCAAATTAGTTTCAAAATATTCAACAGCCTGCCTGTATAGTTTTCTGGAAATTGATGGTTATGGAGTGTATGGATCGATCGAACCCCGCCCAAGCAAGGTGTGGGCGGAGCCTAGGTAGAGAGGGGCGAGGATTACCTAAAACTGCAAAAGTACATTGGGATGGAAGTCATTGCGACATAATCCAATTACGTTCAATATAGTCAACTGAACATTTCTTACTACCTAATATATCTCTTTTATTTGTGTTCACCCCCATAAACTTATTTATTAGCTTGTGCTGTGCCTCCATTTTGTTATGTGAGTGAGCCGATTTATTGCCACAGTACCCGTATGAAATAAGCTTTGATAACAATATTGGTGGCAAATCCAACATCGGTATCCACACGTGCGCATTTGATCAATGAGCTTATCTTTATCTAATGAACCTTTCCAGTTTTAGCTATGCCCCGCCCATCTCAAACTAAGCTCCACCCACTCCTCGTTCTGGTTGGGATCGATCCCTGAAATCCCTGACTATCAATTTCCAGAGAATTTTACAGATAAGATGTTGAATATTTTGAAGCTAATTTGACTGGGTACTGTTGCTGCCTATAGGTTGCAAATTAGCCATATATGGCAGCAATAACGCCCAGTTAACTTAGTTCAAACTATTCAACAGCATATCTATTCACCAGCATGTTTATTAAATAGTAATGACATACAATTTGTACAACAACGCTTAGTCCGTCACCAATTATGCGTTCGTGACGCGCTTATCCACGCCATTCATGGCGTCTTGATTATAACGCCATCGGACGCGCGACGTAATTGATCATGACGTCATATGGTGGATGAATAAATTGGAAAGTGCCATTGCCTATCTCTTATGACAGAGTTATTCAAGGGGCAAGCATCTCAAACTGGATATTGAACTCAGCGGTGTTCTATTTTGGTATTAAACAATGCAGATATTTTGTGGATGATTTTTGTTTCATCTTTCTGAAGTTGCGCAGATGCAAGTAGGTCCTATCAGAACCAGACACACACGTGTGTGTTCCTGCTAAATGCGTGCAACTTCAGAAAGAGAAGTCAGAATGGAAGAATCCAGTTTCTGGATGGCCATGCAGTGTGGACCAGCGCCAGTGACTACAGCACATCGAGCTCCTTTCTCCTAATACCGCCTTGTGATTCGTCAAACCATGCTTTTTTCCTTCTTCCGAAGAGTTTATTCTGTCATCATTAGGCTACCTACAACATTTCTTCTCCTCCTCCTCCTCCTCCTCCTCCCCCTCATCCTCCTCCTCCTCTTCCGCATCCTCCTCCTCCTCCTTCTTCTTCTTCTTCTTCTTCTTCTTTTTCTTCTTCTTCTTCCTCTTTCTCTTCCTCTCCTTCTTTGCTTTCTTCTTCTTCTTCTTCTTCTTCTTCTTCTTCTTCTTCTTCTTATTATTATTATTATTATTATTACTATTATTATTATTATTATTATTATTATTATTATTATTATTATTATTATTATTATTATTAATAATGTTATTGTTGTTATTACTGTTGTGACAGTTGGCAATATTATTATTCGCCTCTTGATTTATTTAATGCACTATATTTGTATGTAAGTGGGAGACACGCTCATAAGACATGTCTTATTGTGCTCCCACATAGACTAAAAAATAAACCTTGTTTAAATCAAGAATCCAGATTATCAGTCAATCATATGACGTCATAATCAACTACGTCACAAGTTTGGTGACGTCACAATCAATTGCGTCGTAAATGATGCGATTTAGTCCGACTGAAACCATTAATTATCCGTCAAGTTGTACGAATTCCATGCCTTTACTATTTAATAAAAATTATGTTGAAAATTTTTTAAACTAATATGACTGGGCGCTGTAGCAATATTCACCAGCTTACCAGTATAATTTTCTGGAAATAAAGATTCAGTATAAAATTCAGATTTGAACTGTTATTTCTTCTTCTTAGCTCATCTTGCTGTTATTTCAGAATGGCCCAAATACGAGCAGCGCACAGGACAGTGCGATTTTTAAGATTGAAATCATTGTGACTTTGTTACATCTACATTTGCATTTGGAAGTGCAAAATGTCAAATTATCGCAGCCATTCCGTCAGTGTAACACTGATATTGTGTCTTGTTTCTCATACTACCTCATTAGACGAGATCATTATGGACCATATGCGTCAATTTGCGATAGGCAAATTTGCAGTGAAGCGATCGTTATGAGTTCGACGTATTTCAATGGCACCGGTATTATATACAAGCGACCAACATTCAGCCTTACAAGATCGTTTTCTACCCGAGCCAAAATTGGCAATTGTTCCTGGATCTGGCTTGCAGTTTATTGAGGAAGACAATCCTGAAAGCCAACTACCGATGTCACAACCCTTATATATGTACTCAGAGTGTAACAAATACCACTGCCAAGAAAGCGAGGCCAAGACAACTCAAAAAGAGGTTAGCGCATTGACCTAGATCGAACTGACGTAAATGACCAACACATTGACCTAGATACAACCGACGGAAGTGATCAGCACATTGACCTAGATCCAACTGACGGAAGTAATCAACATATTGACCTAGATCCAACTGACGGAAGTGATCAACACATTGACCTAGATCGAACTGACGGAAGTCACCAACACATTGACCTAGATCCAACTGACGGAAGTGACCTACACATTGACTTAGATCCAACTGACGGAAGCGATCACCACATTGACGTAGATCGAATTGACCGAAGTGACCAACACATTGATGGAGTCCAACTGACGGAAGTGGCCAACACATTGACGTAGATCGAACTGACGGAAGTGACCAACACATTGACATAGATCCAACTGACGGAAGTGGCCAACACATTGACGGAGATCCAACTGACGGAAGTGACCAACACATTAACGTAGATCGAAATGGCAATATGCACGATATCAGTGATGGTTCATCGACCAAAATGGGCTATGTTCGGGGCATACAATTTCGAGGCTCCAACAATTAGAGATACAATCAGAAAATCGGCTCATAGTGAAACGGTAGGCAGTTTGGAACGAAACAAACTACAACTCCAGGAAAAGATGCCATACGGTACCCAATATGTAATATGGAAAAATAATACTTCCGGAGCAGGTTAAGTAATTTTCATATATAAATATTGACTTCTAACTTGGTGGGTGGATAGACATCATTTACCAGGCATATAAGAACTCTGTCAATCGTTAATCGTTAGATCAGCAAGTTATTTCTCAAACAAGCATGTAGGGATCCGATCTGTCACACAACTATGTGATGTCAGATACCTCACTTGTTAGCTGACGTCACCATCAAAATGGCGTAGTTCCGTCAGGAAAGCGATAATGGTCCGTTACGAAAATGATAATAGTCCGTCACGAAAGTGACAATGGTCCGTCACGAAAGTGGCAATGGTCCGTCACGAAAGTGGCAATGGTCCGTCACGAAAGTGACAATGGTCCGTCCCGAAAGAATCTGAATTGTATGTTTCTAATGAATGTATAATTTAATAAAGATTATGCTGAATATTTTGAATTTAATTTGAGTGAAAGATGTTACTGATATATGCAGCAACAGGTTCCAGTCAAACTAGTTTCAAAATATTCAACAGTGTACCTGAATTGTACCTTCAGATTGGGATTCTGAGAATTTACCATGCAAAGTGTTTATATCGATTCAAACACGCATACAAAGTGGGCGGAGCTTAGCGAGAAATAGGCGGAGTTTAGCTGGAAATGGACAGGGCATAGCTAACAATGGATCGCGTTAGTGGAGATGTTTAGCAGAGTGTTGAAGCATCTGGTAGATGGCATCTTCAGAGAGAGACCACAATAGCGAGTAGGCTTACACACCTTCTTGTGCGATGTAACAAACGATCTGCTTTCTATCAACAGTATGGAGCTTTCCAGTTTATCCATCCATCATATGACGTCATAATCAGCTATGTTACGTGTAGGAAGACGTCATAATCAATTACAGCATGAATCACTCGATTTAGTTCGTCTTAACCGCTTACTATTCCGACACGTTGTAAGAATTGTATGTCTTTACTATTTATAAACTTTCTGCCAAGTGTTTTGAAACTAATTTGACTGGGCGCTGTTGGCTGTTGCTGGTTGGTGGAACGTAGCTAGAGATGGGCGGGCCATAGCTAAGACTGGAAAGGTCCATTGTCAAATGTGAAAAGTCATTTAAAATGTAAGAATTATTCCCATGTATGTTTTAAATATAATGTAGTGATCCGATGTGTCGCTCGAATATATGACCTCATAAACAGCAATGCCACTAGGTAGCTGACGTCACAATCGTAATGACGTAAAAGTTTCCGACATGAAGCTGGAACGTCCCACAAGTATATGAATTGTATGCGTTTCATGGATTTATTGTTTAATACACATTCTGTTGAATATTTTGAAACTAGTTTCACTGGGAGCTGTTGTTGCCATATCCCTGATAATATAGCTTACTTGGCCGTTGCCGGGTTGATAACCAAGCCGATACTGCACGTATCTGCACGGTATCGGCCCAGCATCGGCCCAGCATCGGCCCAGCATCGGCCCAGCATCGGCCCAGCATCGGCCCAGTAACCTAACGTTATTTTGGATAATTACCTTTAGATTTGGATCTGGGAATTCAGGATTCAAGTATAGGCCATATATCTCGATTCCAACGTGAGTCAAATGTGGGTGGGGCTTAACTAGAAATAGGTTAACATGGTATTTATGAAGTTATACAGTTGACGGCTACATTAAGCCCTCTTGTGGCGCAGTGCCTCAAAGCGCTCAAAATACTACTCGATATATTAATTAAACATGGTGATGGTCAATATTTCTCCAGATATTTTAATTTTAGAAGACTATTTTTGTAAATTTACAATTGAATTTTATTTCGCCGGCTTGACCATTAAAGTGTAATGGTAAAGAAAATTACAGTTTTTACTTAGCCAGTGTCTATCTGCAGGCAGAGAGAAAAGTATTTTTGAAAATATACCACTTGAATGATTGGCTCGATTACCGAGCCAGTCATTCTAGTGGTAAATATTCAATACTACTGTTCTCTAGGCCGTCCAGATAGCCATGTCTGAAGACCACTGCAAAGTAGTATTTTGGTCAGTTTGACCATTAAAGGGTTACGTTGACGCAAGAGGGCGTTAATGTGTTTACTCCGGGGCCAGGGGGGCTAGGGTGAGCCCCAGCGTATGCGTCTTGTGTTATTCGTGTCAGACATGGTAAAACGAACGTGACAATGTGCGATGTGAACAATGCCATTTACTACGCGTTCATTTGTAGTATCGCGCGTGTATATTTGTCTCAACTATCATAACAAATAATCACGTGTCAATGCCATAGAGTGGAAATACGTAAGCTTGTAAACTCAAATCTTTCCTCACCGATAAATGGACCGTTCCAGTTTATCCATCCATCATATGACATCATAATCTACTACGAAACGTGTAAGATGACGTCATAATCAATGACGTAGATAAGTACGTCACGGGCGTATAGTTGAAGACGGACTAAGCATTGTTGTACTAATTGTATGTCTTAGCTGTCTAATAAACATTTTGTTTTGCCATATATCCAACAGCTTACATGTATAGTTTTCTGAAAATTGATTGTCAGCGCGTTCTGGGATCGATTGATCACAACACGCATGAAGCGTTGGTGGAGCTTAACTAGGGATGGGCGGGATATAACTAAAACTGGAAAGGTACATTGCCTGACAATCTTAAAAATGTACCAATATTTCCAAAGTCCAAGAGCGGTCTCAACACTCAGATACGATTTTTCCGGCTTGAACTTACACCACTCTCCGCAGGGTCTATAAGTCTCGGTATCGGAAAGATGGTATAGACAAACTATACAGCATAGTGAATCACGACATCATAGCAACAATGCCCGCATAACGCGGGTTACTGGGCCAGTACTGGGTCAATAACCGGTCGTATTGACCCTGTATTAGTCCAGAACCGCCCGAGTAAGCCGCATTATTAGGGTACATACCAGGGATGATGATGATCGGACATTGGTACAGCAGTTACCGGAGCTACTGACCCATAATACTGAATGCGAAACTACAATGACCTGAAGAGTAAGGGGATTTATAGAATGCACAGTCTGCCAGAGTAGCTGTTGGGAGCAATTAGAACTAACTCGTATTAGACAGGATTGTGGCTGAAAATGGGACACAGATTTAAAGACCCTGTAGTGTAAAACACAAAAAACACCAGCCCATGCCTAAACCAGAAAGCATCGTATGATACGAACAGCAAAACGTAAAACCCCCACATGATATGTAGTGGATCATCTACAGTTTGAAGAGAGAATAGAACAGCAAAGGTAGAGAGCATGGACTATCGGACACACACACAGACTGTGGAGATGGCAGGATGCATGGAGAGATTAAGAAATTTACGGAATCAGACGTGCATGTTATACTCTGAGGAAAGAAAAAGAATACGATATCATCATGCAGATCACATCACAACTGAAATACTGTTAATCTTTGGCCCCACCATTAAGCACCAATTCACCTTTCCAGAGTACCTACCCAGCATATGACGTCATAATGTACTGCGTGATGTGTACAATGACATCATAATGAATGACGTCGATAAGTACGTCACGAACGCATATTTGAAGACGGTATATGCGTTGTTGTACAAATTGCTTGCTTTTACTATTTAAGTCACAAAATATTCAACAGCTTCCATGTATAGTTTTCAGGAAATTGATAGTTAGGGCATTTGTGGATCGATCAATCCCAACACGGCGAGGTGTGGTTGGAGCTAAAATGCAAAGGTCAATTGCGACTTGTATAAAATAGAAAATGTGTGCTGTGGTTAAGTAGCACCGATCTGGTAATGTGTCATCGTGCGACCCCTTCCGAAGAAGGAAAGGTTAAACCCGATCTGAGAACTATTTCCGATCAGTATAATGTGTGAGGAGGCTCGTGAAGTGATAATAATGGTGAATTAACAACAAATAAGATATCTGGCTAGGCACAGTATCACAGTCAGGCTTCACCCGACGTAGGTGTAGATGCGGTTACCAACTCGCACACTTATTGTCTACAACAGCAAAGAGCACGTGCTTAGCCTTCTGGAGTGATATTGAGAAAGCCTACAACATAGTGTGAACAGTTGTTGTTGAAATGGAAAACGTAGTTCCTCACTAGCAATCTGCTGACGTGATTACAACGTATCTTCCATCCAAATGATAACAAGAGCAAGAAAAGCAAAGTTGCACAAGGTGAAGTACGATCTCCAATGCTTTGCCATCTCTGCATACATGATTTGATACAGATTCTTATAAGTGTGAACAATGCCGGGGTTTAAGCAGATGATCTCGTTCTCTGTTACAAAGCGGAATAGAACAGCATGACATAAATGCTATTTTATGAAGATCCCATTAGAGTAAATGTGGGCACTAAGTGGACGATGGAAAATTTGTGCATACCACCCAATTGTCGAGAGAAAGCCCAACAGATAAAGTCTCAGAAACGTCTCTCGTAATCGACCAAGGACGCGCAGCCGCATAGAATTAACCAGACAGAGAATAAACTTGCACTTAAGAATATGTGGACAGATCATAATCATTCAGACGAAGAGTTTGCAATCAGTCAACAGCAGCGAGCCAGAGGAGGTAATTTAGTACGGTCCTGCATCTGCACATGGTATGGCAGGCTATGTGCCATCTTATTTAGCAAACTAATAATAGGTAGAAAGTCGACGTGTCTAGATGGAGGAAGGAGGTATGAGGAGGGGGAGAAGGAGTAGGGGGTTGGGTGGGAGGGTGAGGAGTAGGAGGAAAGTGAGGAGGAGGAAGAAGGAAAAGATGTCACCTTCATTTTACCCAGTTCGACTTGAATACTTTCAGAAGAGAGCACCCGTGTCTTTTTGCACCTGCTCGGCGGTCTTGTTGTCTGGAATACAGTTTGAGTCATAGCGTGAGCTTTGCAATGGATGTCGGCGATCTCTTAATACATCCATATCCCACCATACACCGCATGAAACATGGCCATCTGAAAGTTCGAGTATTGATTTATAAGCTCATGCTGTGATGGAAATGTGTACTTATATTGCTCCCTAACACATTTCCTAATAATACAGTGTACCGGGCCGGTACTGACTCAATACTGGGTTGACTAGTCCGGTATTGGGTCAGTACCGGCCCAGTAACTTGTATTATCAGGGCTATTACTCTTAAGCATGCCACATCTAGGGAGCCCAATGTTGCTTGCTGAGGGTGAGAAAACGAGTGTTGCAAATAGGAGCAGGCATGTGTGGCGTTGCCGAGTTTCCTACTCTGACACTTCTGTATTTAACCATTTTCAATGATATTTTCACTTGATTTCACACACCTGTCTTATCATGGAGGAAAATATATTTAGGATCCAAAAGCTTTAATTCAAATCATGTTCAAAATGAGCACTGATGCTTTTTCATTTCATAAGTCTGAATTATCTGAATCATGCGTTAAAATCGTACTAACTTTCTCAACCCGTGAGAAAGGTTACAGAAATTGCTTTACTATGTATTATCATCTGGTGAAGAGGTTGATGTGACTAGAAAATGTTGCTAGAAGCCGTGCGACAGCAACAGCTTCTAGTCAGCTTACTAGCAAACCAGTGGTCAGCTTAACTGTATAAATAGCTTCAGATTGCGTTACGGAAATTTGATGACTAATCATATGACACATCTGTGGAAAGTCGTCTTTCCTTTTCCGCATTCAGCACGCATGCATTGGAGGAAGCCAGTGTTAGCTACACACAGCCCATCTCTATCAATTCGTGAAATTTGACGGACTATTAAGCATTTATGACGGACTAAATCGTGCCATTCATGATATAATTGATTATTACGTCAGCCAGCATGTGACGTAGTTGATTATGACGCCATATAATTGATGGATAACCTGGATTCATCAGTTGGATTCTAGCTCACGCTCTCTCGCAACTATCTGTAATTTTCGCGGATCACGAGACACTGAGGCTGTGAGCCTGAACCGGCGCTATGACCGATATTTAGATAGACTGACCGGCCGGGTTAACTCAGACTGGATAAAAATTAAAAATAAACTTTAAATACGCGAAATACGTAAATAATTCACAATTTTAAAGAATTTGTTTCAAATTGAACGTCAAGTATTCTCGCGATTACTGAAGAACACATTCGGCCCTTAAAAGTCGGGTTTTTTCTAAATATATTGGCATTATAGCGTTCAGTGCATATAGATTTCAAAATCTCGCAGGGGTGGAAGCCTAGACACTCGGTGTGGTCTGGTTTCAGTAATTTGACAAAATCTCTTAGTAGAAGTAGAGAGATCTGTTTCCGGTAAAACATGCATTTATGTAATAGCGGTGTGCATTCACCTCAGGTGTGCATGCACTATACAGAGTTTGCTGTAATCTGTATTATTTATGGAATTTGTATTACATAAACGTGATCACCTGCGATGTTAATGTTCGAAAAGAGGTAATGCATGCCTCATCGATCACGCCATGTAGTTTGGCCTTAAAGGGTCTCCTTGCATGACGTCAACAGTATCCTGCAAGCAACTTAATCGCCTATGCAATTTGAATGTTCATAATCATCTATTTACACCTCACCTCCACCCACACTCCACCCCCATCCTGTGTCGGTATCCACAACTCAACTCCCACACCAATCCCTACACATACGTACGTGCGTGCGTGCGTATGTGTGTGCACGTACGTACGAACGTACGTACGTGTATGAGTGCGTGCATACGTACGTGTGGCCAAATGGATGTGTAAATCTAGTGGTATATCTGGCCCTGTTTGTGAAACTCATAGCCTACTCTCACGCGCCACTAGCTTCTTATTGCTACGTGCTATGACATAACAGAATTAATAATAGCGGGGTCTTCTATAGTTCACAATCGTTATTTACATACCCTGACTTGTTTTCTTTAGAATTAGCTACCACCGCTACCCGCCGCCACCTCCACCACCACCACCACCAGCATACCACAACAACCCATCAGCCACCAGTTACCTGAGAAGGTCTCGCTCAGAATTATGTCAGTAGTGGGTGGGCAGTGGGTGAAGCTGATGTTGTTGCGCAGAAGTTCGACCCCTGTTATCGCAGAGTGCTGGCAAGGTGCTTGCATAGGAGCATATAGATCACGCACTAGAGGTTACCAGCTGCAACGGGGCTCCATACGAGGGGGCAGACTTGTCGTTGCCAAATCTCGCTCACGATTAAGTAAAGTTAAGAACAAGTAGATAATCATACTGAGTGGTGTAAGGGAGCTAACTGGTTTAAATGGCAGGTACTTGGAGAGATCATCCATATCGCCTGGAGCTTGGGATATGACGGATTTTTAACCATTTTAACTGTCACTCACGCCAGGCGCACAGTTATATTTTGTTGAATGATTTAAATCTAATTTGATTGATAAATATGAATCATATGATTTAATATGAAATCACACAGTGTCACACGATCACCTCACACCACATTTGCTGGTGTATTCACCAGCTCTCACTAAAGCTACGTTGGCCCTACATAGGCCTATGTTTATTTGATGGCGCAACAGTTTTTCCCGTTGCGCTTACACTGGCGTATCATGTCGTTTTACGCACGTACATACAACCCCTGTTATCGCAGAGTGTGGTCTAATGTGGTCTAACAGATAGCTAGTTCGGCAAAAAAGCTGTGATTTTTCGTCCTACCTTCCGTTGGAGTAGCTATAATATTTTTACAGAGTATGTGTATCAACCATGGCAACCACTACTAAAATTTAAAAGTACAAACAGTTCAAATATCTCAGGATATAGATGTGGTGTTTTCACATTCTTGATGTCTAAATATATGATATAGAGCATGCCATTTCGAATGCTGCCCTTTTTGTTCCAAGGTTAAGATCTTTGAGAACATAGAAGGTTGAGCTAAGCTAGATATATTTTCTTATAAATTACAGTAAATAGCCATTATTGTGCTGGCCATGACATGGTCAAAGTAAGTTGATGCTGTCGGTTTGCTTGGATAACACGAATATTACCTGTGATGCTGTACTCCCTATACCTGTTGAAACTCTTCGCCAGATTATTTCACATTTCAGAGTGCCTATGTTATGGTATTGTCTATATAATCCTATAATTTTTTCCAAGGGACCGCCCAACCTGTAGCTGATCCATCAACGATGAGGTGCGAGACCTGAGCCACATGTCTCATTGAGGTTTCCCCTTGCATCTGTCGCTTCAACGTTGAATTTGACTTAGCCTCTATGATGTCACCCGAACACTCAAGTATTGCCATTAGGATCAGCGCTAATTACTTCAGGACGTGATCTAGATCCACCTCCTATACCGAATCTTGAAACCCAACGAACCGAGAGAAAACGTAAGCGTCATATATTTTTACTAAACCAGCACTGATAGGTTTATTCATCAACTGCATTGTCTTGGCTTTCCTTCTCTTGGACCATTGACGCTATTGGTGCTACAATGATCACATGCCTGCATAAGGCTCTCACCAATTTGCAGAGCTTTGCCAACATTGGCTTCATCCGATGAGATTCTACAATTCACTATGTTGACGATGCCCTCTACACGATGGGTGTACTGTCTAACGGATTGATAGACTCTTCAAGCGTGTGCATGAGTTATCGGATGTCCTTTGCATCTGATAGCATGTGTCGCTTCATCTCCTCTTTGTGAACGTTTCCATTGATGTCTCATACTGGGTCATATCACGGATGTCGTGTATGTGGCAACAAATGTGTACACCCAATGTCCAGGTTTTCATTGTATTGAGGCTGGGTATGATCCCAATAAGAACGTGGGGGCATTTGCCTCATAAAGGTTATTCAATCATCATACCTGTCCATGTCGCGGCGAGATGGCGTGTCCGATATTCGCCTTGAAGAAATTGCCTAATGATCTAAATTTCGTCAAGCATTGCTTCAGATGATAAAAGGGAGTACAAACCATAACGAGCGTCGTTCTGATGCCCCGCTACAAAGAGATATGAAATCATGAGACTACTCTCGCAGGTGTGATTGATACAGGATCTTTTTCCTTTTCAGAACTTCAGAATGACATCATAAGGCAGACTGGTTTGCTGAGCCCATCTAGATAGAATTGTACCAGACTCTAAACATGGAATCAGGTCATCCTCAGCATTTGCTTCCTGGACGATATGCCGTATAACCGCTTCAATATGAAGCCTCAGAGGATATTTCTTTCATGCCAACATATATTCAACACCAGCAAAGGCGCACGCCAGAATATATAACAAATTTCTATAATAAGCGGTCCCACACAGCCAATGCAGCCCATGAGGAAGTGCATTCATTCAAGATAATCATCATTCATGTTGGTGAATCCGTCTGGTTATGCCCGCGATATGCTGACAACAACCATATACAGATGCTGACTGTAAGTAACCACTACTATATTACTAGTCTCCCTCTCTGTCAGCATAGTATGAGGATCCGATGACTTGATATCAGTAAGTGGTGTATAAACATTTCTAGATTGAGAATTCATTGTATGACATTCTTTTCCTGTTTAGTGCATTCAACCCTGGATCCGGCCCCCCCCCCCACCTCCATACCACCCCCCCCCCCCTACACCGAGCAGCGTGTCAATTGCATACTCTTATACAATGTCGGCCTTGATCCTGAAATGAGAGGGATCCTTGTCTAAATGACGTGATTTCGGTTCTTTCTGTACATGCTTTGCAAGCCGACCAATGGAAAGTTTTCTATCACCCTCATTCTCAAGAGCTGCCAGTTAGAAGACTTCTTAAGCTCTACTATGAAATGCTAGAATACTCGCACAAGCTGCTCTGAGAGAAGATATTCAACGAAGTGGTTTGAGAAGTCAGAGATCGGTGTCCTTTTTTGAGTGAATGTTTTCCCCAAATTAGTACATGCGTCATAGCTCTCGATGGAATTTATGATTTGCATTCTATCCTCATTTATGATATTTAAAACTTTAGAAAATGCTTCGTCAATTATAGTTATTGCTATTGGATTCATGATGCACTGCTACTTCAAGTCCACAATTGGGCAGCCGCTGGAGCCATACATTTTTTCCGCAATTAAACTGTTATACGTTACGTCCATCAGGTTCATTTAAGTCACTAACACCTCCCTATACTCGCAAACGGATATCCTCGCGAATCGCAGGCCCAAATGATGCTGTCCTTGAATGAGTTATGTGTATCGCGTGCAGCTGCACGACACATCGCAACATTACTCCAGCAAGTATGAATTATCTTGTCCAATCCAAGTTTACAGATTTCACCGCAAATGATATAGTGGCGGATAATGTCAAAAGTTTGAGGCTCAGATCTCCTCTGCCTTTTGCTTCACGATTATATGATCATATCAGAGCAGGCATCATTGGTACTCAATCGCAGTGATGTTTGGATGTATAGATTTATACATGCAAATTCTCTTTGGATAGTCACGCTAACGTTTGGATCTGCAGCCAGTTCTACTTCAGATGGCAATAAAGTCCGCCATCCCTGATCCGACTAACATAAATGATAGAAGCAATGGACCTTTCCGGTTTTAGCTATCCCCCGCCCATCTCTATCTAAGCTCCACTCACACCTCGCTCGTGATGGGATCTATCGATCTTTGAACACCCTGACTATCAATTTCCAAAAAACTACACAGGTAAACTGTTGAATATTTTGAAACTAATTTGACTGGGTGCTGTTGTTGCCTGCATGTTTATTAAATAACAAAGAATTACAGGGACATACAATTCATACAACGTGTTGGACTTTTTGAGGTCTGATGGCGGTCTATATGGAACCCTTTGTGACGTAATGATTATGACGTCATCATACACGCTCTGAGCTGATTATCACGCCATACGAGGTCAGATATACTCCAAGCTGGGTAGACTCGGCATTGTGAACAAAAGTTCAGGACATGGCTCATGCATGGGATCACATGGAGAGGGCACACGCAACAGCATGGAGATGCACTGGTGGCATTCCTTAGTTCCAGTGGCCTATTTGCCACAAATACGGCTTTCAAACACCCATGCCGCCACTGGACAACCTGGACTGGACACATTGCTGATCGCAAAGCCCCAAAAGGTTCTAAGGCTACAAAAGCTGTCTTCAACCAAATAGATTTCATACTATGCAAGACAGTAGCAAAAACCCTATTTCGGGATGCTCGTTCCTATGGAGGCACAGACCTCAATTCTGACCATAAGCCAGTCATTACACGCCTCCATACGAACCAGCTCTACCTAATGTATAAACGCCATACCAGGCAAGAGGGTAGAGTCACCTACAACTTACCCAAGCTCATTAGCGACACTGACACTCACATGTCATACAAAAAGGCCCTCGAGGAGCAGATGGCTAACATCAACGTCAACTCCGATCCAAACGAATCCGTAAGCAAAATATTGATATCTATGGAATCATCAGATACAAGCACCATAGGTGTTCTAAAAAACAACAGAGCTAGGTATACTGACGACCCTCTCGTAGTAAAACTGTCAGCAGAACAGAAAGCGGTACGTCTGCGCATCTATCAAAGTGGCCAAAGTGAATATCGCACCAAACTACGCATGGAACGCAATAACATTCTGCGCCACATTATCGAACACTTAAAAGATCTTGCTATCCAACAAGTAGACACCCTAGCAGATGAAATCACTGCCACGGATGACTGCCACAAAATGTTTAGGGCAGCCGGAGCCCTGAGAGTTGCTGACTACACACCACCACTGACTGTACACAACTCTGAAGGACACTTTATTGGGACTGGCCAGGTCAAAGCCGAGGCAATTCGAGAATGGTTCAAGGAACAGTTCACTGATCACGATGATGAGCCCTTGCACGCATTCTCAGGAGACCCCAGTCCATTACTAACACCAATTAATACAGCAGAGGTTGAGAAGGCACTTAAAGCCCTGAAAAATGGACGTGCATCTGGACCTGATGGCATGAACAATGAACTATTCTAATATGCAAGTGACATTATCTCAAAACCGATCACGCACATAATCATTTCAGTTTTTATTCACCACCTTCCCATCGACGCTGTAGGCCAAGCCATCCTTATCACGCTACCCAAGCGGAAGAAGTCACCTGCCCCCCCCCCCAGCTAACCTGCGGCCCATTGTGCTCCTTAACAGCATACGGAAAATCCTATATATCCAATGTTACTCTATGCCACATCCGAGACAAGATCGACGACTTCACCGGATCATGTCAAAGTGGCTTCAAACGTGGACGCAGCTGCGCAGACATTGTAAGGGCTCAACGCATGCTTGTGTCGGTAGTCATGTCCAAACACTGGGATTTCCCACAAAATGGGCATTGACATGTCAAGAGCCTTCGACACAATTAAACGCTTAAAGACCCTAGACGTACTACGCCAGGCCAGTTGCAATGAAGATGAGTTACGACTAGTGTGACTACTGCTTGCAGACACCAAGCTGAGAGAACGAGTCAAGTCAGTGAAGTCTGTAGAGTTTGAGACATCAATCGGCTCCCCTCAGGGAGATGGTATATCCCCTGTACTCTTCACCTGTTACCTGGCTGCTGCATTGAAATCTGTGGGGGGGAAACTCCGCAAGACCACCCCTCCCACCCACACCCCGGTGTCAATACTGGGCATGCCGCTAGAGATGGAATATGCCGACGATGTGGACTTTATAGATGAGGAAAAGAAACCCCTTGACGAACTTCTCCCAATAGCTGCAAGCAAACTAAAAATTGAGGATCTCTTTATGAATGAATCCAAAACAGAGTTCACCCACATATACCGATCTACAAAGCATGAAACTAAAGAAAATTATGATCCACTCCGTGGCGGCGAACCATGGAGGAAAAGTAAGATCCTGGTCTCACTGCTTTGCAGTACTGCGGACATTGCTGCACCTGGATCATGGGGAACATAGTTTTCCAGTCCTTCTGGAAGCTATGGATTCGTAGATCAAAGATGCCCTTGGTAAAAAGACTACGTTTATACAATACAACCTGCGTATCTTTGATGATGTATAACTGGAACAGCTGGGCAGCTCCAAAGGCAGCTCTAGACAAACTGACGCCTGCCACCGCAAACACCTACGCACCATCAGTGGATACTGATGGCCAGAGAGCATAATTTCCAACGATGCACTATACAAGATGTGTAATACGCCGCCGTTGTCTATAAACGTCGCCCAGCAAAGATGGTCCATGTTTGGCCATGTGCTAAGGATGCCAGAAGAGACACCAGCACAGAGAGCCTTGGAATTCGCCCTACTCGGAGCCAGCAAACACAGAGCTAGGAGAGGACGTCATTGCATAAATCTGCTAAGCTTGCTACGGGGTGACCTCAAGAAAGCAGGATTAAGTACACTCAAGTCAAGAATGGACCTGAGGCAGCTAAGGATTTTGGCTGAGGACAAGGCACAGTGGGCAAAGGCGAAGAAGGACTGATTGCAGCTGAAAGATGTTTCTACTACTACCACTACCACAGCAGCGGAATACAGTAATCATACACACATACGAGGTCAAATGATGGATGGATACTCTGGAAAGGTGAATTCTCTGGTATGTCGAATCAGACAATGGCGTCCTCAGATTTCCGCGAGAATACACCTTGGAAAGGAGACAATCCTCTATAATTCACATGTGGAAAGGGTAGGCATATGTCAGGAACATTGAGTTTACACTATGCCTCCCTTTTGCATTTTATGGCTGTTGCTATGGCAGCCAGCATTCAACTTCATATGCCCTAGGGCCGGCATCTCATCCATATTCTCTCCAAATAATCTTTGGAGCAAATAATGACTATTGACGGAAATTTCTTAGAAAATAAATCCATCATAGATTGACCTTGTATTTTTACAATAACATTGACTTTAAAACCTCAAGGTCATGATGATAAACCATCCTCTAAATCATATGTTTAGACAACAAGATCGTAAAAATCGTTGATCAGCATCCTGAGATATTTGGCCCTTTGTGTTTTATTTTATTTTATTAATGGTTGCAATGGAAATGGGCAATGTTTTTAATTTTCAATGCTGCCTGCTTGGCATCATTCAGATTCTTGAGCGGTAGCGTCCGTAGGTATATATAATCTGTGAAAGAAACATGAGTTTTGGTCCTCCAGTTAAAGACTGCTAAACTAAGCTAACTTATGATCATACACCCACCCCCCACCCCCCCCCCCCCCCACCCCCCCCCCCCGACGTAAATTCAATGTTGTCCCTAATTTATTATCAATCAGCCAACGTAAGGCCAATGAGAAAAACTACGTTTGGCCACCGAATAAAACTGACATTGGGTCAACGATACTAAACTGGCTGCCTACGCTCTGTATTGAAACAAACGCCCGACTAGCATATAGACGACCTACTATGAAATTGCCGACACCTTAAAAAACCTTCTACCAACACCCATGGGATTGGGCTGTGGGTGGGGATGGGGGTGATTACAGCTATATGCAAAGGTGGCATAGCCTATTTTACAGTGTAAATAAAGTTCGTTGATGTATTTATTTATAAATAGAGTTTCTTTGTCTTAACCACTCTTGTGTCAACAGCGCCTTCAAAGCGATCAAAATTCTACTTATATCAAATCACCTTTCCAGAGTACCCACCCATCACATAACGTCATAATGAACTGCGTGATGTGTACAATGACATCATAATGAATGACGTCATGAATGACGTCAATAAGTACGTCACGAACGCATATTTGAAGACGGTATATGCGTTGTTGTACAAATTGTTTACTTTTTCCATTTAATAAATATTCTGTTGAATATTTTGAAACTAATTTGACTGGGCGCTGTTGCTGCCATAGGCAGGAACAGCACCCAGTCAAATTAGTTACAAAATATTCAACAGCTTCCCTGTATAGTTTTCAGGAAATTGATAGTTAGGGAATTTGGGGATCCATCAATCCCAACACGGCGAGGTGTGGGTGGAGCTTAGCTGGTGATGGGCGGGGCATAGCTAAAATTGGAAAGGTCCGTAACCCTTTAAAGATTAATATTTTTCAAGAAAATAATAATTTTTACAATAAAATTTACGAAAAAAAGCTTTCTGTTGTCGTGCAAATAGAGATTACTCAAGACCACTACCGAGCCAGTTATTCCAGTGGTAAATAAGCAAAAATCATATTCTCATGGATGAAAAAAATGGACATTCCTGAAGACCAATACATAGTCCGTTTTTGGCGGTCTTACTCTTGACCATCAAAGAGTTATGTTAACACACGAGCGGTTAAGTGCAATAATATAATTTCAATGTGGTTTGTGTAACATCAGTGCTAGGAAATCTTGCAAATAATAGACTAATCCAGCTTTGGCTATGCCCCACCCACTTCTACCTAAGAACCACCTACGATTTGCGCGTATTGGGATCGATCCCCGCACTCACCGAATCTCAATTTTCAGAAAACTATGGACGTAATCTATTGAATATTTTGAAACTAATTTGCCTGGGTTCTGTTGCTGCCTATGGCAGCAATAGCGCCAAGTCAAATTAGTTTTAAAATATTCAACAGAATCATCGGTTTATTAAATAGTACGGACGTACAATTCATACATCAACGCTTAGCCCGTTATCAATTACGCGTTCGTGACGGACTTATCTACGTCATTCATGGCGTAATTGTTTATGACGTCATCCTACACATCACGGAGTTGATTCTGATGTCATATGATTGATGGATAAACTGGAATCCTCAGGTGAGATTCTGGGAATTTCGGATTCAAATGGTTAAATTTGATTGTTTCACCGGTGTCATTATGTTGGCATTTACAGTACGGCTCAGAAATAAATGTGTATGTTTCCAAAGAAAAATAAAACGTCATAATCAGTACGTCATAAATAATAATACTAGGCCCGTCTTTAACTCTTAATAGTCCGACACGTTGTAAGAATTGTATGTCTCTACTATTTAATAAACATGCTGTTGAATATTTTGAAACTAATTTGACTGGGCGCTCTTGCTGCCATAGGCCGCAACAGCACCCAGTCAAATTAGTTTCAAAATATTCAACAAATTACCTGTATAATTTTCTAGAAATTGATAGTCATGGAGTTCAGAGATCGATCGATCCCAACACGAGCAAGGTGTGGGTCGAGTTTAGTTAGAGATGGGCGGGCATAGCTAAAAATGTAAAGGTAAATTATGTTCGTCTCAGAAACGTGTGTAATTCGATATTGGTCCCCGTGCTGTTGGCCAACGCGCGCGCCGATATCAAATTCGGTAATTTGGCTTGCGCCGTTGACCAACGGGTGCGCTGGTATCGACGTTATATCGTCGCCGAAAATCCAACGAGCTCAGAGATTCCGTAACTTCAAAGATCGCATCAATGAGAAAACCATTTCAATTAATTAAGTTAATATGTACGTACATGGTCAGCATGGAATCTAACTTGTTAACACTCACATTTGTTCAAGAGAATTTAAGTTTCCTCATTGAAAATATCCATTTGCGGACCCAGAGAAGACTATTTTTGAAAAATCATAGCACTGGAATGACTGGCTCGATTATCGAGCCAGTCATTCAGTGGTAAATTTTCAAAAATAACCTTCTCTTGGTCTGCAAATGGACAGTGTGGAATCCAGTTTTTTGGCCTGCTTGAGAGTTAACGGCTTGAATAAAAATCAAGTAGGCCTATAAATGTGGCTTATTATTTTATGAAATATTTCTATAATGGTGTTAGTTCGCAAATGTGTTGTTACTGTGGACATGAATTAAAATTTAAATTTAAATTACGCATTGAGACGTGTGCATGCCCCTTTAACCGATATGGCATTGAGCCGTGTTTGACTTTGCCTAGGGCTATTAACTTATCCTTATAGCATGGTCGAAGAAGGACGCCTCATGAAATATTGATATCGACCCTCCACACCGCAATTCGTGAGACGGCAAACATATTGTACGCAATTTAAACATATTATCTCAAATACGGTTAATTAAGTCGTCGACGCAGGCGTATCGGTTTTCTAATTAAATGTATTTTAGGATAGCTTGCCAAAACATTACTGTATTGAATACCGCTTGCGTAATACACAACATTTAGTTTACTAAGGCCGTGTTCTCACTAGAGAGTTGATCTGGAATAACGCCATACTTCAGTATGGCGTTATTCCGGATTAAGTCTCTAGTGAGAACACGGCCTTAGATTTCTGTATATGTAAAGACCCGATAATTGATTGACGTTAAAGGTGCATATTCACAGCAGAATGCTTGAAAATCTATCACATGTAAATTGTATATTTGTAGAAGGTTACATTGTGTACCTTAATATAATGAAACGGAATAAATCTTAACATATTATGATGTCATTCCGTATATGTTAATATAATATTTTAAGTTGCGAATATGAATTAGGGATATGAGTCACTAAGTTAACTTCGCAATTAACAAATTATAATAGTTTATATGGAATAAAGCAAAAAACCCAGATGTTATCTCCCAGCTATATAAACACAAATGGGATCGGGTCTGGGGTTCCAGGAATTCGATTGAGGCGCAGCCCCTGGGTGCCTCCTAAATATTCCCGTCTCGTCGTTATAGGAATACATGGGTTCTCTCAACTCCAAGAAACCCCGTGAAATGTAAGGTCCGAAGAAACGATTGCAATTCCTAATCATGACAAAAGATAATATTGTTTTAGTTTGCCTTTCAAAAATATTTTGTTTCGTCATGGAACATTGAAATATCAGTCAGTACCTCAATTTCGCAGTAATCGTGCAGGTGAGTTGTTTAATTTTGTGATGGTAATTTAACTGGGATCTGTTCTGCCTTATGTAGCAACAGCCTCCAGTCAAATTAGTTTCAAAATATTCAACGGAATGTCGCTTACATCTTTAAGAAGTATTGTAATTGATCCGTGTGATTGAAACAACAAAACTGATTAATTGGTACAGAAATGTATTTGGTGCATGTGTTTCTGGGCGTTTAGACACGCATATATAGTATAGTTCGGAGCAACTCAACACATTTCCCAAAAAAAATAAAACGTACTGTTGGATTTTTTTAACATAACTTGATTGGACGACATTGGTGCGTAGGGCAGCAATGGCTTCAAATCAAATTATGTTCAAAATATCCAACAGAAAATTCTTATATACACTACATCGTGTTCATAATTGTAGTTATTAAAGGGTTTCTGTAAACAGATTTCCTTCTTTTAACTTGTTTATTAGCTTACTGTACATCAAAACATATACTCGACACTAAGCGACAGAACGATCGAGAGAGCGGTGGGAACAATCACCAATGTCCAGAATATCTATATGTCACTCTCTCCAAGATTCTAAGACGTATGATATCATTCTTCGTAAATATTCTTAGAAGAGATTTATCTTTGTTTTCTATTGGTCAGTTATTTTACATAGACTTAATTGATCAATAGAATTCTGCGAAATCTTTTCTCTGAAAAGAATAGAAGAGATTTAGGAATAGTTCCAATAACTCAACGGATTGATGAAGTTTTCGTTATGCTAAGCTCTTCGTTAGAAGAGCTTTCACGGGTTTCGTTGGTTATAATACTTTCTATGGAAATAATTCGCCAATAACGTCACGAAAACTGTTTTCTAAGAAGGGGATGGAAGAGCTTTAAGAATACTTCTAATAAGTCAAATGATTATTCGGGTCTCGAGAGATCAGCCACAATCTTCACCGTGGGCCAGTGGGTGGATGAGGTTTCTGCTTCCTTGAACGACGGTAATTAAAACTATTTCTATAGGTTGGAAAGTCTGACTTGAATGGCAGCCTCAGTTTGATGAATGGCTAATGAAGTCTTTTGAAAAAAGTTAGACAGTCTGACAGGAAACGTGACAGAGTAGACCTCAAGGGCCGACGATGCCTTATGATAAATGGCGAACTAAATCTTCATCCGTATCTCTATAAGATGTGGAAATGAGGAAATGAAGAAACGGCATATGAATTCTGTTCGTAAATATGTTAGAGACGGAGAAATGTGGGTGGGTGATTGAAAGACAGGAGACTAGAAGATTGGCAAAGTCGTGACTTCGTGTTAGTCAACGAATTCATCACGCCATGTTAAGCGGAGATGGGCGGACGGGCACAAGCGATCGACACGACCCGACAGGGTTACCTTTCTCGAGCGGGCATGGGTAAGGAGTTAGAGTTCCGCATCTCGCTCGATCAATCAACGCCAGTCTAATTAAAAGAATAAGAGAGTAGAAGGCAATAAGCCGGAAATTCCTGTGAAATGTCGGGTGAAGAGGAAGCTGAATAATAAAAGTTGCGTCAATTTTCTGCGAAGAATCCGCTAATGAGCATCAATTCTTCCCATTTGCTGCTGTCTGTGTATGACTGGGAATATCTGCTCTGCAATGTATAGTACAGCTCGGAAATAAGTCAACTTGTTTCCAAGACAAAATAAAACGTGCTGATGAATATTTTGGACTTATTTTTATTTGGAAGCCATTGCTGCCTAAGGCAGCAATGACTTCCAATCAAATTAAGTCCAAAATCTTCAACAGCAAGAAAATCTTCTAACATCGTGTTCAAAATCATGCTAACTAACATGAATCTGGGTGGGTGGGTGGTGTTTGTTTTGGAAACTTGTTAACTTATTTCCGAGCTTACTGTACGCGCACTTGGAGCTGTCTCCCCTGCTGGGTGGTGGACTGCGTGTGTAGGTGTTAGACATGGCTTTTGCTCCCGTCTCTTGCTGCCAAGAATTATAATTTCGATGCTAGGCTATGCAATTGAGGAATCCAATTTCTCCAGTCAATGATATGATGTCATAACCAACTACCGCATGTACAATTTTGAACACGATGTAAGAAATGCTTTGTTGAATATTCTGTATGCCCATACTTAATTTTATTAAAAGCCATTACGTTTTAAAATATTCTACAGTACGCTTTATTTGGTTATATGGAACGGTCTTAAGATATTAAGCTGCACTGCATGACCGCTCTAAAGCCTAAAGAAACATATTTGCGTCCCAACAGATCGCGTAAGATTGAAAATTAAAAATCTGTGGCGCTAAATAAAGTTCTATGAGCAACGGGCCACCCCAAGAGCCTACTTAGTCAGGGTTGAACCAGTACCGGTTCGGATAGGTCCAGTCCCCTGCCCAGTAAGCTATGATATCGACGCGGCTTGTTAGCGTGACGTTTCTATTTTCATCCACACTGTCAACACATTCTTCGCCTGTCGTGGCAATTTTCGAAATATTCACGGAAGGCAGGCGTAAATATGCCTCAATGAGTTTCTGTCCAAAGTTTCATGTCTCGCTGAGTTCTCGCGTTAATTAGCGAGTTTTGTTACGATGTTACGATGATTTAGTTTTCTTTTTAGTTCTTGTGTAATTTGGTCGAAAGCAATCCCAAACGTAATTGTAATTTTTGCAGTTTTTTCCGCTTTACCTAGGACTCTATAATTCACATCTGTAGCTGAGAAATTGTTTTTGTTTATTTGCATTCAATAATTACATCTGTCAGGACTAATGAAGACTGTTTGGTTTTGATGGTGTGTGGGTGGGGGTCACTTGGTGTGGGCTGCACGATGGTGCGGTAGTAAAATATGAGATACAGACGCATAGAAAATGTGGTCATATATATAACCACATTTTCTATACGTCTGTATCTAAGATTTTACTTCCATCGACATAGCAATGTGTATATACTAATATATGAGATGTAGTGCCATATTGAGGGGCACGTGTGCGAGAGGGGAAAACATACTGCACGTGGTCAGATAAGAGAGGTGGTTTCATAGGAGAGGTGTTAACATGACCAATGTGGGAATAAGTTCAAATTCAAATCCATTAATTACTCGCAGGTCAGATATAATCATGGCATATGGTGACAAAATCTATACATATCTAGCCGGATAGAGATATGTACAGTGAAACTCAGAAATAGCGTTTAACACTTTTTCCTCTATAGTCAAACAGTGGCTTTGATTTTTAAAACGCTAAAATATGATGGCTGATCAGCTATCCGAGAATGGTCTGTAATGTTCATGTATTAAAGACTTTTATAAATCAATAAAATTGTACTCGAGTTGTGTCGCCGATATCAGACGTACAATTGTAAGTACAGGATTCATTTTGTACATGAGGATATTTACCGCCAGTATCGTTTACGTCGCCATTGTTGGAAGCAGACAAATCGTATCGTGGTCTTCAGACGCATGCTTTTTAAAGGACAGAATGTATGGATCCGATATGTATCTGACGTCATATTTAAGATGACGCAGCTCGGAAACTAGATTAACTGCGTGGAAGCTGTTGCTTATTACCCCTTATATCCGCCAAAAACGGCTTCAACAATGGTCTTGAGAGATGTAAATTGGCAGACCAAGAGAACACTGTTTTTTAACATTTACCACTGAAATGAGTGGCTCGATAACCGAGCCAGTCATTCCGGTGCTATATTTACAAAACTATTCTTCTATTGGTCTGCCAATTGATATTTGCGTTGAAAAAACTGAAATTTTTTTGAACAAATTCAAGGCTTAAAAGGGTAACTGTGTAGTTTCCTTGAAATTTAGTTTTTGGGAATTCAGGTTTCAAAGTTTGAAATCGCCCCCAGCACAGGTAAATGTGGGCGAGACATAGCTAGTAATATACCCCTCTATTACAACACGGTTGAATATTCTGGAAAGATTTCGGAAGCTTTATCAACAAAAGATTTATAGGTGGGTTTTGTAAAACATAGCAACGCTACGTTGGGCCAACGTTTGGGCAACGTGGGTTTACTCTACCATGGTCAACGTACTACGTTGTTTTCTCACGTATATACAACTGTGTACCAACGCAACTGACGTAGCATCAGCCAACCAAAGTATAAATACAACGTTCGCCCAGTGTAGTAAATTTTCTATCAACCACCAAACGTAATGCCAACGTTGGGCAAATGAAACCATATGTGGGGCCAATGTATTTGCTATGATGTACTGGAGCATAGTGAAAAATCTATGGAAACAAACTTGAGTATCGCTACTTTAAAGCTACAAGCACCTATTTCTCGCTACCTATAACGGCAAATAATCGCAAGATCAACGTGTGTGAACATCCTAATATTATTACTTGATTGCGGCAAATTTGAAAATGATGGGTTTTCGATACGGTGGCTAAAATAACCACAAAGACTAACGGAGGAATTCAGTTTTAGCTGTGACCCGCCCATCTGTAGTTAATCTCCATCAAAGCGTTGCCAGTGTTGCGATCAATCGATCCCTGCACTTTCTGAATCTAAATTTCCAGAAAAATATACAGGTAAGCTGTTGAATATTTTGAAACTACTTTGATTGGGTGCTGTTTCTGACGATGGAATTTCATATCTATTTATAATTTTAATTGTTGTGCAGTTTCGAAATGACTGCTAATTTTGTGGGATCAGAATTGTTTGGCCAATTTGTTCATATTATCCTATCTACTTACACTTAATCCAAGAATCTAAATTTCTCTAAGCATAGCCTATATATCAGATACTAATAAGCATACTTTTTTTCGCCGAACCAGAAATGGTAATAGAAATTAAGAAACAGTTGTGTCAATACTTTAATCCTTAGAACCTGACTGGCCAAATATGAAAAAACATTTACAATCCAAGACCTATTCTGCTGGATATTTTGAAGCTAACTTGGCAGGATGCTGTTCCTGCCATAGGCAACAACAGCTCCCAGTCAAGCTAGCTTCAAAATATTCAGCAGATTACCTGTAGAGTTATTACGAAATTGAGATTCTGGGATTTCAAGATTGAAAGAGTTAATGTCGGGAAAACTAATTACTTGTACTGTCATTTCACACTAGTCAGTATTTTCCTATAAAACATAAGTCGGCAAACGAATTTAGGATATTGACGGCGACTATTGACCGCTTAGACGAGCATTTCTTGACATCCGACCTCTGAGAATGGTGTATCCTTAATTATCTCCGGATATCAAACACTGGACATCATCTTGAGCGTCACAGATTATAGGAAATCAACATATAATTGCGAAGTACAAGTGATATCTGATTCTAATATCGCTATGTAGATGTTTGACCCAATCGGCTTCGTATCCTTGGATGCGAGACAAGAAGAAAGGCGACTTATAAGGCCTATATTTCGATTAGCTGCGCCAAGTAATATCCATGTAGCGCACCAATATCGAATTTGGGTCTTCGGCCAATGGCGCGGGGAATCAATATAGAATTGGATATCGGCGTATCCATTGGTCAAATGCACGTGACAAATTTCGAATTCAATATCGGCACGTCCATTCGTTAACATTAGTTTCCTTAGTTTCAAAATATTTAACAGAATGTGTATCAAGCTGTAAATTCATCAACGACATACAATTCGTACACTTTCGTGACGGACTGTTTGATTTGTTCGTTTATTGTGACGCCAGCTAACATGTGACGTATTTGAGTATGGCGCCACATACTTAAATGACAGTTGGACACCTCCATAACCATGCCAAAATGCAGGTGTTGTAACTTAACCATTTGCTCTTGATAGGACAAATTCTGAAAAAACCATTTGCATCTTAATAAATATTCTGAATATAATTTGATCTCTTTCTGAAACTGTGTTGCTGGTGTTCTGGAATAGTTTCTGAAAGCATAACAGCGCCCTACGCTGAGAACGCTAAATAGAGGAATCCAGTTTACAAAATAATCAATCATATGACATTATAATCATTAACGTCACACGTAGGCCGACGTCATAATCAACTACGTCATGAATGACGCGATTTAGTCCGTCATAAACGCTTAATAGTCCGTGAAGTTGGACGAATTGTATGTCTTTACTGTTTAATAAACTTTTTGTTGAATAGTTTAAAACTAATTTGACTGGGTGCTGTTACTGCCATAGGCAGCAACGGCACCCAGTCAAATTATTTTCAAAATATTCAACAGCTTATCTGTATAGATTTTAGGAAATTGAAATTCACAGAAATAGCAGGGATCGATTGATCTCAAGACTGACAAAACGTGAGCGAAGCCTAGCTAGAGATGGGCGGGCATATTAACTAAAACTGGATTTCTCTCAAGCATAATCAGATAACGAAAAGCTATTACTTGGTTGACTAGAAGTTGCCGAAACGTTTTTGACTTGTGCTGCAATGATGGTCCATGCAAAAACAGAGTTTCTAAGTTTTCAAATTCCAATATGACAAAAAAGTACATAAGTACTGGTGACACAATAGCGTCGAATAAGCTACACAGAATATCAGATTTGATGCAATTTTCTCTTATTTTTGGGATTAGGTGAAACATTACATTGCCGCTTTTCTTTACATTTCTCATCCAGAAGTGCTACCTCATGCAACCTGGTTTCTGAGATAGTCGTTCACGAAAACTAAAAGCAGATATGATACCAGTAGCCTAGCATTACCAACAGCGCCGTCTTGCGCATAGAACTATCAGGGCAACACCGCTAACATGGCAACATCAACGACAATCATACACACGTGTAAAACAGCTACCCGCCAGTAGCGACCCCTACCGATGCCACAGCCCCCCAAAATATTACCCCACAGCGTCGCAGCCACCACCACCAGCATCATCACTACTACCACAAAGAAATAGACGATGACTTTGCGGTTCTGAGGAAGAAAGGAAATCGCCTGGAGATATGAGGAGAAAATTCGATGTTATTACGCGATAAGCGCCACTAACATAACTCAATCAAGCAAAAGCAAACACGCGCAATATTGGCTTTCTCGTTCATTTATCGCCTCCAGGAACGCGTGAAAATCAGATCGCAACACATGGTATCTTGAATTTACTGCCACGTGGTTTCACGGGATATTCATGTTACTAACTTTTGATATCATTCTGGCTGGAAGTCGGTGTTGCCGTAGGCAGCAACGAGTTCCTGTCAGATTGAACTCAAATTAGTAGTCCCATAACCATGTACTGTTTTGCAAATACCATATATAGAATCCATGTCATTTGCAATGCAGGTGGAAATTGGGAAGCGTGTAAAGACACAATGTGTTGAGATGAACGCGACAGAACGTCAGAAGAATGAACTCGTTAGTCGGCCATTTCACACACTTTGACGCGAAAATGAGAAGCTTCTTAAGACGTTATATGATTTCATTTCTCTTACAAAGATACCCTAAATGTCTCTTTGATTGTGGCTCGATGTAACTAACTTTTAGACATTGAGATAATACGATAGAACAATGTGTACTTCCGCAAAGACCAGCACACTCCCATCCCCATATAACATGTTCCAGGAATTGGCGCTACGTGAGAATCAAACCACGTTCTATGTGCTACGTCGGCTACATGTTATGTCTTTGAAAGACACATTCCAACGATATATGAGTATTTATTGTTAATCAATATGAATTAATATTTATATACGGATATATGGATTTAAAATTCAGATTTCTCCTCTTACCGCGCCTCTTCTATTTCACTACTATTTCCATTATCGTCATCGTCGTCGTCATCGTCGTTGTCATTATTGTAGTCGTCATCGGGGGCGGCGGCTTCTTCTACTTTGTTATCGTCGTCGGCGGCAGCAGCAGCGGCCGTCGTGGTGGTGGTGGTGTAGACGGAATCAATGGCGGTTGTGCCGTCCTCTTCCTCCTCCTCCTCCCGTTCCTCATCCTCTTCTTCCTCCTCTTCCTTCCCTCCGCCTCCGCCTCCGTTTCATCTCCTCCTACTCTTCCGCATCATCATCACCATCATGGCCATCATCATCATCATCATCATCATCATCGCTATCATGGCCATCATCATCATCAAAGAGGCCTGATCTTTAGAAGTGGTCTATTGTTCGACCAAATGAATCATTATATACTGTTAATTCTATGTTTAGTCATAGACTCTTTGTTGTACATTTACAAACTATTTTGACTAAGGAAGCAGCAGCGTGCAGTTAATTTAGTATTTTTAGAATCTTTTTTAAATGTTGAAATGAATTCGATGCATCCGGTATATCGGGTTTAAACGGTAAAAATAATCGATAAATAAATTAGTTTGACATGGTTCAATTATAACCAACTTCTCACGTAGAACTATAAAGGAATTATTAGAGTTGGGTTACATTTTCGTTCATTCCAAACATTGCATCGTGTACTCTGAGTTATTGACGATTATCAACCATCTGGGATAGACTATAGGCCCTATTTATTCTTTAGTATATGAAGATTTGCACTAAAGGCGGCAATACAGTATAAACCGCGTCTTAGCCTTATCATGAGGAAACCGACCAACGGAGGCCTCTGTAGTTGTCTTGAAAATGGTGATTTGCTGACCAATAAAAGACTATGTTTGACAATTTTCCACATTCCAGTGGTAGATTCTCAAAATAGTTTTCTCACGGCCTGCAAATGGACATTCAATAAGTTAATATTTTATTTTTGGGGGATAAAATTTAGCTATTAAAGGGTTAAATATATGACCCAGAAATACCTAATTATAAAATTACTTACATTTTAATAAATGTTCTATCCAATATTTTGAAAGTAATTTCACTGAGAGAGGCCGCTGCATATGACAGCAGCATGCTCTTGTCAAACGAGTTACAAAATATTCAACAGATTAGCCGTATAGTTCCATTAAAATTAAGGTTCTTAGAATTCGGGATTCAAAGGGTTAAGTGAACGCCTTACGGCGGACGAACAATGGAGCGATCCGATCTGTCGCACAAGTATCCGACGTCATAATGGGTGGACCAATCCACTTTTAGCTATTCCCCGCCCATCCCTAGTTAAGCTCCGCACACACACCTCGCTCGTGTAGGGATCGATCGATTCCTGAACTACTTGACTATCAACTTCCAAAAAAATCTATACAGGTAAGCCTATGGCGCCGAGTCAAATTCGTTTCAAAATATTCAACATCATGTTTATTAAATAGCAAAGACATGCAATTCGTACAATCTGTCGTACTATTAAGCATTTAAGACGGACCAAATTGAGTCATTCACGCTGTAATTGATTATGACGTTATCATACATATCACGTTGATGATTATGACGTCATATGATGGATGGATAAACTGGAAAAGTCCATTATGTGACTATGTGATCTAGGTCGCGACGTCTGCCATAATGACGCATTATAACTCGAAAGGTCCATTTCTTTGATGGATTTACAGTTTAATAAACATTCTATTAAATGTTTTGAAACGAATTGTTAGGGAGGTATTGCGGTCATAGGCAGCAAGGCACCCAATCAATTACTTATAAAAAGGCCAACAGCTTTCCTGTAGAGTCATACCTTGAAATTGTAGTTCCGGTAATTCATGTTTCAGAGTCTATAAATTAATTCCATCACACTTACAGAGTGGGCGGAGTTAGCAATAACTGGGCGGTGCTTAGCTAGGAATGTATAACACTATTATTGTTACTATAGGCAGGTGGTCTCTCAATACAAGTGACGATATATGATATTAGTTTTGTAAACAATGAGTTGTGGGTTGTAAATAGCGGACACCTGTGATAAAGGACCACTACCCTTTGACTCCACTAGCCGTGTGATTCCACGTGTATGTTTGTCTGTATTTATCATTTCTGAGAGTTGTATTCTTCATTTTCAATACAACTATATATAGGCCTACTGTAGATGAATTTCGATTTTTAATTGTAATTTGGCTAACAAAATAAACGAAATACAAAACCGGATCTAAAGGAGCATAGGATGCCTGCGAAGGACAAGACGCAGTGGAGATTGTTGAAGCGAACTGATGCAACCAAATAAAAGTGTGGACTTGCGCATGCCTTGCAATGGAGGAATCCGGGTTTAGCTTTGCCCCGCCCATCTCTAGCTAAGCTCCACCCACGCGTTTCACGTGTTGGGATCAAATGATACCTGCACTCTCTGAATCTCAATTTACAGAAAACTATACAGGCAAGATGCTAACCCTTTAACGACTAAATTTGTTCAAAAAATTAAAATATTTACTTAATGAATGTCCATTTGCAGGCCAAGAGAAGACTATTTTTTGAAAATTTACCACTGGAATGACTGGTTCTGTTATCGATCCAGTCATTCCAGTGGTAAAATTTCAAAAATGGTCTTCTCTTGGCCTGCAAATGAACATTCCCCAAGACCACCACAGAGGCCGTGAAAGGGTTAAATAATACGGATTGTATGTCTTTACTACTTAATAAACAATATGTTGAATATATTGAAACAAATTTGTCTGTTGCGGCCGATGACATCAATAGCGCCTAGTCAAATCATACAGAATGTTTATTAAATAGTTAAGACACAATTCGTACAACTTGTCGGACCATTAAGCATTTGTGACAGATAATATTGTGTGGTAAGGTGTACTTTGCTAAGATTGGGCAAAGTAGGAATCTTTTCATTAATATTGCTCACTACGTTCTTCTTGTCTATGTAATTATATCAAGTCTCAAATGCTTTTATTTGCATCGTTACCCAATTGAATCACGCCGCGATGACAGGCTCAGTCTCATCATCATTGCTTAATATGTGCCCACGGTCAAGACATCTCGCTATTTGGACAATTTTTTCGTCTCGCTGAAGGTGGGGAAGGGATTGGCGTAGTTTTAATATTAAGCATATACCCCCTCCTGTGCTGTGCATAATAGTCTTCAACATCAACCCTTCGTCAGTGAATTATATTATTTTTTTATTTTGTATAGTTCCATTTATTACTAACTAACAGTACTCATGCGGAGACGGGTTTGTTGGAAGCTGTTGCTCTGTCAGTCACGGCTTCAGACAATGCCGTTTTCGGCATGCCCACGCCTCGACGCCCCACCTTTCACCCGCCGTGTACAAAGTATCCGCATGTTGATAAAAGGGTTACTGGTTAAGGATACCGATTCGCAGCCCATTACGTTCGTTTTGCCATTTTTTTCTAGTAAATTGTTTGACTGTGAAATAAAGTTATTTCATATTAGATAGAATTCTATTGTGTCGGACATCTAATAGCCATACTCCTTTGTCCGAGCTCTCTCTTTGCACATCCAATCTATGCGGATGGGAATGAAGAGGACAGCGAAGGAGGGGTTGGTGGGGAGAAAGATACGATTTGGCTGCATTTCACCGAATAAACGAGCTCCCCTCCCCCACCCCACCCGGAAACGACAATAGCAAGAGACGTTTAATTTCGAGACGAGTCAACGCTCATTAAGACACGCGTCCGTTAAAATATGCGTAATAATATCCTCTTATTATATAGTGAACCAAAATTGCGCGTCGACAGGAATGGGCGCTAATTTGACATTTTCCGAATGACTGACAATCCACATTTGAACATACTTAAGAGCGGTATCATTAGAAAGGGTTGATGAAATTAGGCGGTAGTTGCTTCACATGATTTTCGTAGTCACATGATGTACTACGCATGCGTGGATGGTGGTTGAATATAAGTGATCAAGAGATCGAATTGATACTTTGGTAAAAAAAATGCCATTTTTGCCATAACGTTGCGCAAAGATGTTAAGATAGTTTGCTGAAATGGCGCAAGTCTAACGATTCCCAATCATCACCACTCCCAGGACAACACACGTGTATATTTTTAGAGGAAAGTAAACAAGTTTTTATTTAATTATAAACGATTTAACGCTCATATCAGCTAAAAACGGATTCTGCAGTGGTCTTGAGAAATATTCATTTGCAGACCAAGAGAACGTCATTTTTGAAAATTTACAACTTGAATGATTGGCTCGATAACTGAGCCAATCATTTACAGAGGTAAATTTTCAAGAAATTGTTTTCTCTCGGTCTGCAAATGGACAAGAGAAAATTAAATTTCCAAAAAATAAATTGTAAGGTTAAAGGGTTAAACCTATCAAAAGAGCTCAGTAATGCTCAAATGATAGTAAAGAAGAGAAGTTGATAATTATCATATTAACTAAGAATTATATTTATCACATAGGCCTAAGATGTATTTATATAAATCATCATCGCAGAAGGCGCCCGCCCTCGTCAAACCCTGAATTCCCAGATTCTAAATTTCAAAGGAACTTTACACGTAAGCTGTTGAATATTTTGAAACTAATTTGACACGGCGCTGTTGCTGCCTACCTAGGCAGCAACAGCGGCCAGTCTAATTAGTTTCAAAATATTCAACACAATGTTTATTGAATAATAAACCCATCGAATACAATTCGTACAGTTGGCGGACTGTTCAGTGTTCATGACTGAGACAGTAATTGTGCATTATGCGTGTTACGTCAGTCTATCAGTAACGTAATTGATTATGATGTCATATACATGAGTGACAGATCGGACCTTTCCATTGTGCATAAACAAATCGATAAGTCTCGTGAATCAGCATTTCATAGTTATCCTGCTTTGCTAATTTGTCGGCGCACTAACGTGCAAATACCGGTAGTATAGACGGGAACGCACACAATTATTTGTCACTGAAACAAATGTTTTATAATCAGTTTCACATGTAATAGCCATTTGCAATTTTTTACATTGGGGAAGCAAAATGTCGGGAAGGGATAAATTATGAACAAG
>CM067360.1:71650445-71797945 GCA_034401795.1 Chaetoderma sp. LZ-2023a | reverse complement strand
TATTATTCTTTTATAACTCTTGCTAGCTCTTTGTAGGGTTTGTCTATTTATTTCAGTTTTATTTAGATTATACCTCTTTTTCACTTTGTGATATTCCATCCTTTTTTCATTACAGTCTTTGCCAAACCATGGTTGTGAGTTTTTCTTGCGTTTACCTTGATAATGTTTTTTTCGCCCAAATGATTTTTCTGCACTTTTAAGGAGAAAATTTTCAATCATACTAATCGTCTTATTTATGTTACTTTGAACATCACCATTTTGAATTTCCAGTATGCTGTTTTTGATATCCTCGAAGCTATCTTGGCTTAAATTATCCACAAAACTAGACTTCTTTTGTTCTATCCATCTAATTGGTTTTGTGTTGTTGTTGTTGTTTTGGTTGTTGTTGTTGATGTTGTTGTTGTTGTTGTTGTTGTTGTTGTTTGTTACGCTCACATGAAGACCAGAGTGTACATCGGAAATAATAGGGACAAAATTGTGAATTTCAAATTGCTTTGTTACTTCTATAAATAAATTTTGTATTCCCTATTGCATAATCGATTAAGCTTTTATTTGTGGACGTCACCCTGCCTATGAGTTTATCTTTTCCCACCCTCCCATTAAGTATAAACATGTTCACATTTTTACAAAGCTGAATCAGTATCCGTCCACATGTATTTTTACATCCTTCGCATTCGCTTCTATCCTTGGGTATTCCACTCATTGTAAGTTTTAGGAGGTCAGAATTTGGAGTATCACTTATGCCGAAATTCCGTAATGTAAAGTCGTCATACACTTCCTAATCACAGTCTTCCCCTGTTTTAGCATTGAGGTCCCCTACTAGGCAAACTATGTCCAACGATTTACTAAGGTTTATTATGTCTTGTTCAATTTTCTTACGTTGTTCACGAATTTCAAAAGGATACCGCTGCACTATGCTGTAAACAGTCCCTCTTAATTGTTCGTATCCCGCTTGTCTCACGCGCTCGTGGTCCTGGTAGAGTAGGAACCTGCCTATGATCGGCCTGGGCTGGTCATTATTATTCGTCTTCTTGCCGATGCGATGCACATTTTGGAACTCTATCGGGTCCTCAATTTTAAGTTCGTTTACAATGAACTGGTTTATCAACGAATACACATCTTCTCCTTCATCTTCTTTGATGCCGCGAAACAGGAGATTGTACTTCATACTTCTGTTTTCATGATCGATCACACGATCATGTAGCTCACTACATCGGTTACGTAGAAAATTTTTCTCACCCCTTAATTGGCTAACTTCCAGTCTTATGGCATCGGTTGTGTCACTTTGGGTGCGAAGCGCCGTTTCATAAGAGGCAGAGCGACTTTCGAGATCTCCAACCAGCTTATTAGTTTTATCAATAGCATCACTGATACATGCACTTAAATGTTTTCAAGACGTTCAAGACTGTCCGAAATCATATGCTGTGAAATGCTAATGTCGTCCACTTTGGCAAAGAGAATTTCAAGATGTTGAAGCACACTATTCCACGCCATCTGTGGTAGTAGTTCACCGGGATGTTGTTGTTGCATGTCCATCGGCGGCGTGACCCGGAATTGTTGCGTGGCTGAACGATTTGGCGAGCATAGTAATTGTGGTGCAGTGGTTAAATTGAGCGTGTTCATGAAAGATACCATCGGATTTGTTTGTGTAATAAAACCTGTATATGGTGCTATCGGTGTACTTTGTGCCACGTTTATGGGTGAAATATCCCTAGCACAAGAGACTATTGGTGTACCGGTACTGGTTGTTCGAGTTGCTGTTGAGACAGTTGTAGTGGTCACTACATTAGACGATCTGCTGGTCATAACGGTGTGTAAAACCCGTATATGGTGCTATTGGTGAACTGTGTGCTACGTTTATGGGCGAAATATCCCTAGCATAAGAGACTATTGGTGTACCGGTACTGGTTCTTCGAGTTGCTGTTGAGACAGTTGTAGTGGTCACTACATTAGACGATCTGCTGGTCATAACGGTGTCTTTTGAGGGCGTGACTGTCAAAACTCTATTTGCCTCTCTTAAAACATTGCTTATGGACGTCTTGGAGACGCTTGCTGAGGAATGTGCACCCGCCTTTTCTGGTGAGAAAGGCATGTGGCCGGCTAGTAGTAAAACCTCTTCCTTCTGGAGAGCGTGATGCCTTGCGCTTTCTCTCAAAACACCCACGACATAGCATCCTATTATCTGGGCATGGTTTACATTCAATATTTTCCTGCTTGCACCCGCCACACGCCATTGTTCATAGACGAGAGACAGTTATAATAACTGCTGATATATACGAGAGTAAGTTTGAGTGGTTGAATGTAACGGTGCTCTAGATTTGGTGACCAGTGAGCACCACTGATTGAGTACAGTTCACTATTTCGTACCCCTTGTCTATGTATTAACAGCTAACTGGATACTGACTATACACTAGAGAGATAATCTACATTAATTCACCTGACCAGAGTATTCATCGATGAGCTGACGTCATATGACGACATACTCAGCTAAGCGGCGTGTAGGATGACGTCATAATCATTACGTCATAAATGATTATATTAGGCCCGGCTATAACTCTTAATAGTCCAACACGTTGTAAGAACTGTATGTCTCCACTATTTAATAAACATGCTGTTGAATATTTTAAAACTAATTTGACTGGGCGCTCACTGTTGCTGCCATAGGCAGCAACAGCGCCCAGTCAAATTAGTTTCAAAATATTCTACAGCTTACCTGTATAGTTTTCTGGAAATTGATAGTCAGGGAGTTCAGAGATCGATTTATCCCAAGACGAGCGAGGTGTGGGTGGAGATTAGCTAGAGCTGAGCGGGGCATAGCTAAAATGGAAAGGTTCATTTATCAACATGTTCACAAACAATATCTGTAGTAGTTAACTATTTATTAAATGCGGGATTGTCAGTAATGTCAAGGAATCATCGCGCAACCCACAATCATATGGGTAACACGCATAGCAAATCTGGTTAAATTCCCCCAAACAGTTTCAGAGGACAAAGCTGACGGACAGAACAGGCAGGCATACAGGGGACTGCAGCGATCGCAATATCTCATGCAGGTGGGTGGGTTGTTTTTTTGCAAAACGCGTCAGGGTAAAAAAGACGACGACGACGACGACATTATAGTAATAATAATCACGTGTAATCGATGTCGCGTGTCTGTTTCGGACTGATGGAATATTGGTACCTGGTAATATTATGATCTAAAGAAAGTGGTCTGGCACGTGTCCGTTCCGTCTGCGGGTGATTTTTATAGCAAATTAAATCTTGCATGTGATACAAGTGCACGCGATCACATGACACTGACCGATAAGTTCACGCATGGCTGGTTTGATACTCGCGAATCGTCTGGAGAATTTCTCTCCTGAAATCACAGAATCTGAATCCTTGCTTGCACGCTATGTGTGATTCTGACCAAACAATATGACTGAAAACTGCTGTTGTCCTAAGCAGCAACTAAACAGCATCAATACGTTTTTCGAATAATCAATAAATGTATTCCAAAATGCCTCTGGTAATTATCATCCTATCCCGTACACAGCATAATCCACAGGTTCTTTCTGATGTTAGGAATATTCTGTTGAATATTTTGAAACTAATTTGACTGGAAGCTGTTGCTGCCTATGGCAGCAACAGCTTCAACTTCCAGTCAAATTAGCTTTATACTACTCAACAGATTTCGTTTATATGTGTAGCAGCCATAAATTTGAGGCACTGGAATTTCAAGGATTGGAGGGTTAACCAAAGGTCAACCACGGCAGCATATGTCACTGTATAACACTGCGCGGCCATCTTAGCTATGCATGAGTCGTGACTCGATCACTTCCCTCCACCTTCAATTGTAACCCACATTTCAACCCCACCCTCCACTCTGATATGGATAGGCGTTGAACGCCGCCATCCTTTGACATTCTGCATAAATTAAGTCTAGCTATCTCTAAATCAGCCGTTTTTCTGCTAATCGAAATTTACATCACGTAACCATTAGGAATTCTTAAAAAAAACTTGATTTTAAGGTGCTTAAAATAATATGAAACAGTGACTAATTGGGAATACAAGTCGTAGCAACGACTTTCGTTTATCTTACTTCCAAAATATCCAGCAGGGCGTAGGAATGTGCGGTCAGAACGAATACATACGCATTATGTAGAAAATTAAAATTGATCATACGGTATGGGGAAAGAAACTTTTGCAATTAATTCTTCTTAGAGCTCACTGACGCAAAAACCTTCGAGTGGCACCCGAGTAGTTTTTAAACCGAAATCGAAACACCGTCAAGTGTAGCGTACGAGACAAATCCGTTGCCGAGTGACCTTGGCTCCTGGTCGCCCGTCGCAGCGTGCGCTGGAAGACACCCTTTTGAACCCGACAACTTGTCATATTTCCCATCACCATCACCACGGACACTCTCCCCATCCACCCCCATACCTTCCGTTATTACGGAACGTAGCTTATTATAGTCAAGTCAGTTTTTATTAACGTTTTGCCCATTAATGAGCTCGTCAGTGAGACTTTTTCGTCGATCATGAACCGGGAGGGGGTGGGCAGATTGCGCTAGCTGCGCGGTAGGTGGGATTATCAATAATTAAGGAATGCTGAAACTAGTTATTGGGCTTGAGTCATAATGAGTATTCGCGCTACACGGGATCGGCATCAGCTTCCTTGTCATATTTCCTGTTATCATTCCCATTGCTATTTGCATCACCGTGAACGTTTTCATCAGCATCAGTATTATTATTATTATTATTATTATTATTATTATTATTATTATTATTATTATTATATAGGGACCCTCATACATTAAAATGAAGGCTGAAAATGTTTGTCTATAGTGATTCAGTAATACATGTGTGAATTCATGGTACTGAACCGGAAGCGGACCAATACAGGGCCGTAACCTGTACTGGCCCAGTAACCTATGTTATCAGGAAAGACGATCAAATCAGATATAATCGCAACTGCTATGCTAGATCCAGTCAACCCCGCCACCACACGCACACACACACGCACGCACGCACGCACGCACGCACGCACGCACGCACGCACGCACGCACGCACGCACGCACGCACGCACGCACGCACGCACGCACGCACGCACGCACGCACGCACGCACGCACGCACGCACGCACGCACGCACGCACGCACGCACGCACGCACGCACGCACGCACGCACGCACGCACGCACGCACGCACGCACGCACGCACGCACGCACGCACGCACGCACGCACGCACGCACGCACGCACGCACGCACGCACGCACGCACGCACGCACGCACGCACGCACGCACACCAACTACCACCACACACACACACACAACCACAACCACCCCACCATCCCATCCCACCCGCTCTCCCACCCTCACCCACCCCCACCCCGGAGCCATAGAAACAGACAGTTAACCCCGAAGCAATATGCGACACACAGAAAACAGTCACTCATCAATAACATAAAAAAATCTAATTTTTATGTAAGATGTAGAAGATGGGTCAGATATAAATGATGGACATCATCTGTCAGATTACAGCAGGAACAGTATCGCTACCAGAACAAAAATCGAGTGGTTACTGTTATTGTCAAATGATGAAGCTTTGATAAACACGTGTTACTGGGCCCGTACCAGACCAATACCAGTATCGGCCCAGTAACCTGCATTGTACGGGATGTTTGATTGCGAGTACAGATGATCTGAGAAATGCGTGTCCTGAATCTCTTAATCGAGAACCGGATTCGGTAATTCAAAGTTTGCGGTAACGCATAATGGCGATTTTAGATTCGAGTCAGATAATCGGTGAGAAAAGCCGTGAATCATCTTTGGGATAATTTTCTTAAGAAGTAATAAATAAACAGATTTGCTGAGAAACAATTATTATTTCTTGATGTTTTACGTCTGTAGCACAGTGAAATCGAAAACCATATATTTACAGTAAATCGCAATCCGGCATGTCTTATGACACGCATCACAGATGTATCTTTAATGTTGTTTGCCCTCCGTGAAACAAACCGTTGATAGAGGCATCCATTCTTAGCCATGCCCGCCCATCTCTAGCTATCCCCCGCCCATTTGTAGCTATATATCGCCCATTTCTAGCTAATCTCTTTCCAGCTTGCCCGCCTGCTGGAGGAGTCGATTTGAAACTTTGAAACCTGAAGTCACACAATCAAAATTTCAAGGTAACTATAAATATAACCTTTTGAATATTTTGAAACCAATTTGCTTAGAAGCTATGTCAGCAACAGCTCTCTGTCAAATTTGTTTCAAAATATTCGACAGAAGTCCTTTTTAACTTGTATATTAATCAATGATATGCCTGTACAATTTATACACTTTCGCGACGGACCATTGTTACTTTCGCAGCCATTTTGATTGTGACGTCAGCCAATTAAAGAAGTACTTGACTATGACATCATATAATAATAACTACGACGCCAACTAATGGGCCTTTCCATTTTATCTATGCCACGCCTATCTCTAGCTAAGCTCCACCCACAACTCGATCGTGTTACGATTGATCGATCTCCGAACTCCCTGACTATTAATTTCCAGAAAACTATACAGGTAAGCTGTTGAATATTTTGAAACAAATTCGACTGTGTGCTGTTGCTGCCTATGGCAGCAACAGCGCCAAGTTAAATTAGTTTCAAAATTTTCAACAGAATCTTTATTTTAAAAAGCACAAACATACAATTCGTACAGCTTGCCGGACGATCAGCCGTTTATAACTGACTAAATCGTGTCATTCGTGACGCAATTAATTATGCCGTTAGCCTACATGTGACGTAGTAGATTATAACGTCATATGATTGACTGGGAAACTGAATTGCTCCATTTTCTATTGAGAATGGTAGTATTAACCATAGACCTATAGCTATTGACCGGGCGTTCCCATACCTTCAATATGGGACGAGCTGTCCCGACTGACGCCGACGGGAGTTCAGTAAAACAGAAGTACGCACGATCTGGTATCACTGGATGGCTGAAGCTGACAATCAGCGGCATATACAGCCTCCGAAAGGGACTAAAATGTGTTCTCTTTGGTAATTGGAAGAGAAATTGGACAGACTCAAATTTGTATATTTTTATCAGAAATAGACTTGTATTGGCTATATTAATCTGACACTTAATTTGATTACTAGTATATAATAGAATTAGAAACAAAATCATAGCATTTTGAGGCTATCATAACATACTGAACTCTGAAATTCCGCCTTTGAGAATGTCATAGCCGCTAGAGGTATGTGGTACAGGTATTAACCAACGAGCGTACCAAAATCTATTGCAATCGGACCATGTACCTTTGACTGAAGGGCTCACCAATGCCCAATTGGTCCATGGTTCCGCGCCGTTGACAAACAGGCCAAATTGACAATTCACGCGTTACAACCACACCCCACACACACCCTCACATTTTCACCATCCATGAAATTACATTATGAACCGATTTTGAGTTCGTTATGAGGAAAGCAATCATTTCTGAAGCATACTCTCATTTCTGAATTTGACCTTCCCATTAACCTGTGTGCTATCTGAGAAAATGTTGGAGTCAAGGAACTTTGACAAATGATGTAACGGAAAATGAAGTGTGTCATTCTTTGATGCACGACACAGCATGGTTATTAACGTAATGAGAATCTTTAGGAAAAATTTATTTGTATAAATCTGAAAGTTGACTCACCTGTTTACAACAGTAACAGCTTCTAGCAACATCTATTTCAAAATCGCGACCGCCACAAGGTATGTAGCCCACAAAAGAAATTGTAGGATTACTTAATATGTTAGCTAACAACAAGAAACAATTTTTAAAGAAATATGGCTACATTTTCGGTTGTAATCTAAATGATAACGATTAGTTACATGGAACCTCTAAAACAGACTGGTGTATTCTGTAAGAAGACCCGTGTAATCCCGGGAATACAATACACCTCACAAATAAGTTAACATGTTTACAAAACAAAAATATCCCAGAAAATTGTTATTTAATCAGAAATGTGTTGTTAAATATTTTGAACATAATTGGATTGGCTGATATTGCTGCCTTAGGCAGCAATGTCTTCCAATCCAATTTTGTTCAAACTATTCAACAGTGCGTTTTATTTCGCGTTGGAAACATTATTTCTTAAATTTTCTTACTATACTGCATGCATATATTTATTTTATCATCATAGTGCTCGCGACTTGTGACCAATAGGCTTACGCAACAAAATATAGTGACAAAATGGAATTTTCCAATTTATCCATCCACCATCTGACGTCATATGACGTCATAGTCAACTACATGACGCGTAGGCTGACGCCATTGAATATGGCGGCATGAATGACGTAGATAAGTTCGTCAAGAATGCTTAATTTACCTTTCCAGTTTATCCATTGATCATCTGAAGTCATACGGCGTCATAATTAACTAAGTGACGTGTATGATGACGTCATAATTATTACGCCATGAATGATTCAATATAGTCCGTCTTTAACGCTTAATAGTTCGACACGTTGTACGAATTGTATGTCTTTACTATTTAATAAACACGCTGTTGACTATTTTGAAAATAGTTTGACAGGGCAGGACCCAGTCAAATTAGTTTCAAAATATTCAACAACTTACATGTATAGTTTTCTGGAAAGTGATAGTCATGGATCGATCGTGCCCACCACGAGCGATGTGTGGGTGGAGCTTAGCTAGAGATGGACGGGAAATAGCCAAAGCTGGAAAGGTCCTTTAACTTGAAACTGACTGCATCAACATCTTTCACTCAAATGTGCTTCACTCCAATATTTTTTCTTTACGTTTGCCACGAAATTAACGCCTCTTTTCGTCTCCGAATGGAACAAGTTGCGTTTTTTATTATTGGCACGTTCTAACGAATATACGAAAGAAATAATAAATTAAAAGCGTGTTTAAACAATAAATCACCGCCCCACCCCCACCCCCACCTCGCGGCCACAGACCTCTCTTACATCTTAATCACAACACCATCTTATTAACCGCAACCACAATCGCAGGTTTCCAACCCACACGAGCATGCCACGTATCAATATTGCGACAGACGGGCACGTGTAAATTGTATTCCGCCCAACTCGAGGAAAGAAAATGTTTTAATTTTCTCCAATCCGAGCTTCAGATATCGAGCCCCTTTGTGGTTTGGAGATAATGAAATCGCCATCCTTTGTTTCCAACCACAAAATTAGTCTCGCTGTCTCGTAATGAAGGGCGTGATAGTTTGGTTACGCAAGCATTGGGTAATATTAGTTTCGTTTCGACTTTTCAATGTAGAATCCAGAAGATGGATAATCTTGGGGGTCGACGGGTGGAGGACGTTTGAATATCTCTCAATAGGTCCGTATCTGCCTGAAAACGAACCACAAGGAAATTCATCATCTTTGCTGTTTCCGGAAAGGCGCCATATGCGAAACCCTCAGATATCTGTATAAACGTCGTCTGATTACATCGCGGTTACCTAACCGCGTCCGCATTTACCCTTTCAAGGCAAAACCAGCCAAAAGCAATTCCTGCATTTGTCTTGAGAAATGGCCGTTTGTCGCCAAAAGATGACTATTTTTGAAAATTTTCCACTGGAATGACTGGCTCGGTTACCGAATCAGTCATTCCAGTGATAAATTCGCAAGAGCCTTCTCAGGACCCGCAAAAACAATCAATAAGCAATTATTTAGATTTTGTTGATACAATTTATCCATAAAGGGTTAAATTGCCAAATTGATGCTTCAATTCAGCTGTTGTATCGATCATAAATTGATGTTCATTTGAAAAATAATGTTGCATAACTATGTTGCTGTTCACAAATCGTAACAACAACACCGTTCAGCAACACCTATTTTCATATGGACAGACAAACCTACTCGCACAGTACAGTATCTCGATATTTGCTAGTCAGCGAGTCAATGGTTAAAATTACGTCATCAAGATTTCCATGCCCGTGATGAATGCGAAAATTATGCATACATGTGCTATATTGTAATTTTTCGCGATTATGCCGTAATTCCCATTACGAAATAGCATAATTCTTTTTTGTTGGGACGTCAGATTATTACGAAACTCTCGATTATCCCCCGCTTTAATCGTAGGCGATTACGAAATGCAAAAAAAATAACACTAAGAACAAACTGGAAGCAAATCAAAGAGTCATTTCTCGTAAAAAAATGCATCGATTAAGATTTAGGCCTAGGTTAACATCAATCATTGTCTGATAACATCTGGAAAGTTTTTTTGAAATTTTAAAAAGAAAAAGTACTGAAATTAGCATCTGAAGTGGTGTTTTAAAATAAAGTTTTCCTTTGTTCATACAGTCTTTCACTTGTAAGCGACTTCACTGTGAATAATTTGCTATAAAGTTGCTCCGTATGAAATGGATATCGTAGATTCTCAACATTTCTTACACTTTCCTTGAAAATCTAACTAGTTCATGCGCAAACAGTTGAATTAAATATTGCAGTGATACGAATATAGCTCGCAGGAAAATGGCAACTCAGAGGATGACATTGACGTGTGTCAATAATGCCGAAGGGATCCATTTCTAGCGACGCCCCGCCAATTTTTAGCTAAGCTCCGCCCACATGTGTGTGCATGTGTTGGAATCGAGTTGAAACTTTGAAATCTGACTCACCTGCATCTAAATTCCAGTGTAACAGCTGTTGAATATTTTGAAACGTATTTACCGTCGATACAAAAAACAAGAAAATCGCAGGAACAAAACACACAGCCAGTTTTAAAAGACTAGCAGCCTATACGCCTAAAAGATAGCTGAACATATTTGCGAAATCAAATTAAGAAATAAATCCTGGATTCCCACAACAACTATGACACAAATTTGCTTGGTGACTTTAAGTCGACTCAAAACACTGTTGGAAGTATATTAACAACCACAAATCTGGCAAACAAGGAGTCCCTCCACTAAGGTCCAATGGAATTCTTGCAGATACCGACCTCAGCAATTCCGGAGCGCTTAACGACCAATTTACTAGTATGCTCACTGGAATAACCCTCAACGAAATGATATACACAATTCCTAAAACAAGCAAAATGGAAAATATAACTATCAAACCAAATGGAATTATCAAATTATTAATTCACCTTCCCGGAGTATCCAGCCATCGTCTAACCTCGCATGACGTCATAATCAGTTCAGCGCGTGTATGATGACGTTACAATCATTACGTCACAAAGGGTTCCATATAGACCGTCATCAAATCTCAAATTGTCCGACACGTTGTATGGATTGTACACCCAGTCAAATTAGTTTCAAAATATTCAACATCTTACCTGTGTAGTCTTTGGAAATTCATAGTCAGGGTGTTCAGATAGCGATCGATCCCAACACGAGCGAGGTATAGGTGGAGCTTAGCTAGTGATGGGCGGGTCATAGTTACAACTGGAAAGGTCAGTTGGGTTAAAAATCTAAACAGTCATGCGTCAGACGAAATACATCCGTGAATACTTAAAGAACTGGCAACACAAGTGTCAAGCATACGATCACATTTTTCTCAACGGTCCATAAACGAAGGTGGTATCCCAACTGTATGGAAATCAGCAAACATGTTTCACATATAGGTCCGTATAAAGAGCGACCGTTTCTTGCCAAGCCTAGACCAGGTTCATACACATACATTTTCTGTAAAATGCTGGAACTCACCATCTGCTCGAATTTATTTGGCATTTTAAAGAGAATAACATCCTAGCTCACTGACAACATGCATTCGGTAATTTCACGTTTGTGGATTTCAACTAATTAACTAATTAATGTCATCAATGATTGAGCGTCATCCATTGATAACCGAAAACAAGTGCACATTTCTACTTTCGCTACGGTTCCATCTGCACCTTTGAAATCTGGTGCACAAATATAGTGTGTCAAAAACATACCAAATTGAATCGACTCATTCTTAACTGATCGCGAACAATGTGTAGTAGTGATTGTTGCTAAATCAAACGTCTGATGAACAAGGAACGGTTCTGGGCTCGCTAGTATTTTCAGTCCAAATAAATGGTATAGGTAAGGACATTTCCTCAAAGATAGAGGAGACAATTGGCGGTCGTGTAGGCAATCATCTTCACTCCTCGTCGCCTCTCTCCTCCCAGATACGCATCGATGAAGTTGTGATAAAAAAAATTGGTGATGCTACCAATAATAGACTCAAATAAAACCAGATATGGCGTGATCTTCTTGATCTTGATTAGTTATGGCGAAACATCCAAAGGACATTATTTTTGCCGCGCATCCGTCAAGTAGCTGGTTTACACATGTTGTTTGCCACTGATTAATTCGGTAAATTTATTTGTAGGATTTGCAGAGTTTTCTGAACTGCTTAGAAGATCCTGTGATAGTTTGTTCCAATCACTTACCGTACTGAGAATAAAGCTGAAATTAAAGACGTCAGTTCTTGCGTAAATTTGGTTGAAGTGGCTGTTGTGCATGTTTTTGGTTTTCCGAATTGGAGTCTGGAGATTGCCTAATAATATCTTTGCTTATTGCTGTAGACCTTTGTAGAACAAGCAAAGGCGGTTTTGTTTCCTTCTGTCTGACAAGGTGGGAGCTTTAGGGTTTCCATTATATTTGTCATACTGCCTGGTTAATAGCAATAGTTTGAGGTGAATGGGACCTGGAATCAGGGACTCGATAGACGCCAATCAAACCAACAACTTCTTAATTCCTCAAAGATTAGGCTATTCGTCTATGATTGTGTAGCTTGCCGAAAAATTAATGGAATGATCGAAGGATTGCAAACACTCCAACAAGACAAAGCACCTTATGTAACTGGGCACCACTTTGGGAATGCGCTTTCACCCAGCAAAATGCGTCATGATGTGCATCAACAGAGAAAAACATACTATCAAATTTGACAAAACGCTAAAAGGAACCAGCCTATCTCATCAGTAAAGTCAACATCACAAATGATGTTGGAAGTTGGAACAAACACATCACAGAGATATGCAGCAAATCGTACAGAGCTGTAGGACTATTGTGGAGAAATTCATCATTCTACTAGTCTACTTCAAGCATACATGGGACTGGTTAGAGCAGCTTTGGAATATGCAAGTACAGTTTGGGACCCTCATCAAATAACTCTTCAGAACAAATTAGAAAATGTTCCAAAACGTGCAGCGGGATTTCTAACCTCAAATATAGCTACGAACCACGCATTATGACAAATATAATGGAAAACTGAAGCTCCCACAATTGAAAGTCAGAACGAAACAAAATCACCGTACTCTGTTCTACAACAAACACAGAAAAAACACTAAGCAGTCTACAGAACCCACTTCGGAAGACCAAAAAATGCACAACAATGGAATTGGAATTGGAATTTCCGCGAGAACCGATACCTTTAAATTCAGCTTTATTCTCAATACGATAAGGGATTGAAACAAACTATCACAAGATCTTCTAAGCGGGTCAGAAAGCTCAGCAAATCACACTACTGAATTTACAGAATTAATCATTGGAAGACAACATATCTAACTTAGCTAATTGACGAATGTGCGACGAAAGAATGTGTCGGTATAACTAATCAGGATCAAGAGGCGTACCTCACAATCACGGGACAGGTTCCTTGTCATCACTGCCTGCCGAAACCGAACCACCAATGATACGGTATTGCGAAACCACTTTACAAAGCGACCGTTAATAATGCATCATGTTTTGAGGTCCATATGGTTACCACTGATATTTGGCGGAGTTTTAGGTCAACGAATCGATCTGTAACTCGAGTATACGACGTCATAATCAATTATACCACATACAGGCTGACGTCACAAGCAAAATGCTAAAGGATGGCGTATCTATCTATCTCGGTCATTAAAATTGAATCCTCCATAAAGTGTACGAATTGTATGCCTGTACTATTGTATGTATGAATTGTATGCCTGTACTATTGTATATATGAATTGTATGTCTGGTCTATTGTATATATGAATTGTATGCCTGTACTATTGTATATATGAATTGTATGTCTGGTCTATTGTATATATGAATTGTATGTCTGTACTATTGTCTTTGCCATAGGCATCAACGCACCCATTCAAATTAACATCTAAATATCCAACAGCTTACCTCTATTGTTACCTTGATATTGGGATTCTGGCAATTCAGATGTCGATCGATGCCAACTCAAGCAAAGCATGGGAGAAGCCTAGCAATGGATGGGTGGCGCATAGCTAGAAATGGATCCTTCAATTATTGTCAAAACCAGGTGCGATTAATTATCACAGCTTCATCGATGCGTACCTTTAAGAATATGCCATTACATTGAATTGTGGCTGAAAATCTAGATGTACATAGGTTCAGAGGTGTGTTGTCGGGTTAGTGTTTTTACCTACACTGCCACAATGAAAAGTGATGCTTGAGCTTCGTACAGTAGAGCTCAGAAACATGTTACAACGTTTCCAAAACGAAAACAAAAACATGTTAGTTAGTGCAATTTGGAACACGTTGTCAGAAATATCCTGTTGCATATTTTGAACCTAATTTGACTGGAAGTCATTGCTGCCTTTGGCAGTTTTTCCTCTTTTGGATTTTGGCTTTTAAACACTGTGATTTTAATGATGAGATGGTCAAATCCCATCAGAAAATCAATTGTTGGTTTATCATATGATGCTTACCAAGGTTCGCGTTTCAAAATTCAAGTTTTAAGTTTTCTAGTAAGCTTGAAACTTGAGCAAATCAGGTACTGCGTATGTGCTTCTACTTTGCTAAGTCCATGATCCAATCGATATCGTCCCGCTTACACAACGGACCTTTTCAGTTTATATGACGTCATAATCAACCACGTGACGTTGGGGATGACGTCATAATTAATTGCGTCATTATCGACGTCGATAAGTTCGCCACGCACGCTTAATTAATGACGGACTAAGCGTTGGTGTACGAACTGCGTGTCTTTACTATTTAATAAACATGCTGTTGAATATTTTAAAACAAATTTGACTGGGCGCTGTTGCTGCCATAGGCAACAATAGCACCGAGTCAAATTAGTTTCAAAATATTCAATAACTTACCTATACAGTTTATTAAAAATTGATAGTCAGGGAGTTCAGCGATCGATCGATCTCAACACGAGCGAATTGTGGGCGGAACTTAGCTAGAGAGGCATAGCTAACCCTGGCTTCATCCATTCTAATATCCCTATAGTATAGGGCCTACATTCTCAATACGGACAATTATTCACCTCGTCCTCTCGAAAAAGTCATAATCTTCCTATTTTTATGACTTTCTAATTTGGTTCTGTCGTAATATCGAGCAGGTTCTGACATAAGGGCTAACTCTGTGAAAAGGTGTCGTTGGCAAGGGTGACAGTATGATTGCGTGTTTAATAGCTTGGCTCCTCGTTAATGAATGTCACACATCTAGCTTAGGAGAATCGCGTGCTCACTGGGTGTTCGACATGGTCTAACAAGGAAGTTTGGCACAATGGCGCGCCACCTACGGCCTCGGCTTCCAGAACGGTTAGTGAGAAAAATGCCACGACTCATAAACCAGAATTATGGTTTGGCAGCAGTCGATGCATATTTCTCAGTAAATACTGGCTACTCGGATTAGTTGGTGTCGTTAAAAATGTGTAATTGAATGGGATCTGGAAGTTGGTATTGTCATAAACGCTATATTTACGATTCTCTGGAGAGGCAGGGAAAATCTGGCAACAAGGAGTTCTCACGAGAGTTACGAGCATGTGCGAGAACGGGACAAATTGAACTTGCATTAATTACTGTTCGGGATTATAAGGTCCAAGTCGATTCTATATTCTGGCCCCAATCCGTTCTCTGTTCTCTTAATGCTGATTTATACAGCTTGGTATTGTCGGTGAAATTGGGCAAGGGCATATTTGACCCCGCGTGGTGACCCTCAGTGACATTTAGTCCGCTGGATACAGACTTTATTTCAGGAAGACGGGTTAGATGGCTTTTCGGCCGAGCAAATGGCGTCTGGTGCTGGGCGTATTTATTGAGGGTGGTGCGCGCGTGAACTGATTTACAATATGTCATATTTTCATGCTTTTCGCTATATTACAAGGAAATAGAGCCGTAATACCAGATTTGCATCCAGAATTTTTCAATATCCCATATTGTAAATAATCAGAATTCAATTCTGAGTAATAATGGCATGGCAACCAGCACAAATATTAGTAGAAAAGAGATAGGGGTGTGATTAATGGTCAGCTGCGCGAATACAATCTTGAAGGAAAGTGTACGAATTGTATGTCTTTGATGAATTTACAATTTAATAAACATTCTGTTGAATATTTTTCAATATTTGTCCAATGTTTGTTTCCGCATCACCATCCCCGGATAAATCAAAGTACCAACAACAGCTTACCTGTTATAAACAGATCTACCTTGAAATTGAGGCTTAGGGAAAACATTATTTAAATCGATTCCAACAAGCATGAAAGTTGGCGGAGCCCAGCTAGAAATGGGCGGGTTAATAACTATGTACAGGTAAGCTATTGAATATCTTACAACTAATTTGCCTGAAGCCTTGCTGCTGCCTATGTTAATTGCTAATTCATCAACACATATAATGCGTACTACTTTGTGCCAGAGGTTTCGATTTTTGCGACGGCGACACGTCATTTTTATTGTTAGGTCTGCTAACAAGTGATGTGAAGCTAAGACGTCGAATACTTAAGTAACATGACGGATCCCTCCATAACTGGCATATTATGAATTGAGTATCTCTTCAATGTTCGTGTGCAACTGTGTCGTGGTATAGTGTCTCGAGAAACTATTCCAAAGAGCACTGAACAATAAGCTCTCTGGCTCCTCTATAACACTGGAATTCTCTCATTCACACTGGCGCGGCCTGCTCCTAACCACTGACGGCAAAGAAAGAAGACCCTTACCTCTTTTAAACTTTCAAAGCTATTCTACCGAATCTGCAAATGGAGACTATTCTAAAAGAGGCTTGATACATGCATACCATGCAAACTGTTTCAATGAATAAGAGGTTCTTCTCTTCCATTGAACAGCACGAGTGAAGGTGAGTGGTTGAATAGCAAGAGTGTAGGTGAGTGGTTGAACAGCAAGAGTGAAGGTGAGTGGTTGAACAGCAAGAGTGAAGGTGAGTGGTTGAACAGCAGGCGTGAAGGTGAGTGGTTGAACAGCAAGAGTGAAGGTGAGTGGTTGAATAGCAAGAGCGAAGGTGAGTGGTTGAATAGCAAGAGTGAAGGTGAGTGGTTATCTCAGTTGTAGTATCCGCTACTGGAAAGAGTACCACAAGGAGAAGTGGTGTTCCAGTCCGAAAGCATTTCGACGGTCGCCAAGCATGTAGTAAATACACTGATTTCTCAGACACTCTTAATCTGCGTTTACCTGGCACGTGGTGTGCGGAATGCGGAACGCGGAACAGAAAGCGCGTATGCGGAATGCGGGTAAAATATCGCGTGTACCATTTACCTGCACGCGGTTTCATTGCGTTATTTCATTGCATCTTTATTAGCGATATTGCGATATTTCTACCAAATTTCTTTCAAAAGCGACAACACAAATTTTACGCTTTGATATTTAGCTTTCCACTGAGACCATTACAAAATGTATGGAGGCGAGAGATGTAGATCCACAATGGGCGGATACTGACGACTAGATTCAAAACGATACATTGGCCTAATCTAACAATGTGTAATTATAATATTACTGATTTCCCAATTTTTTCGACAAATTACTTCTTATAATTTTAGACGATGCATCAGCTTTAACTACTTGAAATACCCTATCGTTGCTAGGTTACATGTGCTCTATTCCGTAATGGAATCTTTTCCATCGGGAAAAATTGCTACATCGAGCGATCGGTATTTCCGCATCCTGCCGTTTCGTGTTCCGCACACCGCTTACCGCATGCAGGTAAATCGTGAAGGAAAATAGTAAAGAGCGATCTGAAGTATATTCCGCATTCTGTTTCCGTAACCCGCTTTCCGCATTCCGCGTGCCAGGTAAACGCAGCTTTAGACTTCTTAGTAATCATCATTGCAGAGTGCACATTCACACAGATGTCCATCGAATTCAACAAACACTTCACGATTATCAGACTTTGGCTGATGACTGAAGGACAATTATTAACATAGCCATGCCAATGACCGTACTCTTATCCATGTCAACTGCAAACCAACAAAATAGTTTGCACATGGAATCTGCCACAAATGGATAACCCAGACAAACGAGTTTAGACTTTATCCACAACATGGGTCAGGATGGCTTAGGATGGGTCAGGTGAAAACAAAATAAGTGATGGAAATTGAGAAATCTGCAGACGTACAGCTACTTGTCACTCAGCGATACTCCAAGACTCTGATGGAAAATGAAGCGACTTCATTTTCTCCCACTTCACAACAACATACACATAAAGACTAAACAGACTGAGAAGGAAACGTCAGAATCTGCTGCTAAATGACTTGCAAGCTCACCACCAAGATATCCCGAAAACTGATTTGACCAAATAATAACTACTATTGGGTGATAACGGCAAGCGGAATATAGTCAAGGTAAAAATTAGGAGAGGCATTCCTGGAAACTAGTCAGAAAATCAGTAGATTCCGACAGAACAGGGATTATCCACATTGGAATTAATCCGTGATTGACTTTATAACACTTCAATGCGTCGCGTGTTTGTAGATGGCTACACTAAAGAAGCGGCCGTGAATGGTGGAAGCGGGGCACTGTTCGTGACAACAACTGGCATTGCTTCATGATGAACAGGATGACTCAAGCGTCAGAGTAGAAGTCCAAGTGATCCCCCATGCCACCAGATCGCTCAATATTACAGCAATGGTGGTGAGAAATGTGGAGTTTTCACTTAGTCCCACTCAACACTTAACACATTGGGATATCTTTCTCTCAATCGTAGGTTACGTTCGTTTCTCGGTAATCTCATGAACAATTATGCAAACAGCGCATCCTCAAGTTTCTCCGGTTTTCAATGTTGGCATTGTGCAATCGTTATATAGAAAATGACGCATTCCCTTGTTCCTTCACCTGCCGTGCACTGCCCAAGTTCCATGTATGTATTCTACGTGTCCACCCGTCAATTTCAGATGTAATTCTAAAAAAATATTGATTGAAACGTCATGAATTTCGGGCTTCAATGGAATGTAATAATACTATTCTTGAATTTCTATTTATGGCGCTTATGTTTACACGCATACGCGTGTGCCTACTACAACATGCGCGTGCGATGTCGTCAGCATGTGTGCGTGCACACAGCAATCTCCTGTCAAGACACACCGGCATCGTTCTCATACAAGAATATTGTTCTAAGAAACCGATTATATCGGCACAACAATCATAATAATGGTCGGACGCGAAAAACGCCATATGGAAGAATTTACACCTCAACAGCGTGTCCTAACAATGCGGTGAGACCACAAATATGATTAGCTTTTTCACGGCACCGCCGCGCAATCTGGACCGGAATCAGACATGATTGTTGTTGGCTAAAGAAGAAATGACTGGGAATCGCTTGAGTTAGCTTTCAATGGCCGCCTTTCACCAGATACAGCACCGACTACAGATATTAACTATCTACATACTGAATTTCTGCAGACTACATTTTCCATCGGTTTAACTCTGGATACGCTGAATATTTTGAAAACGATTTGACTGAAAGTTGTTAGTGGCTGAGCCACCAACAACTTTCAGTCAAATTGTTTTCAAAATATTCCTCAAGTCCAGTGTTATTACCCATTGAAATTGTTGTCCAGTGACTTGCAGCCGCTAGACAGTTAAACAAATGTCTCGAGGGGATTCACTTGTTTTTGAACAAAAAAATATCATCGCCTGTTCTAAATATGAATTATCTGATTTTATGTGACAGCTTCTCTTTGCTTCACAAAAGAGTTCTTAGATGATTTATCGACAGTCCGAAGCCCGCAACATGGCGGCGATTTCAATACGGGGACAAGAGTCTCTATTCATCGCTATGTAATTTACTTCTCCCAAACGCCACGCTGAAGGGTTCATTATTTTGGTATTGCCTTGATTCGGTATACGGGTGTTTAATCAAGCAAATAGCCCCTCCGGCCGACTGCAGGAGACAATCCAGCGATTTCGGAGATGAGATGCGATCCATGTCATATAAATTTTCGTCAAAAGACATCGTATGTGTTTGTTAAAGAAATCGAGTTCCATCGTAAATAATCTTATACTTTAATCAGAGACAATTTGAGAAAAGGATGTGCAGACGATTGTAAAGGGGGAAATTGATGCACCGTGCACTGATAACGGGTGCACACTTACTAACGCACGCATGCATGTGCGCTTACACAGATTTGATAATTAAGGTTGTCCTTATCTAGCAGAATTTGCAAATTTCATAGAACTTGATGCTCATTTCGAAAACGGCTTTGCTTAAAGCTGTTGCTCTTTAAAGCCGTCTTCACACTAGAGCAATCAGCGATTGGCGACCTCGCCCTTACGTTTTTGTCATATTGTAAAATTTTTCGGATTTTCCATTTCTTCGGGTTTCCGGATTGTTTTGGATCACGTAGAACGTTATTGGAATCTAAGGCCGCGTTCCCACTCGAGAGTTAATCCTAGTGTATGGTCACGCCCTTTCCTGTGTAAAAATATGAGCCAATTCGGACAAGTAGTTTCGGACAAGTAGTTTCCGAAATATATCCACAGATCCAATATTTCACCCGATCCGGACCAGGTACTTTTAGCCAAATCACGGCCAAAGTCAATCTAAAAAAGAGGTGTGGCTTCGTGCCGAGAATACAGCTCTATTGTCCACCGTGCAACCCCATCACAACAACTAGACTGTTACACAGACTCCCATTCTGAGACTAGACAGGTTTGGACCCAGTCTATCTCCGTAGTGGACTGTAAAGACACCACTGTGGATCGTGTTGACTTTACTATCATCTGGACCCCTGTACCACTAGCTTGATATCGACGTGCCGACCCACTAACCAATTTGGCCCATTTGTAAACGTGGCAGAACCGTTTGTAAACGCCGCGGACCCATATACAAATCTGGTATCGGCGCACCCGTTTGTAAAAGGTGCAGGCCCATAAACCAATTGGTTATCAGCGCGCCCTTTTCGTAAACGGCACAGGCCCATATATAAATTGGTCATCGGTGCGCCAGTTTGTAAAAGGCGTAGACCATATACCAATGGGTTATCGCCGCGCCCGTTTGTAAACGGCGAACTTCCCATATGCCAATGTCAAACTTACGTCAATAGGCAATCCATGCATCCATTCTTTAGCTTATTCTTACAGATCATTTCACTGATCCATTTAGTTGTTTAGCCCGTCTGCCCGTCTGGGTGTGTTGCTAATTTATGTGTTCGTCTGTCAATTCCTTCAGTCGCTTAGTCAATAATTCCGCGTGCATAAGAAAAAGAATGAGCACGTATGTGCTTGCGCATATATCAGCAAGCTCGTGACAATTAAATTGATTCAAGCCGCCGATTAAGCCATTGTTTTGTGATTATACATACTGCCCGTACGTAAGTATCACAGTGATTAATGAGAGGTTTACTAACGCAAGGATCAAATAAAGTGACTTTTAAATCTTCTCATAGAAAATATACATTTGCAGAGCAAGAGATTATTTTCGAAAACTTATTTACGAACACATTAAAAGAACACTTTCGTTTAAACAATGTGTGCGTCACACCTTGCCCAGCGATTGCCCACGCATGTCATACAAAGGGTCAGCGAATGACCACCACCTTGTTTGATAGACGGTGTTTCGTGTCAAATAAACTAATCCAGTGACTGAAAATTAATCATTGATCTACTACGAATATAGAGCTAGAAGTCACAATTCGTTTACCAATATGTGCATTTCCTATTGGCGCAAACTTGATATTGACATATGGGTCTGCGCCGTTTACAAACGGGTGAGCGGATAATAAATTTGCACATGGGCCATGCGCCGTTCACAAACAGGTGCGCCGATACCAAATTTGCATATGGGTATGTGTTATTTACAAACTGGCCCGTTAATAACAAATCGGTATATGGGCCAGCGCCATTTACAAACAGGCCAATGCGTTACATAGACATTAATATCGACTCGATCCATCCAGTGGTTCGTAGGATATCAGCATCTATGCCACGTCAAAATAAGCTTGTCCTCATTTTGTGTGCTACCGATTTGAATTGTAGGACGAATTAAGAAGGGATATTTTCTGTTAACCATTCTTTATACCGATAATATACATTATGGGCTTTATATCATTTCGTTTTACGTGAACTATAGTCAGAGAACCGAGCACAACTTGATGTCAATCGATTCTGTGATATTACTTCGGTGAATCATCGGCCGTGGTGGAGGTATCGGCAAGGACATCCACAAATGTTCTACAGCAAGCTCCCGAACTCGAATCAAAAGGTGAAAAGTTGTCTAGAAATCAAAACAACTTGCAGAATCAACCATGCGACAGATTTCTGGATGCATGGAATACCCTTGAATGAGTCGCAGAACACTGCGAACGGCTTTGTCAGGTGGTCGTGGCTTTGAAGACAGTCTACCCGTATGTCTACCGAAGGCGAATAAGCAGGTAAAATGGCGGTTTTCTAAGCCAAGTGCACCTGCAACCCAACCCAATCCCAAGTACAATCAGGGCAAATTATCAAATAAGCAATAAGCAAGTTAAGAAACTCTCTGGGGGTCCATCCCAATCAGTCAAAGCCTAAAGGTTCCAAGACTGATGGGCAGGGAAAAGTTGGGTGCGTGGGGTGGCTGGCTCCTCTGAAGCTGGTCTGCGTGGTGGACGGTGAGGAGGTGGCGGAGCCAATGGGTGTGGATATAAAGGTGGTAATAGGTGGTCTTGTGGTGCTTGATGGCCTTCCATTCTTGATAACTACGTCGGTGATACCGGGATCACTGGCGTGAGTAGAATAATCTTCTGCTGTCCCTGCCTCGGAATGCAAAGATCTGCAGGCAATCAATGTAGGAGACAGATAGCGGACATTCGCAAGACAGTGGGCAGACATGGTACACGATTCCGTAGTTATCCATATGATAATGTTAGGATACGCACCAAAATGGTCCTTAAACAGACGTCTGGCATGTCTAGTCACAGCACCAGTGTGCACCCCAATTCCTCTGGGATCTGATCGTCTAGTAGCCATCCAAGAGGAGATCGAATCTCTTCAATGAAAATGCACTGCGCAGTTAGTGCGAAACCATCACAGCACCTGCTACTACTCGATCATCTTCCTGATGCAAAATCACACCGGAGGGTGAAGACCAGTTCTATATCTGATTCCATTAAATCAATTCGTCCTATCGCAGAAGTAGAAAATGGAAACGATACTGACGGCTGTGACAAAGTTGGATCCGGGTCTGTAGCCTGTATCGATCGACCTCAAAGATGTATATTTCCACATCCTGATCAAAGAGGAGTTCCGCAAATACCTGCAATTTGCGTTACAAGACAGAGTATGGCAGTTCAATGTCTTACCTTATGGCATAAAAGTGGCTCATCAGGTCTTCGCTCGGGTAGTTCTTGTAATGACTTCGCAACTTCCCAAGAGAGGCAGTCCATACCTACATATAGATGATTGATAAAAGCCAGCAGTTCGTCTACGCTTCAAGGCAGCCTTCAAGTAGGGCTAGAAATGCTGAAAGCTTTGAAGAATGGCTGACCAATTTTGGAAAGTCAGACTTAGTTCTTTCTCTGAAGTTGGTATACCCAGGCATGGTCTTCAGTCTACGGACCGGGATAGTTTACCCATCAGAGAAACGGGTGGAATCCATCATGACTTTACTAGAGTCGTTGGAAAAGGATCAGGTGATCTCAGCAAGAACGTATTTGAAAATACTGAGTTTAATGGATTCAATGGAGCCAGTGGTGCCGTACACTGCCCTGATGCGGAGGCCACTCCAACTGTATCTAATTTTCATGTAGTCACAAAAGATGGACCGTCTTTTCAAGTCAATTCAGCTAATGGAGCCATTTTGTTGCCACATTCAATAGTGGAAACATCGGCGGAATCCCTTGCAGGTAGTTGCGTTGTCTCATCCACCTACTCCGCAAGTGACAATTCTTTAGTGACGCATCACTGGACGGGTGGGAGCGTGTTTTGGAGACCTGACAGTTCCAGGAGGTTGGAAACAGTGGGATGCCCAAAATCATATTACATTCTAGAGATGTTCACAGTGCAGGACAAGGTCACCAAAATTGTGCATGATCACATGAAAAGCTTCTGTGCTGGTGCAGAGAAATGGAAATGACTCTGAGAACGGCACACATTCCGGGAAGGTTGAACATACTTGCGGATGCCTTGAGTCACCAAACAGTTTGTTGACTGACGCAATAGTAGCTTAATCCTCTAGTAGATATTAGGTTGTTCAGCCATTGGGGCAAGCCCAATATAGATCTGTTTGCATTGAAAGAGAACACGAAAATAATTGCATACGTGCCTCCGTTTCCAGATCTTCTGGCATTCGCAGTGGGCACACGGTCTCCGGGTTGGGTGGAATGTATGCTTATGCCTACCCCAATGATTCTGTTCCGAAGGGTATTGCAGAAGATCAAACACGAGGACTGCCAAGTGCATCCAATTGCATCAGACTGGCCGAGCCGATCATGGTACTCGGATCTGCTTGACCTTCTGGTGTACAGACCGATCCTTCTTCGGCAAGTTTCGGATCTGATCTCAGAGAACATGGGCAGACATTACCACGAGTGCATCCGAAATGTTCCAATTGAATACATGGCTGTTATCAAGGGACGTTCAGTTAACGGAGGTTTTTTCTGAGCAAGCATATAAATTCATTGCCTCTGTCAAAGGGTGGTGGCGGAGCGGGTCAGCCTCCGCAATTTATAACTATAGAATCAATAGATTCACTGAATGGTGCAAGGATCGAAATACAGATCCCTTTCGAGCCACTGTTCAACAGGTAGCAGACATTCTCTGTGAACTATTTCATTCACACGGATTAGTTGCATCGACATTACAGCCTGTAAATGAGCCTTAACTGCTGTTGTCCCAACCCAAGCCTTAGGTTATGAGGACAGTACAATGATCTGCTTAATGAGATGATCAGAGGAATGGGTAGCGAGCACCCAAGACGGCCTTTGACTCTCCTGTCATGGAGTTTCTTATTAGCTCTTCAGGCGTTTGGGTCCACCTTTTGAACCAATTGGCTGAATTGTCATGAAATTGCTAACTTGGAAGACGGTGCTCTTGATCGCGGCTGCATCTGTCACATGCAGAACTGAGATCCATGCATCGTTGGTAATGGGTGATCACTTTGTTATTACTGGAGAAGATATGCGTTTGCTCCCAAGACAGCACTTTATGTCTTAAGACAGTCTTAGAAATATCCTGGTGGACCTATTAATTTTTCAAGTTTAATTTGTCACGATCGATCCTCAGAAAAGTGGTGCCCAGTTAGATCTCTGAAAATCTATGTCAAGCTAACAACAGAGTGAAAATATTACACAAAACCTTGTGTAAACTATTAAAGCGACTCACATTGTGGCAACAGGTCAGCAAATTGATAGGTCGAGGGCTCATAATGTCAGAGGACTAGCAGCTTCCACAGTACTATACAATGATGTCTCACTGGAAGATACAATGTCAGTCGCACAATGGCAGTGCGAGTTCGCTGACTATTACATGCGTGATTCAAAGGGACCTTCACATCCTATTCATATTACAAACCTGAAACGATCGTCATCTAGGTAATGGCTTACCTCACATCTTTATCATCATCGGTCAGCCAAGCCCTTTTATATGACTGGGGGTGTATTGTTGCTTTGTCTCAGCTTAAATGTTTAATTATCATAAGGGTTTCTTAATTTGATTCGAAGCATTACATAATCTCATTCCTCTATTTCAGGATACGTCATATTTGTGATCATGTTATTCGGATGCACATTGTAGAAAGGGGAGCACCTTTCCTGCTATCCAAATGTTCTCTGATGATTGAAAATCAGATATGGGTTTACATAGAATCTGGTCTCCTCATCTTCTGATTCTTGGTTAGGTGGTTGTGTGGGATCACAGAAGATCCTTGGCTAGGTGGTTGTTTGTGATCACAGAAGAAAATGGTTAGCGCGGCGGTCGTACAAACTTATTGGTGTTAATCCAGGTCAACATTTGTTGGATCTTAATGAAAGTATTAGGCATTGCCAATCGTGATCTCCTTTATTGGAGAGGTTAGTTCTCATGTGAGGAGTGAATTCAGGCTGTCGACCAAAACCCCTCCCACCAATGTATTTGCTTTGTCAAATTCTGGTGATATCGAATAGTCTGCCCAATTGGTGAGCATATTGAAGCTGCCGCATTAGTTTCAGCGAAATATTTATACTCACCAAATGGGCCGACGGCTCGGCCTTAGCCTCCCAACATGGCTGGGTCTAAGCTGCAATTTTAGACTGATTCACAAATTTAATAGAACAGTCAAGTCCGTGATCGGTGGTTGGATCGGGTCCCGGTCATCAGGCCGGGTCGAAGAGTTTTACGACATGTTTAGACGTGGGTTCAAGACACTTGTAAAATTAGGTTATTTGAACAAGTTAACATATTAGGAATATATCATATAATTTGCACAATTGATGAGCAAATCCATATCGATGAAATTAATGCGGGAATATATAGATTCTAGCAGCTAAACTGGCCTGATAGCGCAGCTTACGTGGCCGCTACTAGACCAATACCGGGCCAATTATATTTGTACTTCGAAGTATAATATCCCCCTCACATTTTATGTCGGAGTAACTGTTTCGGATGTCGTTGCCAGTATCTTCACAATATAGCTTGATTTCCTTATTCGCTATGCCGCTAGTAAGTTGAATACAAGATCTCTTACTCTGCAATTGTTTTGATTTATGACGGTCATCATGAGAGTAAGTATTGTCCACTCAACATACTCTCAAACCCACATATATTATACACTGCATTATTTTGAAGGATATATTTTATAGTTTTTTAAATTTTAGTTTACATATCAAATGAAAAGTCTGATCAATGTCGTAGCACGATAATAAACCAATGCGTACTCAATCGCTTCTATATAGGTAGATAACGTCATTCTATGATCGCACACCATTGTATGAACGATAGCAGATGTCAGTGGCGAGACCACACAGTCTAGTATCCCAGCATCATTAGCCCGAGGCCATATCAAGAACAATCCTGATAACACCGGTTACTCGGTGGTACTAGAATAGTACTTGGACACTATGGCCAGGTATTGGCCCAGTATCGGCCAATTAACCTGTGTTATGTGTGTGTGCGTGCGTGCGTGCGTGCGTGCGTGCGTGCGTGTGAGAGAGAGGGAGAGAGAGTGGGTGAGTGAGTGAGTGAGTGAGTGAGTGAGTGGCTGGGTGGGTGGGTGGGATGGAGGGAGGGAGGGAGTGAGGGAAGGAGAGAGAGTGAGTGAGTGAGTGAGTGAGTGAGTGAGTGAGTGAGTGAGTGGGTGGGTAGGTGTGTGGGTGGGAGGGAGGGAGAGAGAGAGAGAGAGATAGACATGTAGTATACTTTTTCCAAGCCATGCCTCTACATATGGATTGCACTCCCATTATTTTTTATTACCTAATTTAATTAATAGACGTGATAAAACTGTGGCTATGTATTTACCCTCCGGATAACAACTTAAACAATATTGATGAATAATACAATGTGAGTGAATCATACAGTAAAACCTGATTTTAAGTTTCTTCCTTCGCGCCACACCTACACATTCCAATCATCATTATCAACAAACAAACATGATCTGTAGATTTCGTTTGATGCCTTTGTTAACATAATATGAATACAACACAACTACGTGGATTTGTGCATGCAGAGTGTAGTCTAATCTATGTAATGTACTGTGGATATAGAACGGGCAAGATGAATGTGTCCATTGACAATGTAGGATTCCAGTTTATGCATCAATCATATGAAGTCATAATCAACTACGCGGCGTGTAGGATGACGTCATAATCATTTACGTCATAAATGACGTAACTAAGTTTGTCACGAACGCTTAATTGATGGCGGACTAAGTGTTGCTGTACGAATTGCATGTTTTTACTATTTAATAAACATGCTGTTGAATATTTTGAAACTAATTTGACTAGACGCTGTTGCTGCTATAGGTATTCTGGAAATTAATAGTCAGGGAGCTCAGTGATCGATCGATTCCAACACGAGCATGGTGTGGGTGGAGCCTAACTAGAGATGGGCGTGGCATAGCTACAAATGGAAAGGTCCATTCAGGTTCCTGATTGTCCGATCTGGCATGCAATATAATTGTAATGTAATATGTTACATAGGAATATGTGTGTCACTTCAACAACATGGGTTTCGCGCAATCGAGCCATCATACTCTACATCATCCCAATCCCAACAACAGATTCTCTTTATGTATATCGCTATCGAAGCCGTTACGCTAGGCTCATCATTAAAAATAAAGGAATCGTGACTATGCATGTTTAACTCTCTCGCTGCTGCCAGTCACCGGACAATAATTTCAAATGGGCAAAAACTCTTGACTTGCTGAATATTTTTAAAACAATTTGACTGAAAGTTGTTGGTGGCTTAGCCACCAACAACTTTCAATCAAAGTGTCTTCGAAATATTTAGCCGGTTCAGAGATATAACCCCTGGAATATGTCGTCTGCAAAAGCTCAGCAGTCAGCACTCAGCAGACAGACAGTTAAAGTTATCGCTATTTCTCCAGCGTTGCATAAACTAGGGCGAGTTCGTCCACTGGATTGAGGATTGGGATTACAATGTTGACCACTCAGTGAAACTTGTACTTTGTTGAGGCGGACAAAAGCTCAAATTGGAGTATAGTTGTTAACGCTGTGTGGTTGATCGGTGAGTGTAAGGATGCTCGTGTGACCGAAGCAGGTCACTGGGCTCACTTTGGCCACTGGTGAGATTGATGGCAACAGCTGGGTGAGGTCGGTCATCTTTGACATATTTGATCATTGAATTAGGTTAGCCACTGGAACGAAACAAATTTGTGAGTTTGTACAACGGTGTAATGTTGACCCCGATGTGAGGATGACCACAGTTGCAAAATTAGTCATCGTTGTGAAGTCCAATTCCAAATTCTAATCATACGTGTAAAATGTGATCCACCTTGGCCTTTTCCTGGGTTTGGCAAAAGATGGGAAGCAATCCCTGATAACGCAGGTTTCTGGCCGGGTACTTGGCCATTTCCGGGCGGAATTGGCCATGTATTAGGCCAGTACCGGCCTTAGTACCCTGTGTTATTAGGAACTTGATCATGCATACATATAAATGGGCCCCACAACAAACAGATGGCCATGTAGCTAAAGGGCGATAATTGACACACACGTGCGTATATGTATATGGTTGTTTGCGATTATTTAACTACTTATTACACTTATGCACCGACATGTTTGTATGTAATGTCTTTTCAACTATTAGGTCACCTTATATAATAATTCACTCTAGCATATTAATATACCAATCGACTAGACATATTCCTATAAGCAACGAGACCCAGGTCACACACTTTCAGAAACGAAGCTCGTTGCATATTTTAAAACCGAATTAGACGTGGAGCTGTTGCTACGATTGCTATTTCTGTTCATAATTTGGTCTGTAGGATTTAAATGGGATAAACCCATATGGCTCAGAAAGCATAAATCAAACTTCACAATTGCTCGTAATGCCACGGTAGTGATTCGTGTTAATTTTGAGACAAATTGTTGCTACGAAGCTGTTGCGGGAAGCCGCAACAGCCTCACAGCAACACTTGATTCAAAAGCCGGCTTTATAAAGCAGCAACAGCACCTTTCACCGTGAAGCCAGTAAGCGGGGATTTAATAAAAAATTCAAATGCACGGTATTAAAATGCTTTGAATAATTTTCGAGGAAAAATTACGTACCGTAGCCAACTTCTACCCACCCGTATGGAGCCTCTGCTAAATCTCAATATCGAGTCAGGTTCACGTGCCCTCAGCCGTACATACGGGTTAATAGAGGGTATGTTTAGGTCTCGAGATAAGCTGACACGATTACATAATTCTAACCTATGAGTTCACATGCAGAGTCACGCATGGCAGCCGCAGTACGCCCTAGGTTATTTATGTGTACATCCGCGACAGAATCGGGCCATTGGGTAACTTATTCCCCAGCTTGAACTTGTGGTACTATATGTTTAGCTCACGTTTGTGAATTTTTGCTACATGTTGAAAACTGTGTATGCATGTCAGTATGATTAATGTATTATTTATGTATCTCTCACCACCACCACCCCCTACCCACCACCATCGATTACGTAATAGTCTCTTTAGATATCGCTAGTAAATCTGTTCCTGCACGAAATCATTCACAAGGAATGATCCGATCTGCCACTCGAGTATCCTACGTCATAATCAAATACGCCACTTGTTAACTGACATCACAATCAAATGACGTAGCTCAGTCGTGGAAATTGAATAGTTCCTTCACGACAATTTACGAATTGCATCATTTGTATGTCATTGGTAGAATTACAACTTAATTAACATTATGTATAATAGTTTGAAACTAATTTGACTGGGGTTGGGGGGGGGGTTGCTATTATTGTCTTAGGCAGCAACAGCCCGCGTTTGAATTAGTTTCAAAATAATCACCAGCTTACCTGTATATTTAACTAAAAGTGAGATTTAGTTCCAGGCAATTCAGCTCTCGGAGTTTCAAATCGAGTCCAACACGTGTGCAAATGGACCTTTCCACTGTATCAATCCATCATATGACGTAATAATCAACTACGTGACGTATATATAATGACATCGCAATCAATGACGTCATTATGACGTCATGAATGGCGTAGATAAGTACGTCACGAACGCGTAGTTGAAGACAGAATATTCGTTGTTGTCCGACTTTTCTGTCTTTATTATTTAATAAATATTCTGTTGCATATTTTAAAACTAATTTGACTGGACGCTGTTGCTGCCATAGGCAGCAACAGCGTCCAGTCAAATTAGTTACAAAATATTCAACAACTTAACTGTATAGTTTTCAGGAAATTGATAGTCAGGTCTTTCGGGGATTGATCAATCCCAACACTGCGAATTGTGGGTGGGGCTTAGCTAGAAGTGGGCGGTTCATAGCTAGAAATGGATTCCTCAGATTGCCGGACATGAAATGCACTATAGATATCTATGGGCGACCCTACCAACAGAACAAAATGTTCAGGGAACTGAAAATATTCGCGCTCTTGAACACACCCCTGAATCTGATGTCTTGTATTGCGTAGACCATCCTCTTCACCACGGCAACGTGTCCTGCACACCTGTGTCTGCTTAGACAGTTTCTCTTTGTCAGGGTGGTCCTATTCTTATCCAATGTTGATTTAAAGCTCTCGTGGTCTAAGATAGAGGTACAAATATGGCAGATTGACATAGTCTCGCCTCTATATCACGTCGACTTTTAACTATATTGGTAATTCTTTTACAGTGCATCTCCGAAACAACTTAAAATATGTTTAAAAGAAATAAAACTTACCCAAAATTTATAGGATCAAAACGTACAAAAGTTTATCTTGGCAATTTACAAAACAGAATTTTAAACAGTTTTAAATAACCAAAATAGTCATAACACAAACATCAAACTAAAAGCACTGACTGTTGAGAGATCCGTAGAACGTCTAAACCTAACTACATATGTCTACAAAGCCAAAAAATATTAACCAATGGACCTTTCCAATTTATCCATCCATCATATGACGGCATAATCAACTACGTGACGTGTAGGATGACGTCATTATTAATTACAGCATGAATGACTCGATTTACTCCGTCTTAAACGCTTAATAAGCTGAAACGTTGTACGAATTGTCTTTACTATAAAATAAACATTCTGTCGAATATTTTGAAATTAATCTTACTGGGTGCTGTTGCTGGCATAGGCAACAACAGAACCCAGTCAAATTAGTTTCAAAATATTCAACAGCTTGCCTGTATGGTTTTCCGGAAATTGATAGTCAGAAAGTTCAGGGATCGATTCCAGCGCAAGCGATATGTAGATGGAACTTAGCTGGAGATGGCCGGGGAATAACCAAAACTGGAAAGGTCCATTGTATTGGCTATTTAGATTAAAATGTTTTCTTCAAACCAGCTGGTTTACATTAACTTTTACATACATGAAATCATTCCACCCGCCTCACGCATTCAAACAGATTATAAAGTAGCAATTATTCAGATTTTATAGGAACTCTAATAATCAGAAGATCTTAAGTCTGCCTGTTCAACTATATTTATCTCCTGAAATTCATGAGGACACCCCTCAAATATATTGAGAAAAATGAAACAGTGACACTGGAAAAGATGGAAATAATTCCAAATCATGTTTAGAGTACCTATCAAGGTCAGTCCCAATCCATCGATTATAAGCATTGGGCATTTTCATAAAACATACAAAGTCAAGATACGTTAGACTAATTTTACGCCACATAGAAACTGACTACAACTTCTCTAAGTAGGCTAAATGAACATTCAAGTTTCACTATTAGGGATAATTGGCCGTGGTGGTAGCGGGATCGTCTGCTAATCATGCGGGCGACTGGCAGGCGATCAGATGGTTGAGGAGCAATCGGTGGAAGCACGCACGCACGCCCGCACGCACGCATGCACACACAGGTGTGATGTCCAAGCCTTTCATATAGTTCCGATGCTGTACGGAAACACCCGAGCATGCACGAGCATCATCAGTTGAGGCCCGACAAGCAACCTGTGTGGACATACATATATTAACTTCGTGTCTAACCAATCTAGTATTAACATTAAACCAGTTTGTAGTATAATTATTGGTTAATAAATATAGTAAAATACAAACCAAGGTGTTCAGTAGTAAGCAAGAACATGGAGACACAACAACAGTTTCAGTATAAATAAATTAAATTGCGACTCCGAAGATACCATCATTTATCTAATATCATGTAAATGGAGGAATCGAGTGTACTCCATGCCCCGCCCTTCTTTAGCTAAGCTCCGCCCACATTTCTCCCCTGTTTGGATCGATCCCTGAGCTCCTGAACTATCAATTTCTAGAAAACTATACAGCGTAAGCTGTTCAATATGCAGCAAAAGCGCCCAGTCAAATTAATTCGTACAACAACGCTTAGGCCGTCTCTCTCGCTTAGATGCTGCTGGAGCTCTCACTCTCGCGGCGCTGACCCCTGATTGGCTAAGGGCGTTTCTAAGACGCTAGCCATTCACCAAAAGATAATGAGATGCAGAGCTGGCCCGTATAAAAGTAGCCGGTTGTGCTCAAAACGCCACAAACAAACTTACGCTCTGAGTAATAGCTGACTACTCACCAATGATTCCAGCCGATGGTCCTTCCACTCCTACCTCGTCCACTTTGGTACCGCCACTCAAACCACACCACGAAACTCGCCTTTTGACGCTCGCAGTGATTGACATCAATACAGCCGTCAGCCCCGTGACTTCTTCACAGTTTTGACTGCCGCTGGGAAAAAACTGGGAAAACCGGCCAAATTAGCAACACAAATTGTTCTGCCATCTCTTCCGAGGATTTTCCGCGTCTTTGAGCTGCCTGACCTTTTGTGCAGGGAACTTTGCGTTCCCGCCGCCACAGACTGAAATATAAATTGTGTAACATTCTCGTACGAACCCGCATATGCCTGCTTCCTTGCAAAACTGTGTGATCTGTGCTCGTGTTCATGTCTCCATCTAAAGAACCTGTGATGAGACATCGTGGGGAACTGCACTTTTACAGCTCGAACTAAGAAAGGGTACTCCTGTCCTTGAAATTTGTCTAACAGTTCCTCCTGCTCTGACGCATCGCGAACGCGTCTATGAACAGTTCTTCTGTTCTCTACGGTCATCTTTTAGGCATGGTGATCTCCAGTCACTGAGGATTTGGTCACTGCGCAATGTTAAGCCTTGGGAATATACCTACCACGTTTGGTTCAAAGCCAGTAACGTCCGTAATCGCAGAACCTAGGCCCCATGTGACAGACTATTTCCTTATTATGAACTGTGTTAAATCTTAAATGCACTAACAACCGCAGCTTTCTTGTTCTGTACAGTTTTAACGCTGTTGATATTTCTGCCCGATACTTAACATCAAGTGAAGTCTCAGTTTTTCTCTTTCTTTCTTTTTACCGCAATCTGCTTTTATATTAAGTTATTCGAAGAGATATTCCATCTTATCTGCCAAATTCAGACTGCGATCTCACGTTCCGCTAGACGTAAAGATATAGATTAGTGTCGTAAGTGGTATCGCCTTTCTGATTGTTACTGGGACGTCTGCCTTAGCCGCCAAATTCACTGGTGGCATCCTACACTCTCCATGCAGCATGACGAAATATAATGACGGTGCAAACGGAGACACTTCTTTCCCCTAAAAAGACATCCCACTTAGAAGACTAGGCTCACCACATTTCAGTTGGAACACCCATAAATAGAAAGGCGCCGGCGGACTTTTAACGGCCTTCTCCTGATCGCTCCCACCTAGGACAGCAACGACCACTACGTGTCTCAGAAACCGTGATGCAAGCTCGTTCTAGCAGACCTGAGGGCCACTTTTGACTAGCCAATAGTGTGGGCTGAGGAAAGCTGAACCTCTGGTTCGCCACGTTCCTCTGTTCACCTTTCCCCACTTTCTTTTTCAAGTCCCATGTCTACTGCGACCGAGCTAAATGCTGTGCCCGATTCGCGCTGCTGAGAACGCTCCCCGCAGACGTATTCCCGTCAGGCACCTCATATTTTTCGCATGCCCAGTATTTAGCGGGTTCTGTGTCCCTTGTATTCCTTTATTTCCTCCCCATTAGAGAAGACATTGCCACTTAAATATCGCAAAAGCCACTAGCATGCCTTCAGCGTACACCTAACTGGAACTCACCGTGGAACAATCCTTTTTCTTTTCGACCGCCTGATAAATTTTAAGTAGTTAGGTTTCACCCGAAAATGTTTCGGTAGCAGTGTCATTCGGTCAAGTAAAAAAATTACAAACAAGTAAATAATGATATTCATCCATGGTGCCGTGTTTGTTACTCAACTTACACAGCCGATCTTCTTTGCTTTTAAACCCACCCACGTCCCAGTTTCAATTGGCCCTTTGTGGTTGTCAGTTCAAAATGGCGCTAAAGTTACTTTATTAGCATTATTTAATTTTATAAGGTATGGTTCTATTTCAAATTTCATCTTATAATATATATAATTATAATTTTATTACTATAGATTTTTCCTTTTGAGGATGCGTTCACTTGGTCCTCTCCATGATTGTATTGGTCTATAAGTAGTTGTTTTATATGTTTCGTTGTGTTACTTGTGATGCCCTGTCTTTCCCATAGGTATCCCATTCCCACATTATTTAATATTGGCTATACTACGCCAATCCATTTATATTGAACATTATTATTGGTATAGTCATAATATATATATTTATAAAGTAAACATGATATCTTTGTATATTTGCTATTTAGCATGTTTTTTAAGTATAGGATTGTTGTATATTGTGTAGTAATATCAAGTGTATATCTTGCTAAATCACCGTATATCACGAATTTTGGAGTGTGGAGTGTGCCTGTTTAATTTTAGTAAGTGTCGATAGAAGTCTATTTGTACTTTTTTCAACAGGTGTTGTGTAATCGGTGTTCCACATTTCACACCTATACGTGAGAATCGATACTATCATCGAATCAAATAGTTGTATCTGGCAGTTTATTGGTAGATCCATGTGTTCACTGTATAGTGAATATAGGGCTTTAGTAGCTTGCTCTGCTATGTGTGTTAGTGCTGTTATATACCGACAGTTGCTAAAGAAATGTATACCTAAATACTTATATTTCTCGACTATTTCAATATTTTCACCATCTAGAATAAAATTAATGTTTCCCCATTGTTTCCGAAAATTACCACTTTTGTTTTGTCTTTATTTACTTTGAGATTCCAAATTTTACAGTAGCTGATGTAAAGGCATTCAGGGTCCACTGTAGAGTAATACCATCTTCTGCTATCAAAACAGTGTCGTCTGCATATAGGAGTACCAAATGTCTAAAATAGACGTCTATGTTTTCATTTATTATAAGGCGGTCACAATTTGAGTTTTCCAGGTATTCTTGGAGGTCATTAAGGTAAATATTAAATAGTATGGGTGAAGCATTGCTCCCTGCCGCAGCCCTCAGTTACACGTAAAAGGCTCTGATAAATTATCATTCATACGTACTCTTGATTTTATCCCAAAAGACATGTTACGAATGACTCTAAATATTTTCCGATTTATATTCTCCTGAATTATTTTACTCCATGTGTACGTGGACTTGCGCGACGACAGGACCCCCCCCCCCCCCCCTCTCACATGCGCGCGGCAGGCAGGAGCCAACCCACATAGTGTTCAGATAGAAGATACGAAAATGTTCCTTAACATGGTAGCCTCCATGGACATTCCCTGATAACGTAGTTCACTGGGCTCGTATTGCGCCAATAACGGCCCGTGATTTTTTGATCCATTTTATATTAGCTTGTAAAAAATAAATTATGCCACCCATTCAATTCTACTGCTACTGTTACCGTTACAGCTACTGCTGCTACTACCACTACTACTACTACTACTACTACTACTACTACTACTACTACTACTACTACTACTACTACTACTACTACTACCACTACTACTACTACTACTACTACTACTACTACCACCACCACTACTACTAATACTACTACTACTACTACTACCGCTGCCGCTGCCGCTGCTACTACAGCTAGTACCACTACTACTACTACTACTACTACTACTACTACTACTACTACTACTACTACTACTACTACTACTACTACTACTACTACCACTACTACTACTACTACTTTTTCTTCTTTTTTTGGAAAATCCGACGCTGACGCAGTCGGATACACTTCCCGGAGGAACTCCTTTAAAAAGGCTTGCAAACCCCCATAAAAAATCGGTTGAAATAGCAGGCTTTATTAATAGAATAACAATACAAACCTAACATTTCAAAACAGTGCAAGCTAAAATACTCTATTATCATATACCACAACCGTGGCATAACTACATAGAAAACATAATTAATAAAGAGCTGATAACATAACATAATTCAACAAAGACATTGCTATTTGCACACCGTGTAGTAGTAGGCCCAAATGGTGAGCATAGCTAACCAACAAGTGGTAAAGCCACTCATCAATAATTAGCAGTAAGCTACTGCTAATCATTGATGCCATTGAGCCGATTCATGACCGGCAGGCTAAGTAGATCATATGTAGTTTAACGTAGTACACCGTATGGTAGTAGGGCCAAATGGCGAGTGCAGCTCGCCAACAAGTGGCGAGGTGACTCGTCAATAAGTAACAAAAAGTCACTCATTGACGCCAATTAGCCGATTATTAAATACCCAACGGACGTAGTAGCCTTTATATAATATAATGCACAAAGCAAACGTATACAAACTATGACTACTTAGATGGCGCTCTGGGTTCACATTCTAAATTTACTTCATTGTAAGTTTTTGCAAATTACCCTGGAACAAATACACCTACAGTAAATATTTACAACAGGAAACTAATTGTAAGATATCACACTCTGTTAACTTGAAAATCGGATCACCTCCAGAACATTGACATAATGCTCATTTGATATTTAAATATTCTGATCCCAAGGTTAGGATATTCGTCAAGATTAGAGTCTCCTAAGGCATTTTTCCAGTTCTTTGGCGTGCATCCTAAATTGTTCCAATGCCTAACCACAATAGGAGTCTGTCTCCGACTTTGCATTAGAATTCTATACCAGTCTCTAGATGCCATGTTGTATTTTATATGTTCTGACATAAATACTAATGTTGGTTGCAACATATCAATGTTGCCACATGCTTTCGGCAATTTGAACCATACAGCAAGTATTGCATTCTTTATTCTAACAAATAAGCGCTGAGCATCAATATGTCTCATTGATGTTATTCTTGCTACATCTTGCATCGCAATCCATTTACGAGATTTCGGATTTACCAAGTCACGTAAATATTGAATACCATTTTTGGCCATAGAGGGAAAATATAATACATCATCATTATCACGAATCAACTCGTTGCCCCAAAGACGTTGCTCAAAGGCATCTTCCCAACAATTGGGTTGTGGCATTGATCGTGTAAATATTTTTAAGGCTTCGAGCTGTTCTTTATATACATTTGGAATCTTTTGATGATTAGGTGGCAATTTATTGCACAAAAATAAACATTCTACTGGAAATGTGTCAGCTTACCTTTGGAGAAGTGCCCTTGAAACACTTGACCAAGATGAGTTTGAAGTAAGGAACTTATTCAAGAATTTCAATTTTAAAGAAGCACACTTTGCTGAAACATTAACCAAATCCAGGCCTCCGCCATGCTTTTCATTGGTGAGGATTGACTGTGATACTAAATGGGCTTTGTCCTCCCATAAGAAGGACAAAAGTAACGTGTTGATCTTTGAATATACTGATTTGGGCATATGAACTACAGAAGCGGTATACCACAGTCCAGATAAAATTAAATTATTAAGGACAAATGTCCTGCCAAAGACAGTTAGGCGACGTCGTTTCCAATTTAGTAATGCACACTTTAGCTTGGATATCCTTTCTTCCCAGTTTAGTAATACATTTTGTTCTCTACTAAAGTAAATACCAAAAATTTTTATGACATCATTTGAGCAGTTAATATCCATCACATTATCAGTTCTGCCCTTCCAATCGCCCAAAAACAATCCCTTAGATTTATCTTTATTGACTTTAAGTCCTGATGCCTTTTGAAAATCTGTTAATACTCCATTTAAAATTCTAAAATCCGTATTTTTACCCGCAAACACAGTCGTATCATCTGCATATTGAGAAACCTTTAGTGGCCTTTCTACGCCACGTATACATATTCCTTGAAAGTCATTGCGTTGCCTCAATGTGGCCTCCAACGATTCCATATCTATGACGAATAGAAGCAGGGACAGTGAGCAACCCTGTCTGACACCTCGTTCCAACACTACAGGTTTGGATAGCTGATTGTTAACTAAATAGCAACTTGTTATATCAGTATATAAAATATTGATCCATTTAATAAATCTTGAACCAAAGCCAATATGGTCTAAAGACTTAAACAAGAAATCCCATTCTAGTCTGTCAAACGCCTTCTCGTTATCAAGTGCTATTATTGCTGCTGGGATACAATCTTTTTCAACTAATTGAATAAGGTCCCGTATAAGCAAAGTGTTGTTTAATATTGATCTTCCTGGCACAGAGCAGGTTTGACCATCATGAATGACTTCGCCTAGGACTGCGCCAAGTTTTAATGTTAGTGCCCGAGTAATAATCTTATAATCTACACAGAGTAGAGAGATTGGTCTATAATTCTGTATTTTATTTCTGTCACCCCTCTTGTATATAAGCCGAACATATGCTTGGGCCATCGATGTAGGGAGATGCCCTTGCTTAAAAATGCTGGTTGCTATTTCTTCTAATACTGGCCCAAATATGTGCCAGAATGTTTGATAAAATTCAACTGGAAGTCCGTCACATCCAGGAGACCTTTCTAACTTCATACCTTTGATGGACTTTGTCAAATCATCAGTTGTTATTGATTGGTCACAGCTTTCGCGACATGAATCTGGAAGTCTTTTCGTTATATTAGCTAAAACATCTCTAGTTGCAGTTTCCTCGCCTCCCTCAGATTTATACAATGATTTGTAAAATTCGGATACTGTTTCAATCATTTCTGCATTTGAGCACGCTGATACTCCATCATTAGTCTTCAGTGAGCGCATTAACTTCTCTATACCTCTTGCTTTTTCCAAGTTACAAAAGTAACGTGTAGGCTTTTCGCCCTCGGTGTGCATTTGTGCTCTTGACCTTATTTTGGCCCCATCAAACTGATATTGCTCTATTTCATTTAGTCTACCTTTTAATTTAACTAATAGTTCGTAATAATTATATTCCCCATCATTAATTTTCTTATTAATTTTACACAACGACCTCTGAAGCGCCTTTTTACGCTTTCGTATTTCACGTGCTTTCCTAATGGAATACTGCCTTGAAATATATTTCAGGTCTGATTTAGCATCTTCCCACCAGTCTGTTATACATTCATACGAACCTCTTCTTTCATCCCAATGCCTCCAACAACTTTCCACACATTTGCGGTAGCAACTATCTCGTAGCAATGCTACATTAAGTTTCCAAAATCCATCTCCTCGTTTGACCCAGTCAGCATTGTCTAATGTGATGGAAAACATATTGTGATCAGAGAAAGTTACTGGTTTTATGTTAGTTTTACACATGTAACCTTTCAATGAACGTTCTACATAGATCCTGTCTCACCTTGAAGCTAACCTTCCATCGGTTGAAAACCAAGTAAATTCCTGGCCTTCTGGATTTTCAATCCGATAAGTGTCTAACAAGCTTTTATTTTCACAAATGTGTTTCAAAATATTATGCGATGTGTCATTAAAATTAGACCTAGAGTTTTTGTGTATGGCCTCGTCTAATATGCAATTAAAGTCACCGCCCATAATTAGGTTTTCAGGCGTTCTGTCTTGAATTATTGTGGAAACATCATTTAGAAATTCACGGCGCAATTGATGAGAGGCAGGTGCATAAAGGCACATCAAATTTAAACTTGTATTTAGTACATCAATTGATACACAAATCCATCGTCCATTCGGATCTGATGACGACGATATAACGTCAACATAGTTGAGACAGCGGGGCAGGATAAGAATGGCCACTCCCGCACTATTACCTTGTGATAAAGAAAAAAAATCTGCCGTTTTGAAATATCTTTGAGAGATTCATACACTTCAGCTTTTTGAATTTTGGTCTCTTGTAGAAAATCAATATCAACTCTCTCATTTGCTAATTCTTCAAGCAAGTGGCGCTGCTTGAATTCGGTATTTAATCCTCTGCAATTGATGGTGCAGATAATCATAATTTGTAAAATGATGTTTACAACCGCCATCATTAGATTAACTAGATTTGGGTTTTTTAGCTCGTTTCTTAGACCATTTACCTAATTTTCCTGCGAATTCAATATTTCCTAGTTCTACCACAGACAAATACTCATATTTGGAAATATCAGAATCATGGCGCAGTAGACGATATTTCACGCCTCTCGCCGTTACATATGGCACTAACGCTTCACCCCCTTCTGATCGGTACATTACCATTTCATCTTTCATCTGTGAACTCTGTGTTTGAATGGACACATCTGATTCTGCAACTGACATTGTATCATCATCCATATCATTTACTTCAATCTCAGATTCTGAGCTATTGTCTTCTTTATGACGCTTATTGCTACTTAAGTAACATTTGGCAGGAGCATCATTTACCATATCTTCAAGCTGACTTAAATCAAGTGGGCTTAGCGGAAAATCGACTGAACTTTCTGTCTTCTGAGTCCTAAACTTATCCTGTCCTAATTTTAATTCATCTTCTAAGGAATTGTAAACTGGCTCTTCTGTAAGATCATCATTTTCTTGCGTGTCTTTTACAGCAACGTTTGGCTCCACTGCATTTTGAGTATTTTCTTGACTTAAGGTTATACCCTCCTCTAATACATGAACTTCATCAACTGTAGTTACTTTAACAGGATTTGACGATTTGTTTGTGTCATTTACAGTGGCATGAACCAAAACAACAGCTTCCGTAGCGGTTGCTTCAGAAGCATTTGACTCAGTTGCATCCTTTAATGGGCGATTATCTCCTGATACTGAGGGCTTGTTTTGATTTTTTGGACAGCGCCATTTAAAATGGTCAACTGAACCACAGAGCAAACATTTGTTTCGAGTGGGACAATCTGTTGCCAAATGGTCAGTACTTAGCCAGATCCGGCATTCTTTAATTTGCCCTCTATACCATAAGGGCAGGACAAAGCTGCCATCAAGCGTCTATCTGCTTGGTAAAGGGCTATCCACTTTATCAAACCAAATACGTCTTACACCGTTTTCTAGCGTTCTGCCAAAGGGATACGTTTCCCGTTCAATCTTTTGCACTTTGCCATACTTCTTGAGTTCACTCATGATTCTGTCATCTGGAATTTCTAGTGGAACTTTCATCTTCACTAGCAACCAATCTGACTCGATTTCCTCTACGTTACAAACTTCACCTTTTACAATAAGAACATCTTCCAGAAGCTTTTCCTTGACCCCCTCATTTGACACTGTTACATTCCATACGGTTTTAGTAACATTGATAAGCCCCTGCAAAGTATCAGGTCCCGCGCCAACGACGTCTTTTAACCCATGATACACGTCGATAGCCGTGACACCCCACCCCTTAGTTGTTATTTTAAGGCTTAGGGTACGCTTATAGGTTGCCATGGTGGTTTATCAAAGGAGGAACCCCATACTACTACAATATATAATAAATATATACTTATATAACACCAGGACGTCAGGGAAAGAGCTAAACACTAAATAAATAGTGTCCCCTTTTGAAACCCTGACGTCTACCAACAAATATACGAATAGAGAGTACAGTCATATATTTGTTAGTCTGTTCGAGTTGACCGGGGACAGCCAACTGACTATAAGGATTTGTATAGTTAAAGAACTAGGCTTGTGCTTACAAATGACAAAGAAATTAAATCCACTCACTCATGCGATCTTGCCAAATAATGCGCTAGCCTACGAACTATAGAAATAGCAGACTGGCGCGGGGAGAAATGTATAGCATTGGCCACAGTAAGAGGAGCCCTATTAAATGGCGGAAACCGCCAGCTAAGAGGAATGCCTTTAGAAAATGGAGACACAAAATGCGCTCCAACCAAGACAAGAATTTACAAATTAAACATAAAGTTTGAAGGAAATACTAATACGAAATATATGTATAAAATTTATCTACAAAATCGCGCTAGAAAACTAGCAAATTCGGGCAGCAATTGCAGAGCTAAATAAACGCGTGCACTACTACTACTACTAACCACTACTACTACTACTACTACTACTACTACTACTTCTACTACTACTATTACTACCACTGCTACCGCTGCTACTACAACTACTGGTACTACTACTACTACTACTACTGCTGCTGCTGCTGCTGCTGCTGCTACTACTACTACTACTACTACTACTACTACTACTACTACTACTACTACTACTGCTGCTACTACTACTACTACTACAACTACTACTACTACTACTACTACTACTACTACTACTACTACTACTACTATTGCTACTGCTGCTACTGCTGCTGCTGTAGAATCCTACAGAATCAGTGAATACATCGATTACCATCTACAGCCAATAACAAATAGACACCTCAGCTTCTTGAAAAACACAGAAGACTTCTTATCCCAGGTCTCTGAGACCTGGATACCGCCGAATTCATTCCTGGTCACGCTGGACATCGATGCTATGTATACAAACATTGACATCGAGAAGGGTATAAATTCTATCCGTAAAGCATTCGTGAACTACCCAGATACCAGCAGGCCAGACAGAGAAGTAATAGCTCTATTAGAGCTGAGTCTAAAAGGCAATGACTTTGAATTTGATGGCGAAGTTTACCAACAAATTTGCGGCTGCGCGAAGGGCAAGCGCTTTAGCCCATGTTTTGCCAATATTTACGTAGCAGAGTGGGAGCGTTAGAAAAGTGTCCAAAACAGACCCTCATTTATCGCAGGTACCTTGATGACATTTTTATGATTTGGCAACACACAAAGGCAGAGTTTGATGAATTTTTCGAAATTCTGAACAATCATGATCCGAATATCAAATTAAAAGCAACCATTAACGAGATGTCTGTAGATTTCCTGGATGTAACTGTACATAACGGTCTAAAGTATGAAACAACTGGCTACTTAGACTACAAAGTGTATTTCAAACCAACCGATTCGCATCAGCTATTGCACAAAAAATCTTTCCATCCACCGCATACGTTTAAAGGAATAGTAAAATCGCAAATAATCCGTTTTCACAGGAATTCGAGTGATAGGAAAAACTTTGAAGAAGCGTGCTCTACCCTGTTCAAAGCCCTCAAACCACGAGGTTACTCCTCACGATTCTTGCGCAAAATCAAATCTGAAACATTGGACGGCTTGAAAACCATTCCAGATAATGCCTCAAATCGTCGGCCTACCAAGATTTCTCACAATCGGCCGATTATAGGTGTAGGCGAATCTCGCAAATGCGGAAAGAAAAGGTGCAAGTTAGATGAATTTCTCCCAAACCAGAATACTTTCACGAGATTTCAGAACAAAAGCAAGTTCCAACTTCAGTCTAATCTAGATTGTGACTCTGAAAGTGTTATTTATCTAATTTCATGCAAATTGTGCCAAAAACAGTATGTCGGCGAAACCAAATGTCCATTAAGATAGCTGGCAACTCGACACCTTTCAGATATTAGGCTAGAGGAAGACACACATGTTTCCGAACATTTTAATCTTCCTGACCGTTCGGTCCCTCGTGACTTTGAAATTATGCCGATTGAACAGCCACCCCTTTCAGATACGGCAAAAGAAACTGATAAACAAAGAAAACTTCGAGAATTGTTTTGGATTAAAGAACTCGAAACACGGTGGCCAAGGGGAATAAACTCGGACTCAGGCTTATCTGATCAACGTGACACAATTCCATTCATTCTGACCTATAATCGGAAAAACGTTGAAATTTCCAAAATCTTGAAAGATCTCAATCATTCAACATTAACCCTTTCATGATGGTCAGCCAAAAATGGTCAATTTAGTGATCTTGGGCAATGTCCATTTGCCGGGGGGACGAGTATTTTTGAAAATTTACCGCTGTAATGACTGGCTCGGGAACCGAGACAGTCGTTCTAGTGGCATATTCTCGAGAATGACCTTGTCTGTGCCTGCAAATGTACATTAAATAAGTAAGCGCATATTTGGACTTTACTGAACAAATTTAACCAGTCAAGGGTTAACATTAATGCCATATGGCTTTCCTCAAACAAAATGACAAATCTCAGGCAGTAAGATAAACCAAAATATCTTAAATTTTTAAATTTTTTTCAATTATTGAATATTCTGAGCCAGTGCGTTGACAATATTGACTACTATTACTACTACTACTACTACTACTACTACTACTACTACTACTACTACTACTACTACTACTACTACTACTACTACTACTAAAATTATTATTATAATTATAAAATTAGTATTATAATTGCTAAAATTATTATTATTATTATTATTATTATTATTATTATTATTATTTTTATATATGATACATTACTTAATGTGTGAACTTCTGGGATCTAGATTGTACATCAAGTATGCATAATGGTTGTTTTTCTTACGTGAAAATTACTTAATTTGAGCCAATTAATGGCATCACCGAAGCTGATATGCGCAATCACGGGTCTCATCAAGCATATAACAAACACGGCAATTACCACTAATTAGTAATTATTGCTATATCATTGCATAAAATTGCGCACTCTGTATAATTATAAGTACCACTTGTCAGATTTTAATTGCCATGTCAACACGCGCCAGTAAAATGTCAGATATAATACGCTATAATGCGTATGTATTTGCCAAAACCTATAGGTAATTACTAACTTCATGTGCCTTTTCTGGTTGCATGGCTAGAGTTCGTAACTTTATGGCTTTGCCCCCAGGACCATTACCCCCTTCCTATTACTCTATCTGATACAGCTATTGCACTTAGGGTCGATCGTCTGACAGTTTGTATATGAAGCTGTTGTTATACCCAGTGAACCTTCTCAACAGACTGCCTGATTGTTGGACTAACGATGACGATTTTTAAAGAGAGGTGGATGAATGACGCTATCCAACATTCATATTCATCTTATTGTCTGATAGCATTAGCAAATGTCGTATGCACTACACCTAATAGTTAAATGTGTAAGCTATCAGGTTCACGTACGTACACATACATGTACGCGCGCACGTGTATGCGTATACCTATTACCTGTTCTACTACTATACATAGGTCTATATACGCACATACGCCTCTACTGTAGCACTCAGTCACATATGCATGCACATATTGGAACCTACACATACGCGCGACACATACGAGCACTCGCACACTCTCACACCCCTGAAATACTCACACGAACAGCTAAACACGAACGCACGCATCAATCAAACCACGGGATCTGTAAATCTTATTTCGACGCTGCTGCAAAACACCATGAGCAGTTTTATTGCCTTTGCCAATGGGCCGGCGAAGCGTTCGGTCACTCAAGTATCTGACGTCATAATCAAAATGTGTCACTTGTTTTCGTGTGGCATCGTGTGGCATCACATTCAAATGACGTAGCTCCGTCACGAAGGTGTCTTAAGTCCGTCAGTAATGGTCTGAATTTTATTTGGTGACTATAATTTAATAAACATTCTGTTCAATATTCTAAAACTAATTTGACTGGAGCTGCTGCTCCTGTGGGTGGCTTCAACTATCACTTGCATCTAAGGCCATAACTTACTTGATGGTTCTGATGAACCGACATTTCATGGCCATGCAGTCCAATTACTTTGCTAACTGAATATAGTGATGAACGACTACTTGCCTTAATTATTAGTTGATGGGCCCAAACCGTCAGTTATAGACCGCATTGCAAAGAAAGATAGAATTCACCAGATCTGATCCGTGGTATTGCGGAGGTTAAGCTACGTGGAACTTCTTGTTACGTAACTATTTCACCTTGGCAAATTCTGCATTTTGTTAATTACCTGACGTCTCCTTGAGGTCGAGTGAAGGTTCATAAATCAAGTGCAAGCGGCATACACTCATGCCCTCTCACTCGTCGTAGGGTAACATTTGCACCGGTGCCAAAACCGACGGAATCCGGGCGCGCAGCGCCATCTAGAATCCATGCGTAGTGTAGAATACCAACGGAATTACATAACACGCTAGACATCAATAAATCGCGAGTGTTACGTAACTCATATGACCCAGATATGCTCCGAATTTATTCTTATCAGGTTTTTGCACATTGATATATGTAGATAGATTACGTTTTAAAACGCCTCCCCACCCATACCCGCGACCGAAACCGCTGTTGTAGCTACAAACACATGTTATATGCAATAAACCAACCTATTCGTACACTATAAATATGTCATTTTGTGTCATCGGGTGTGTCATCGTGTGTGCGTGTGCATGTGCGTGTGCGTGTGCGCGTGTGTGTGTGTTATGGACCTTTCAGGTTTTAGCTATGCCCCGCCCATCTCTCGCTAAGCTCCACCCACACCTCGTTCGTGTTGGGATCAACCGATTCCTGATCAACCGATTCCTGAACTCTGACTATTAATTTCAAGAAAACTATACAGGTAAGCTGGTGAATATTATGGCAGCAACAGCGCCCAGTCAAATTAGTTTCAAAATATTTAAAATAATGTTTATTAAATGGAAAAGACATACAATTCGTACACTAAGCGTTAAAGGCGGACTAAATCGAGTCATTCGTGCCATAATTAATTATGACGTTATCCTACACTTTCACTTAGTTGATTATGACATCATATGATGGATGGATAAACTAGGAGGGAGAATTACCTTGTAAATTATTAATTAATTGTTAAACTGGTGAGTGAAGGTGTCTGTTTTTCCTGACCAAAACCCCTTGGTTCGAGGCACCGTCTTGACACACGAGCTTTGGAAACGTGTTATTTCCATCACAATGACTTCACTGCTTTTTACACACACCCGAAGAGGATCATAGAGTTGGTACCTGTGTAAAAAGGGCCGTTCATCAGTCAATAGAGGGACGGGCCCATTTCTACCTATGGCCCGCCAATGTCTATCTCGGCACCGTCCACATTGTACGTGTGTTGGAATAGATTTATATCCGTCGAACCAGAATACTATTTTCAATGTAACAATGAAGGTATATAAGCTGTTGAATAGTTTGAAAGCAATTTGAATTGGTGCGGTTCCTGCCTATCAACAGAGCCCAGTCAAATTAGTTTCAAAATATTCAACAGAATGATTATTATATTGTAAATAAATCAAAGACATACAATTCGTACACTAGCCGGAGCGTTAAATGTTCACGGCGAAGCTATATAGATACGTCATTCACTAAGCATTTTGATTGTAACGTCAGCCTATATGTGACGTTATTGATTATGATGGCAGATATTTGAGTGACAGATCATATCGCTCCATTCCATCTCACATGGCGCGCCTCCACCTTTGACGTAAACGAATGACTCTGGTTACCAGACATTATCTTGACATCTTTTGTGACTCCACCATGATAATATCTATTCCACAACTGTCACTAGGAACTACCATCGCTAACTCCCTGATGCACTATCCAGAATGTGGGAATACATTAATGGCAAGAGCAATCAGAGATTGCAGACCTTCTTCGCCCTCCCGTTTACATCATACTGTTACGGATATCGTGGAATGTTTCAGATTTTCACGAATCATGTCCAAAGTTACGGAATCGTAGCGTAGATTTTCACGAATCATGTCCAAAGTTACGGAATCGTAGCGTATGCTCACACAATTTCCCGTGCTAAATTTGAGCCAAGTTTTACAAGTAGTTTCCGAGATATCCACTGATCCTGAATGTGATCCGATCCTGATCCGTGTTCAATTATCCGGATGAACTTACCATTAAAAGAAAGAACAAGAAGCTATTTCAAGGATGGAAAATGAGACAGTAGAGGTCGGACAATAATCGTGAACAGCCGTAGAAAAAGTCATTCAACTTGAATTCGTATGACACATATACATCGACATCAACAAGAAGTTTCTTACGGAACATTTGTGTATTTCGTGAAAAGGAATTGAAGGATCAGATCTGTCACTCAAATACCTGACGTCATAAGTAATTACGTCATTAGGTAGCTGACGTCACACAGATTATGACATATCTAGCTCCGTCATGAACATCGAAAAGTCTGTCAAGTGTACGAATTGTATGTATTTGATGGATTTACTATTCAATAACCATTCCGTTGAATATTTTGAAACGCACTTGACTAGGAGCTGTTGTTACCATAGCTAAACACAAAGAGGCAACAACAGTCCCCAGTCAAATTAGCTTCAATATATTCAACGGTGTTCCCGTATAATTACGTTGATATTGGGAATCTGGTATTTTAGAGTTCAAACTATATAAATTGATTCGAACACACGTACACAGTGGGTGGAGCTTAGTTAGAAATGGGCGGGGCTTAGTTAGAAGTGGGTCTCTCCATCATGTATCTGGTGCATGGTGTGAATGATACAAGAAAACAAAAACACGCAGTGTTGCAGGTCTTTCAACAGACAAAATCCCGAAGCACATTTAAAGATATCATAAGCCGCTAAAACCTCCAAAGTACAGAAAAAATCTATGTAATCGAGTTGAGACGTGACCATCGCCTTATATACCAGACTTGGCACTTATATATGTTAGTGGAGCCGCGTTCGTCGACTCGACCGTTTGCTATACGGACACTGAGAACACGTAGGCTTACTCAGGGCAGTATGTCTACTCCCCATAATAAGGCAGTTCTGATTGGTCACAAAATGGACCTGTCCAGTTTATTCATCATCATATGACGTCATAATCAACAACCTGACGTGTTTGATGGCGTCAAAATCAATGACGTCAAGAATGGCGTAGATAAGTTCGTCACGAACACTTAATTGATGACGGACTAAGTGCTGTTGTACAAATTGTGTCTTTACTATTCAATAAACATGCTTTTGAATAATTTGAAACTAGTTTGACCGGGCGCTGTTGCTGCCTATCTGTTAATGCCATAGGCAGCAGCAACACCCTGTAAACTTAGTTTCAAAATATTCAACATCTGACAGGTATGCTTTTCTGGAAATTGATAGTCATGACCTGCAGGGATCGATCGCTCCCAACAGGGAAGAAGTGTGGGTGCAGTTTATCTAGGGTGGGGCATAGCTTAAACTGAATTCATCCATTGCCAAGCTGAGAGGCCACATTTTTGGATGCCCCGTATTTACACCTTTCCCGTTCATATGATAAACTAAAATCACTATATTATTTAAGTCATACATCATTGGAAAGCGCATTCAATTGCCTAACCATTAATACATTATTTTTAATATTTTGTAAATCTTTCACTGGGTTATGTTCGTATATAAAATACACCATTATAACTAGACTCATTACATCAAGTGGACACTAGGGGCTTTTTAAAATTACAATAAACTGTAGTAAATTTCAGAAAACTATAAAAACTCATACGGAAACCTATAGAAAATTAGCGTAGCTTTCCAATGATGTATGACTTCAATAATATTATGAAATTAGTTCTTCATATAAACTGTTTAATGTGCGTTGTGTCTGATTCCAATAGTAAAGTAATGCTGTTTGTGTGTCTGCTATCGCGGTTACCAGCCGGAAGTTGTATGTGCGATGCATTCTGGGAAGGTATTTTCCCCCAAAATACGCTAATGTGGGAAAGGTTTAGCTGGACACACGTGTAAATGGCTAACAATATCATCTCGTTGATGCTTTTTTATTATTACCTTCAGCAGGTCATTAAGAGATTACCTGTACGACTTGCTCATCATATTTCTTAGTCTTGAATGGAAATGACTTATTTCTCCAGTGAAGAAATCAGTCATTTACATTCCAAGCTAATCTCTAGATCCCTGATTTCGCCACGTGAATGCGGATTAAAGAAAAGTTGTCAAAATGAATACAAACCTGTTTTTGACGCGACGGGGATTATATTTTATATCTTAATATTGATATAACACTATAGACTTACCGGTAAACCATGGAATAAACACATTATTTCCAGGTTGAATAAGTTTATATTAACCACATATATGTTTACTTTTTGTTGAATCTCAGTACAAATTACAACAACCCCGCCATCATTTAAACGCATGTTAAGCCAACGATGTTTGTGAAATGTTATTTTCACTGTTCGCCATACATTTCACAACTTTGAACCAGCAATTGACCTTTCCAGTTTATCCATCCATCATATGACGATATAATCCACTATGTGGTATGTAGAATGGCGCCATAATCAATGATGGCATTATAACGTCATGAATGACGTAGATAAGTACGTCGCGAAGAAGACGGACTAAGTGTTGTTATACGAATTGTATGTCTTTACTATTTAATAAATAGTATGTTGAATATTTTGAAACTGGTTTGCCTGGGTGCTGTTGCTGCCCAGTCAAAGTAGTTTTAAAATATTCAACAGCATACCTGCATAGTTTTCAGGAAATTGATTGTTTTGGGGATCGATCTTTCGCAACACGGGCGAAGTGTGGGTGGAGCTTAGCTAGAGATGGGCGGAGCATGGCTAAATCTGGAAAGGTCCATTCCCCGCCACACCTACATAACTTAGAGTAATAAATAACAACTCAACATGTTACTTGTAGTGGCCTCTACGATTTCCTACATGCTATATGTAAATCGGGTGAGTAATGTGGTCACTAACGGTCAAAAGGGCACCAACTTTAGCGCTGCTTATAAACTTATCATAGTCTGACTCATGCCGTGTTACAAATATGGCCAAAAGATGTGATTCAGACATTAAAGTCGTTTATTGCAAATTATTAGCGAACTCTTATAATGCATGCTACTGGGCCGGTACTCGGCTAATGCTCCGCCAATACGACCCAGTGTTGACCCTGTACCGCCCGAGTTACCTGCGCGGCCATGCAGAGGAGAGCTACAAACCTTTAAATTGTAACTATTTGTCAAACAGTACATAAGCGTAAGCGGATATATTACCCTGGGAAAAAAGTGGGTCTGTCAGGGATGGAATCATCCTCTCAAATAGACAGTGAGGTTCCGGGGGTTCTCTGTAAGGAATATGCTATTTGAAGCCATTTCCTGTATTCTGGGTGCTTTCTAGCTGCTTCTCTGTCCACTGTGTTGAAATTCAACCGAGAGTGGGATAATCACAGTGATAGATCTTATAATGGACCTTTCCATTTTTAGCTATGCCCCGCCCAGCACTGGCTAAGCTCCACCCACAGCTCGCCGTGTTCGGATTGATCGATCCCCGAATGCCCTAGCTAGCAATTTCCTGAAAACTATACAGGGAAGCTGTTGAACATTTTGTAACTAATTAGACTGGGTGCTGTTGCTGCCATAGGCAGCAACAGCGCCCAGTCAAATTAGTTTCAAACTATTCAACAGAATATGTATTAAATAGTAAAAGCAAACAATTTGTACAACAGCCCATAGACCGTCATCAAATATGCGTTCGTGACGTACTTATCGACGTCATTCATGACGTCATTCATTATGAGGTCATTGTACACACCACGCAGTTCATTATGACGTCATATGATGGGTGGGTACTCTGGAAAGGTGAATTAGATGCTCGGAAATATCCAAATTCCAGTGTGCAAAGAGCATTATTATTTTGCTTCATAACTTTGTTTATGACCACATTGTAGAAATCTGATGGGTAGTTAAAATCTCCTTTCGCACCTCCCGCCCCCCCCCCCCCCACCCCCCACCCCCACACCCATTTCAGGTTCAAACCTGTCGGGTGAATTTTTTTATCATCCTAGCCACAACCCATTGCCCCTACGCCTATGCTACACGACTTTGGAAATATGAATAGTTTTAGTATTTTAATTAATTATTTCAGGTTTGAGTTGTTGTTATTATATCGCTGGAGTAGTGCATATGGGTTATAACTATTCAAAGACAATAATTAGTGTCTAGGCCATACAATGATTTCAACGTCGTAGTGACAAGTATATAGGGCACTGTACTTCACAGAAACGGTAACTAAGGAGGGACTTACAGACTAAAAGACTTACATACTCTCTCTATCTCTCTCTCTCTCTCTCTCTCTCTCTCTCTCTCTCTCTCCCTCCCTCCCTCCCTCCCTCTCTCTCTCTCTCTCTCTCTCTCTCTCTCTGTGAATCCTGTTTTGCGTTCAGGGAACCTGACATCCAAGCACTTCAATACAAAAAACAGTTGAATATTTTGGAAATAGGTCGGCTGAATATCGTTGCTGCAGCATCTACATTTAGACGAACTATCTTCAAAATATTTAGCCTATTTTTTACGGATATCGGGCAATAGATATTACGTATGCGTGTGTCTTGGTGTAGATAAATGACTGACAAATGAACAAGACATGTATACGGACTTCCGACCGTCTTCCAATTCCCGTTCTCGGTGACACCAATGTCAAGTAATTTCCATATTGTTGTCAAACACAACCATCGTCTCTGCATCTTTTCTCCTCTACAACGGCGGCAATATTATTTACCGATTCTTCGAGGGCCCAGAGGTCATCAGCTCGTAATGGCTATGTCTCAACTCCCGGCGTCAGTTTCGGGATGCTTAGGAAATTAAAATGAACGTCGAGTCTTCGGTTTGTGTTTGTTTTCAATAACGGGTTCACGCGAGGTGAGGAGCCAGCCCGTGCCCGTTCGTATCATTCCATGTACGAAGGACTGGATGAAGAATACAGGGTGTGCGAGTGTGTGCCTTTCTGTTAACTCCAAACAGAAGCCAATATCCCAGCTTTTATCAAGTCTTTTAGCATATACCATATTAAGAGCCAGGAATTGTGTCTATACCATTTGTACTATGAAGGCCCATAATATTCCAAAAATAAATTGCATATATGTTGCTACTGCCTTGTTTTCAAAAGCATCTGCGAGAGTGTCTGAAATACTCGTGAAATTTCCAATGTGCTATTTCTTTAGCGGTTTTTGCAATGAAATTTTGGAATCATTATGCCACCGTGATGCATTAACGGGTAGTTTGTCAATAATTATTTCCAGAATGCTGTAGGATGTGAGTGGCATTTATTGCATACTGTGGTTAAGTCCGCAGGGTTTCTTTGCACTTACTGCGTAAAAAAGCTAAAGTTGTTGCTGTTGCTGTTTGTGAGAGCAACAACTCTCACACAGATTGTTAGTCTTTAAAAGCATTCAGCAAATATTACGCTTAATTCCAACACCCCATAAGTAGAACGACCATTCGAAGAGTTACAATATCGCAGGATATATGAAGAAATATCAAACATGGGCACTATCTCTGTCCCTCAATACATCTATTCTCTCCACCCACCCTTCCCTCATCACTCCTGCTCTCTCTCTCTCTCTCTCTCTCTCTCTCTCTCTCTCTTTCTCTCTCCCTCCCTCCCTCCCTCCCACCACCCTCTCTCTCTCTCTCTCTCTCTCTCCCCCCCCAAATATCTCCCTCTCCTTTTTCAATCTCTCACCACTCCCACCACCCCCACATCACCGACAAGACGACGCGATCGACAAGGACATGCTTAATTACGGAGCGTATTCTGTTTATGATGACGACGTGCGTCAGGTTATTATGTTTATACAACCTTTATGACATCAATTTCTGCAGCGCTAAAACAACGATCACGTTGTTGACACGAGACGTGGCCTCGATTTCGTTCCTTCACGCATTCGTTCGGATATCGGAGCTAGGTTTTGGGTGGGTGGGGTCGGGTGGTAGGCGCGGAGCTCGAGGAAGATCCCTTGGATTTAGGATCCAAGAGAAGCGTTAGATTCTGCTTCTGCTTCGACTATCAGGAAGATAGCAAGTAATTAAGTCTCCCATCACCACGTGTTCTCGAACTAGCCTACAGTACGGCTCGTAAATAAGTTAAGATTATTCCAAAAGAAAAACACAAACCTGTTAGTTAGTATAATTTTGAACACGATGTAAGAAATATTCTGTTGAATATTTTGGACTTAATTTGAGTGGACGCCATTGCTACCAAATTAAGTTCAAAATATTCACAGCTCGTTTTATTTTGTCTTGGAAACGCGTTATTTCTCAAATCTGAGCTGTACTACGCATGTGCGTACCAATCACGCGGTTGCACGCGAGCTACGTCATCTCTCGGTCAACTTACTTTCGGTGCGACTGGCAACTAGCGTAATTAAGTTTGTATGTCAGTCAGTCTGTCGGTTTATCGACCAATGTGTCCAACTATACTGCATTCGCTCAAGTCAGCTAAATATATTAACATTACCTATTTGAAATCGAAAATTCAGCTACAATTTAATAAGTATTAGGCCTATGTTGCATATTTTGAACATAATTTGATGTAGAGCTGACGCCGCATATCAGGTTTCAATTATGTTACTTTAAAAATATTCAGCAACTGACACATATAATTGCCCTGAAATTGAGTTTCTGGAAATGCACGGTTGGTTTAAATGGAATGTTATCTGTATGGTATTGATCAATTCATGATTCCATTTCCTCACGCAATCATATGACGTCATAATCAACTACGCGACGTGTAGGCTGACGCCATAATCATGACGCCATGAATGACTCGGTATAGTTCGTCTTTAACACTTAATAGTCCGACACGTTGTTCGAATTGTATGTCTTTACCATTTAATAAACATTCTGTTGAATATTTTGAGACTAATTTGACTGGGCGCTGTTGCTGCCATAAACAGCAACAACGACCAGTCAAATTAGTTTCAAAATATTTAACAGCCTACCTGCATAGTTTTATGGAAATTGATAGTCCCAACACGAGTGAGGTGTGGGTGGAGCTTAGCTAGAGATGAGCGGGGCATGGCTAAAACTGGAAAGGTCCATTTGCTATGACACAGGAGCATGTCATTCAATATTAAATTCGGCGTTGAAAGGGTTACGTCGAGATTCCATGACAGTTCCCGCCACGGGAACCTTTCGGATTGCTCTGTAGCATTTCGTTCGTTGTCATATTTCATAACGCGTGGTCATAAACTTACCAATAATTAACATCGTTATGCGCCGAGCGGAAATCACGCTTCAGACCCGCTGAAAATGTCTGACAATAAAATGAAGATACGGTCGTCACGTTTGAGTAGGCAGGCGTGCCCGGTTATACATATTTATTGCCCACTACCTTCACCACCACTATCATGTATGTCTGGACATTCGCATGCATATGTCAGTGCATGTGCGTTCATGTGAGTGCGTGCGTGTGTTCGTTTCTTTACGCGTCAGTCAGATTCGAATAGAACTCAAGACGAACGAACCAAAGCCAGTTGGTCGCGAATATAACCCTGACTCAAATCTCACGTTTTTATTAACAACCACATAAAGAAATCAGAAGAAATATTTTATAATCGGCGCAGAAGCGACCGCCAATGAAGTTGATTTGATCCGCGTTATTAGATTAGGGCAGACCGCTATTGGTGTTCCAATTCCGCGGAACGACAATGAGACGCATAATTCGAGCAATTTCCATCTCTGATCTCTTCCTTTCTCTCCGAATCGTTAATTACGGTGTTATGACGCTATAAAACAAAAGTGCACAGCTTGACGGATTGTCATTACGATGCCAGTCATCATCTTTCCATTCCCCCACCCATTCCACCCGTACTACCCGGAACTCGCTCCGGCAACTATACGGTTATTCGTTCGACCGATTTCATGCCTTTTACTTTGGTCGTTATAGTCAAAATTAAAATTGCATCAGAACTATTAAGGATGAGAGATGTGTCTTCCCTAGACAGCAACAACTTTCATCAACAGAGTTAAAAGATATTTGACAAGTGTATGGAAACATAATGAACCGAGTCGTGGTCATGCGCTAATAGGGCAATGATGATTCTGCTTGTCCATTGGTGGTGGTGGTGGTGGTGGTGGTGGTGGTGTTGCTGCTGCTGCTGCTGCTGCTGCTGCTGCTGCTGCTGCTGCTGCTGCTGCTGCTGCTGGTTGTGGTGGTTGCGGTCGAGGTGGTGTCGGCGGTGGCGGTGTTGGCGGTGTTGGTGGTGGTTGCGGTGGAGGTGGTGGTGGTGGTGGTGGTGGGGGTGGTGGTGGTGGTGGTGGTGGTAGTGATGGAGGTGGTGGTGGTGCTGCTGCTTTTTGCTGCTGTCGCTGCTGCTGCTGCTGCTGCTGCTACTGCTGGTGCTGTTGTCGCCGCTGCTGCTGCTGCTGCTGCTGCCGTTGCTTCCATGATGATGATGATGAGGAGGAGGAGGAGGAGGGTGGGGAAGGAGGAGGCGGCGTGGGGGAGGGGAGTAGAACGACGACGACGACTACGACGACGACGACGACGACGACGACGAGCAGGAGCAGGAGCAGGAGGGTGGTATGGGTGCTGGTGTTTGTGATGTTTATGGGCTGAGAACTGCGGAAACAGGGTGGAATAAGGACAGATTTGGTATTATTTATCTTGTACAATAACCTACTTGAGATATTATCTTGAACAAATATAGCTGACGCAGTAAACCACAGCTGTGTTCATTGCAAAAATTGCCACCCTACACACCGTATACACTGATATAATAGTCCTATAACAGATACCTGAAAAAAATTATTAACAAATAATTAAACGATTTATTTGCTCTGACATTAGATAATTTATTGCGTAATATATTCAGGTTGACCACAAAAAGCCATGTGGTCGCTGATGAGGTTGCTGTAGCTAGGATATGGGTATCGCCACGTGTTATCTTCAAGTGAATACTCAAGATTTCATTGGTTCAAACACGGTGAATGTTTAGTTATTATCAAGTGTTTACCTGGTCGTAATAAATGTTAGCCACTCAGATTTTTTTAGTTGGGAAATTCCGTAAGAAGTGAAAGCAGAGACATGAAAGATGCAAATTGTTCCTTTTAACCACTGTTGGTGTTATTTGAAAGCGTGAACTCTCTAGTTTCGGGGATGTATTCAGTTTAATTATATCTTTAATACCTATGAAATTAGCTTAATTTCTGTAAGGGTACCCTCACATAGCGTTTTTAAATTTCCTTTTTGGATCAATGATGTCAGATTTTATGGAATTCTTCTTAAAACATGTAGAAGCTAAGCTTCCGTCCATCACAACACTCAATATCTTGAGTGAATGGTCAACCTCACAATTCAAGCAGAGATTATACTCAAACGTGTATGATTGACTGTTGTTTTAAGATCACATTGTACAAATTCAAGTGTTACAATGAATTACCACAAGCACATGGTAAATGAGTGTTAGATCAGCGGATTATGTATGAGGACAGTCGACGACGACTCCCGAGTTATTCAAGAAAGCCATCCTTATTTATGAGTTCAATTGTCATGTTTGTCATGGTTCAATTCATACCAAAGATTACTGAGGGATACTCGAGAAATGCTGCATTTCTTTGCCTCTGACATTTCTGGTGAAACTGCAAGTTCATTCTCAAATCTATGCACAGATCAATTCAAAAGTCAGATGCAGAATGGGAAGGTGCATCAAACTAATATGTATTGTGTATAGTTCCAAAAGGCAGAGACCAAACTTGTGATGATCTGAGAAACACCTGATCAAATAGATTTCTTTTTCTCTCAAACGAGGTAAACGAGTTTGAGTGTAGAGCTCGGAGGAAGAATCAGTGACCACAGCAACGTGATGGACCTTTCCGGTTTTAGCCATGCCCCGCCCATCTCTATCTAAGCTCCACCCACACCTCGCTCTTGTTGGGATCGATCGATCTCTGAACACCCTGACTATCAGTTTCCAAAACACTACACGGGTAAGCTGCTGAAAATTTTGAAACTAAATTGACTGGGTGCTGTTGATGCCTAAGACAGCAACAGCGTCCAGTCAAATTAGTTTCAAAATATTCAACAACATGTTCATCAAATAGCAAAGAATTACAAAGACATATAATTCACCTTTCCAGAGTATCCATTCATCATCAGACCTTGTATGACGTCATAATCAGCTCAGCACGTGTATGGTGACGTCACAATCATTACATCACAAATGGTTTCATATAGACCGTCACCAAATCTCAAATGGTCCGACACGTTGTATGAATTGTATATCTTTGTAATTCTTTGCTATTTAATAACCATTCTGTTGAATATTTTGAAACTAATTTGACTGGGCGCTGTTGTTTTAAGAGCAAGAAGTCCTTAATTAAACATGTCAATATATCTGAATACTCTTATTAAATTAATTCACATTTAATATGGATATTCAATATGCATACCCCCAAAAATTTGAACTTGTATTGCTCAGGACAAGTCTCCACAAATTTAGTATCCGACATCTTTGCTTAGCCTTACTATATTTTCAAAATATCAAATTAAAGTGTCTAAAGTGTACGTCCGCCACCACCCAAGCTTAATAAACCATAGTTATTTGGTTAGATGGTTGGTTGGCTGGCTGGCTGGCTTGTTGGCTGTTGGCCGGCTAGCTGACTGGTTGGCTGGCTGGGTTGTCCGTCCATTCGGCCGCCCGTCCACCCGTCCCTTCGTTCGCTGGTTGGTTAGTTAGTTAGTCAGTTAGTTAGTTAGTTAGTTAGTTAGTTAGTTAGTTAGTTAGTTAGTTAGTTAGTTAGTTAGTTAGTTAGTTAGCTAGTTAGTTAGTTAGTTAGTTAGTTAGTTAGTTAGTTAGTTAGTTAGTCGCAAATTCTTATTACGAGCTGTAGTTTCAAGAGGATGTTCATATATATGGTAATCAAGCTTTGTGTCAAACATGTTTTGGTTATGTGGAATTTTCACGCACAAATTTAAATGTTGCAGCAAGGTAACAGGTGCAAAGCACAGAAGATAGACCCTCCCCACGTGGGAAGCCGATTGATGTCTCAATCTCCGCAGATTTCACCGTCCTGACTCTTACTCGCAGCTCGGTGCCTGCATGTAGTAGCCTCACTAGTCGCAGCTAATCTAAAAAAAAACCACGAAAACATTTTACTTGACTTGTCATATGCCGCCATTTCTCGGGTTCGCCATATTCGCAGACCTTATAGGCCTCACGGTGTTCAAACATCAACGCGAAACGTGTCACTATTGTTAACGGACTGCAAGCCATGGACCACGGACCCAGGATGACTGGCGACAACCGACAGGCAAATGGACGACCGATGACAGACGAAGGACAAGACGGAATTGTAAAAGTTCGCCCATGTGAGCTAAACCGACCAAAAATATGTCGATAAAAATATTTTTACTCTCTTCAGAAATGTATTACTATATATTATATTTCTTTTCTGTTCCAGTTTTCCGTGCAAAAATGTAAGAAGAATATTTTGGCAGACACGAAGGCGCAAGGGAAATTGCACAATGGGTCACATGCTAAATGATCTCAGGAAAAGTTTCGCGCATATGGAACTCTATGGAATATTTCTTCACGATCACTCTTTTCGACAGATTCGTATTCGACTCTCCTGGAATTCGACGTTCTGGCAGGAATCATTAATAAACACATGACCACAACAGGACGTGTAATAACTCGATGGACCCGACGCTGGGCTGCTAAAATCGCGTACGGTATAGCACATATCATAAAAGACTTAGCATGCTTCCCAAACAAAAACAGAACTAAGATTTATGATATGTTCTGTTGAATATGGCAGCAATGCCTTCCAATCCAAGTATGTTCAAAACATTCATCAGTACCGTATATTCTGGTTTCTGGAACATTTTACGTTATTTCTGAGCTGTACGCTATTTGGGCGTGATTTTGTTCATTTGAGAGTCACGACACGAACGCCTAATAACGAACCCAGAACCGTTATACCTCTTCGCACTGAACTCCAGGAACCATCCCTTCGTGGTAATAAGATAACTGTTGACTACGCCTACTGCCCCCACCCCAACCTAGCCACTCACCCACGCCCACGCCCACGCCCACACCCTCACCGCAAAGATTGAATGTCGTGCAAGCAAATTGTTTTCAAAATACCAAACACGATTAAATAGAATGGCAGATCGCGGGCATCTCACGGTGAACGTAATAGAATGAAATAGATTTTGCCGGAAATACATGGCCTACCACCAATCACCCTTTATTATAACTCTCAACTCCAGCCGTTCTGTTTCCAAATATTCATATCACCCGCCATTATGCGGCGCGCGTGCCTCCGATCACCTGCTGAAAGCTGTCATGGTGGCGTTGTTTCCGCGGTAATCAACAATTCTCGTTGTTGTAGTATTATTATATTTTCAGGATTCCCCGCTAGAGAAGACGTCAATTGCCGACGACAAGTTGGAATGATTGACGAGTTGAGGTTGCTGAATGCGCCGACCTCGCGGGACGGGAGGTAGGATAACGGAGCGGGGGACGCGCGAAGTTTTGATGAATATTTCCGTGGCATATGCAAGATGGTTCCTGTTGTTGTAATGCTGGTGGGAATCGTGGCCGTATGTCCAAACCGCATAATGGTTCATCAAGTGTGTGGGTGGGATGGATGGATGTGTGGGTGGGTTGGCGTATGCATAGCCAGATGGGTGGATGGATGGATAGGCGGATGGAAAGATGGGTGGGTGGGTGAGCACGTGCATGGGTGAATGGATGCATGTATGGATGACTTACATTAATTTAGTGTCAAGACTACTTTGAGTCACTCATGTGATTATTATGCGGCAATCCCAGGCAACAGTTGCCGGAACAATACTTCAGGGTCAATCATAGGCAGTGATCAGTGTTACCTGACTTGAGAATGATGTTTGCACATGTTAGCAAATGGTTGTGTCTTGTGTCTCTGATCTGTGTTTTAGTAACTCACTATCTTGTCATTAAGAAGGTACTTTTCGAGAAAGATCTTATTAACCTTTTTAAGAAACTTCAAGGAATTGATGAATCCAGTTTCTCAGTCAATCATGTGACGTATAAACAACGCGTGACGTAGGCTGACGTCATAATCTAGGACGGCATGACTGAAACCATTTAGTCCTTCATAAACGCTTAATATTCCGTCAAGATGTACGAATTGTATGTCTTTACTATTTAATAAATATTCTGTGGAATATTTTGAAACTAATATGACTCCGTGGTATTGCTGCCTATGGCTATAGGCTAGAAGTGGATTCAGTCATTATGTTAGCTGCTCTACACCATGCTACGATTTCACTGACAACATAGAGATGAAGCTCCAAATGGCATCACGTTTGTCCTCAAGCGTTTCAACAGAGTGTCCACTCCACGCATACATGTTGTAGATATGGGATTGTCTTGTGGGAGTCATGACCCCGCTGGATGTCTTATATTTGCGAGTAAGTCCTAAGTGAAATTTATGATTTGAAAATACCAGGTGAGCTAATGGACCGGTTGACGTTATACTTAATAGTTAATTTATTATTATTACAGCAGCCAGTGCTGATGATATTTGATATCTGCTAAATGGATGGTGGGCGAATGTAGCACGATCAGGATTGTTGGACGAAAGTTTAGTATCAAAATTGAAATAGTCGAATTGATTAGAATAAGTCCCACGGTTCTGAGTTGATATGTATCTGGAAATAGTTTAGATGAAAGTTGTTGCTGTTCAGTCGGCACACACTTTTATAATATTCAGCAGTTGTTTGGATCGATAGTTTAGAAAATAATCAATGTATAAGAATCACTGGAATCGGACGTGACAAATGGACTTAGTTGATGACGTAGGCATTCTAGATTCTCACATGAGAATGGAACAACATCAGCTGGCAATGAGATCATACAGCTCATGTGCCTATTAACTCTAGCATCCTACAGGCTTATCCATCAATAGGCAATGGACAGGACATGGACATTGTAGCGTCCTGTAGGAATGAAAAACATAATCGAAATTTGTATATCAACTATATGTCACTCATACAATGGCATGCAACAACCACACATTCCGTAATGTTGTTAGTTAGATGACAGATCGCATCAAATCAGAACCAGCTACCACCGCTTTGTCTATGTGAGGCATCATCTCCGTAGAAGAATTGCACAGAGTTTGATTGGTCAGAATGGCGTCACGATCAATGAGCGTCGATCAAACTCTGTAGCAGAGAGTTAAACAGAATAAGTTTCGAAGTTGAAATCTAAGTATAGTGATCGTGGATTGGTCAGAACGACCAACATTTATTAGGTAGAAACTTCTAGGAAGGAATAAGCAGAAGTTGATTGGCAGACTGATTATGCGGGCCAATCAAGCTGTGCTTATAACGTACCTAGAAGAATCATCAGAACAGATTCAGGTAGAATCTAAATATCTAGATATGTATAGAACCTCAGAATCAGAGGGCTATATAAGACACACTTTGAGTTAGAGAAGTGTGTGTGGGTGTGTGGGTGTGTGTGTGGGTGTGTGGGTTGATCGTTGTCTCTTGGTTTTGTCTCATGTTGAAGATGGCACGTAGTGTTCTTGTCCGTGGCTGTTCTGTTGCTCCTCATACTTGGGCGTGGGGGATGGCGAGGGCCTAACCTGCGTCTAACGGGGGTGGGGAAGGGGTAGGTGCTGGGTGGGGAGTGTGATGGTGCGTGCGGTCACATGACCTGATGTACCTCGTGGGGGGCGGGCTTTAGGTCAGAGACATCTCGGCCCCTTTCGGGGTGCAGGGAGTGTGGGGTATGGGGTCTTTAGGGTCCTGGGACCCATTTGCCATTCTGGCCATCATCCGAGCAGGCACGAGCGAGCACTTTAGTGCTTATACAATGACGTCCTCCCATGGCTTTATATTTGCTGACTAGCAGTAGGGCAAATTCCAAGGCTCGCTGTTCTGGTGTGTCTTCTGGCGTCCTTAGAACATGAGCGAATATGGACCATCTTTGCTCGGCGACCTTTACAGACAGCGGCGACGTATTACACATCTTGTGTAGTGCATCGTTGGAAATTATTCTGTCTGACCATCGGTATCCAGTGATGGTGCGGAGGTGTTACCGGTGGCAGGCACCAGGGTTTCTAGAGCTGCCTTTTGACCAGCCCACATGTTACAGTTATACAGTATCAAGGGTCGGCAGGTTGCTTTGTATAAATGCTTTGTCTTTTTGTCAAGGGTATCTTTGATCTACTAATCCATAGCTTCCATAAGGACAGGATAGCTATGTTCCCCATGGCGCGTAGAGTGGCGCAATATCAGGAGGACTGCAGCGCATTGGGTCCAGCGCTTTATGTTTTCTCCATGGTTCGATGCCACGAATTGGATCATCATTTTTCTTAGTTTCATGCTTTGACCTGTAGGTGAACTCTGTTTTTGGATTCATTCATAAAGAGGTTCTCAATCAATGTTTTGTTTGTTTGCGGCTATTGGGAGTAGTTCGTCCATAGTTTTTTTTTCCTCAGCTATCGTCGCATCGTCGACATATTCCATATCCAGCCGCAATACCAAATATATACACTGGGGTGGGGTGGGGTGGGGTGGGGAGTTGGTCCTGTGGAATATTCCCGCACAGCTATCAATGCAGCAGTAAGGTAAGAGGTGAAAAGCACAGGCGATAGACCATCTCCGTGTGGGGAGCCAATTGATGTCTCAAACTCTGCAAGCTGCACTGACTTGACTCGTACTCTCAGCATCAGCATGAAAGGCATAGGTTGTGATTTGTTCATAGATAATAATAATAATAATACAGCATTTGTAAAGCGCCATGTGTCAATGTCAATTTTCAAAGGCGCTTGTGAAGAGATGTGTTTTTAATTTTTGTTTGAAATCATTAATTGATTGGATGGATTTGATGTGGACAGGTAGCTGGTTCCATAGTCTCGGAGCCACAACACTGAAGGCTCTGTCCCCACAGGAGCGTAAATTCGATCGCGGAATTTGGAGCAATAGCTTATCCACAGAACGAAGTCTGCGACATGGATCATATGTCAAGAGAAGTTCCTGCAAATAGTCGGGAGCGTTGTTGTTTAGACATTTCCAAGTCAAGAGCAGAATCTTGAACTTAGATAGGTGTGGATACCCGACCAGAACCATCTCCGGTCCACAACTGTATACTATTTGGTACGTACATACATTACCGACATCGTCTACACAAGGATAGGGCCTACATTGAAATCGGAATGGTATCTATCTGTCTGTGTGAATTCTATGTACAACAGCTAGTGTAATACGATGGAAAATGTTAATGAGATGACCACCCCCAACCACCCCACCCCCTCACCCCCGCCCCACCTCGCCCACTCACACAACACCATGGGCTGATCTTTGCTTCATTAAGATATACCACTGGATACGGTGATTGAAAATCAACATAAACGTCGAGGCAGTGTGGCGGCGAGCAAACCTGGTGGTTCTTAGTGGTGGGTTGTGTGTTTTTACTTGTCGAGGCTTTAATTATGAGCCTAGATGTAAGGAAACGAAATAGAATTTAAGATATGATGATTTCATTACATGTAAATTAATATAATTTTTAAGTTGTTGAATTGAATTAGAGACACGAGTCCCAAAATCAACCTCGCAAATAAAAAAATATATAATAATTTGTACTGAATGAAATCATCATATGTTATGATTTATTTCAATTCATTAAATTGAGGTACACAAATTAAGCCTATAAAAGTACATAATTTAAACAATTTTATTTTCAAGCATTCTGATGTGTATGCGCACATTTAACTCTTTAACACTTAAATTTGTTTTTAAAAATTCAATTTTTTCATTCAAAATGTTCATTTGCAGACCAAGAGAAGAGTATTTTTGAGAATTTACCACTGGAATGACTGGCTCGTTTATCGAGACAGTCATTTCAGTGGTAAATTTCAAAAATACTCTTCTCTTGGTCTGCAAATGGACATTTCTCAAGACCACGACAGAAGCAGTTTTTTTGCCGATTTGAGGGTTAAATGGTTATCGTAATGTTGCTTGCAATTTAAATTAGGGAACCGAATCCCTAATTCAAGTTCTCAGATAAAATATTATATTAATTTATACGGAAAGAACATAAGCTAAGATTTATTTCCCTTCATCACTTTGAGGTACACAATTTAAGAATTTAAAACTAAACAATTTAAAGCATTTTATTGTCAAGCATTCTGGTATGAGGGGCATGTTAAAAAAAAATTCTAGATTATTTCGTGTGCACGAAATAATCTAGAAATTATTTTTGCACATGTCCTTTACTGGGCTCCGTATGAATGTGTACCTTTAATGAACTACCACAGTTTAGTGCACAAACACTATATGTCATAACTAATGAGTTATATTAAGTGGCCACCTCTCTTTATTGACCACTTTTTGACGGTCCGTACAGTGCCCCTTAATTACAGTTTCTCCTGTGCAGCAAATGGTTCCTTAATAACACAGTTTAGTGGGCCGGTACTGGACCAATACAGGCCAATACCGCCCGGTATTGTCCAAGTACCGGCCCATAAACCCGCGTTATGAGGGTTATTTTCTATTCCCCGTTCGCGAGCAAAGACTAATTACAACGGCCACTAATTAACACTAGGGTCACACCTTACGTCATACATCCTGTCCATATTTAGAGTCTCGTGTCGAAATATGGCAGTAAAAGAAATATTACGTCCAATAATAAAGATAATAAATTTCCTATTAACAATAAAGATAGACGGTGAATTTCTTGGATGTACGTGACGCTTACTCTCGTGCATGCATTGCCATTTGAAACACTTAAAGAATTCCAGTTATCACGCGACAATCACGAGTTGCCAACACGTCCGTAAAAGACTATTTTAGCCAGCTTGGTGTTATTTTCCCTGATTTGATGTTATGTCATAATGTTTTATTGCGTAATCAAGCTGCTATCCCATTACAAAAATTCTAGTTTCTCGCTAACTAGGAATCGGTTTATAATTAGTAACGAATAGCGTAAACGACGTTGTAGACCTTAATTACGACACGCACATGACGTATAGACAATACTGGATCTGTTAGTGGATTATATACGGTCATGGTGATACTGAAATAACACAGGTGAGGTAAAAATCTCCAAATATACCACGATAACGCAGATTACTGGGCCGGTAACGGGTCAATACTGGACCACTACGGCCCGGTATTGGCCGAGTACCCGCCCAGTAGCATGCATTATCGGGATATATATATATATATATATATATATATATATATATATATATATATATATATATATATATATATATATATATATATATATATATATATATATATATATATATGCATGATCTAGCAGAACGATCAGAACTTTGGGCAGTGATGTGGTCATGTGAAAAGGACACATAACAAATAATTAATGTTCTCGTGCCCCATTAAATAAAGAACCTTTGCACGAGATATGAGATGCATGTTGATCTTTGTTCAATTTACACAGCATGCAATGCTACCAAGTGTGCAATGCTACCCAGCATGCAATGTCCTGACTCCATAGTCGTTGTAACTACTGTACGCCATATTTGTTGAGTCTATTGTCTGTACAAGCCAAGATTTCCTCAAATAAAAAGAGTCTGGTCATTTGTCCGCCAGCTCTGGAAGCGTAAGCATACACGTAGGACGTATTCACATCAGTATATTTATTCGATAGCCTGCATTGCAATACTGTTAATCACATGTTTGGCCATAACCAGGGAATGTCATAACGTAGTCACCAAAATGGGCATTTACAACCGTATTACGACTGGGTAGAGATATCTCCATTTTCACGTCAAGCGGTCAAATATCTAGATCAAGGTGTTACTACCCTGATAACGCAGCCTACTGGGCCGATGATGGGACGATACTGGGCCGATACTTAAAGTATCGCCACGGTATCGGCCCAGTATCGACACAGTAAGCTGCGCTATCTTGGTATGTTCAAATATCATAACGAAATAAAACGGTTTTGGCCATAACACGGGAAGGCAAGAAAGTAGAATCACCGACTTTGACACATACAATTCTAGTGTATCTACCTAGTGAGCCTTGAAGGTTCATGTCAAACATTCCAATATCCAGCTCACAACTGGGAATACAGGGCAGTAGACTCGCCAAAATAGGCACATAGAAAGATTTTTTTTCCTCGAAAGATCATATATATATATATATGTATGTAGGTATGTATATATATGTATATATATATATATATATATATATATATATATATATATATATATATATATATATATATATATATATATATATATATATATATATATATATATATATATATATATATATATATATATATATATATATATATATATATATATATATATATATATATATATATATATATATATTTATATAGGTCACGGGTCATTAAGTGCATAAAGGAATGCACATATTTGGCCACACCTCTGGAATGCAAGATGAAGGAATCGCCAAATTTAGTACAGACAGACAGGAAACAAAACCCGCTCCGGTCTTCGGCATGAGTAGTTACCATAATCAACGCGAAAATGAGAAACAATCAATTAATAACTTAATAATAATAATGAGATAGATATAATCTCAATATCTGTGACATTTAATATCACATTTACCTGACTCATTTAGCAAGGTTGTGTGCTTGGACCTGTAGTTGATGCACAACGAGAAGGTAGTTCTAGCCTATGGAAACAGTCATTAGGACATGACAGAAGACAGGCTATGATACTGGCATTTGAGCCACATAGTAGCCCATAAATTATATAATCCAAAATCGTACCCAGTCTCGACGCACACCAAAGTATTGTGCAAATATTTGATTTGGTACGGACGGAAAGACATAACATACACTAATTTACAGTTTGGGGCAATACACGGCCATGTTCGTATGAGATGGGGGTATATTGAGACATGATGCATATCGCACGGGTACCTAGCTCATGCTAGTGGTAAATGAGTTATATCTCAGGGTGTACCTTGGCCATACTCATGAAAGATGAGGCATGTGCCTGAGCATGCTCGTCGGAGATGCGGTATATAACATGGGCGGTTTATGGACGGCACACAATCTTCCCAAAACGTAGCGCAACGTTGACATAGAGCAATGAAAACAATTAAATTTAATTTTGTAATGTTATATTCATTCTAGCCCATTCAAAGACAACCATGACATGACACTCAAATGTCATACAAAGAGGCCCTCGATATAGGAAGCAGATAGATAACATCGACGTCTCCTCCGGTCCAAACGAAGCCCTAAACAAAATATTCATCAGCTCCCAGCACCATTGGTGTTCTTTAAAACAACCAAAGTAGGTATACCTACGACCCTCTACTGGCCTTTAGTAGTAAAAGGGTCAGCAGAGCAGAAAGCGTTATGGCTGTGCATCTATCAAAGTGGCCGCACCAAACTACGCTAGGAGCGCAATAACATTCTGCATCACATTAGCGGACAGCTAAAAGATTTTGCTATTCAACAAGCAGACTCCCTAGTAGATGAAATCACTGTCATGGATGACTGTCACAAAATGTTTCTGGCAGCCCGAGCCCTGGGAGGTACTGACCACACACCACCACTCACTGTACACAAATCTAGAGGACACTTTATCGGGACTGATCAGGGAAAAGCCGAGGCGATCCGAGAATGATTCAAGGAACAACTCACTGACCACGATGATGAGCTCTTGCACCAGTTCTCAGGAGACCCCAAGCCATTATTAACACTTAAAGCTCTAAAAATGGACGTGCATCTGGGCCTAGTGGCATGAGCAATGAACTATTCAGATATGCAAGTGACATTATCACAAAACCGATTACGCACCTAACCAATTCAGCGTTTATGCACAACGTTCCCATCGACATTGTAGGCCAAGGCACCCTTGTCGCACTACCCAAGCCCAAGAAGCCACCTGGCCCCCAGCCAATCTGCGGCACATTGTGCTCCTCAACAGCATACGGAAAATCCAATCCAATGTTACTCTATGCCGCATCCGAGACAAAATCGATGACCTCACACGATCATGTCAAAGTGGCTTCAACTGTGGATGCAGCTGCGCAGACACTGTATGGACTCAACGCATGCTTGTGTCGGTAGTCATGTCCAAAGACTGGGATTTCCAGAAAATGGGCATTGACATGTCATTAGCTTTCGACAGAATTAAACACACACAGATCCTAGATGTACTACGCCAGGCCGACTAGTGAGACTACTGCTTACAGACACCAAGCTGAGAGTACGAGTCAAGTCAGTGAAGTCTGTAGAGCTTGAGACATCAATCGGCTCCCCGCATGGAGATGGTCTATCGCCGGTGCTTTTCACCTGTTACCTTGGTGCTGCATTGTAATTCGTGCGAGAAAGTTCCACAAGACCAAACCCCTCAGTGGCAATATTGGGTATGCCTCTAGAGAGGGAATATGCCGACGATGTGGACTTCATGGACGAGGAGAAGAAACCCCTTGACGAACTTCTCCCAATAGCTGCAAGCAAACTAAAAATTTAGAATCTCTTTATGGATGAATCCAAAACAGAGTTCAGCCCCGTATACCTAGCTACAAGAAAATGGCGATCCACTTCGCGGTGGTGAACCATAGAGGAAAAGTAAAATCCTGGGCTCACTGCTTTGCAGTACTGCTGACATTGTTGTACGCTGCGTCATGGGGAGCATAGTTGTCCAGTCCTTCTCGAAGCTATGGATTCGTAGATTAAAGATGCCCTTGATTAAAGGCTATGTTTATACAATGCAACCTGCGTATCCTTGATGCTGTATAACTGTAACAGCTGGGAAGCTCCAAAGACAGCCCAGCAAAGATGCTTCATGTTTGGGCATGTGCTAAGGATGCCAGAAGATACACCAGCACAGAGAGCCTTGGAATTTGCTCTACTAGGAGCCATCAAATACACATCCAGGAGCGGACGTCATTGCATAAATCTGCTAAGCGTGCTACGAGGTGACCTCAAGAAAGCAGGAATCGGTACACTCAAGTCAAGAATAGACCTGAGGAAGCTAAGGATTTCGGCTGAGGACAAGACACAGTGGGCAAAAGCGAAGAAGGCCTGATTGCAGCTGTAGGATGTTTCTACCACTACAGCCGCAGAATACAGTAATTATACATACATGGGATACTGATCGACAATGCCACAATCCTTAATGCATGTCAATTTAAATACAATATTGCCCTTATCGAAGTAAATCTATCTCATTATAGCATCGTTGTCATTACCGAGAGCCAGCTAATGTCCAACATCAGCAACAGCACAGTACCTTGCCCAATTTCCAAGAGCCTTTTCGCAAGGAATGCGACGATGGGGTCTGTATTTATATATCCGATACCATTGCTGCCTCCCAACCTCCTGAGTACGAATGTACTCATGTCGAGATGATTTTGACTACAGATATATATTTTAACCCACTAACATTCTCAAAACGACTTTCTGCAACTCAAGCGTGGTCTCCAAAACCTCTGTTCTTCTCAGCGTGACAATATCAGTTTCTATTTCCTTTTTATTGTCGGACCATAATGTCCAGTTTTCTTAAACCCACGGCATCAGTAAGCAGTCACGTGTACCAGCTGTAGCAGTACAGTATATAATGATTCAATTATTCCACTCTAGACAAAGGCATGACATAAATCTCGTCAGAGACTCCGAGCACTGATAAACAATATACTTAGCATTAATTACCTCATTAGCCTAATTAGGTTAATTATTTTATGCACGCCCTATAGTGAAATGGCAAATGGTACAGAATCATAGGGTGGCGTAACAAGGCAATTCGTTTATCATTTGCACAATTCTTCTTATTTCAACGTGAACAAAATACGTCTATTTCTATCTATGCCCCTCCCATTTCTATATCTAAGTTTCGCACACTTTTTCCCCAATTTTATTCAAAAATACTCAACGTAATATTCCCTATATCGTAAAGAGTTTGCCGTGTCTACTCCGTAAGGGTTAAAAAATAAACATTCCCCTACCGTTAGGCTAACTCCGAGCCCACTGATATGGCATGGCGGACATTAGTTAGATGCCAACTTAATAGTTTAATATGAAATTAGTTAACCCGTGTCAACAGCGCCTCAAAGCTCTCAAAATACTACTTGATATATCAATTAAACATTGTGATGGTCAATATTTGTCAAGATATTTTAATTTTAGTAGACTGTTTTTATAAATTTAGCACTGAATTTAGTTTTCGCCGGCTTGACCATTAAAGGGGTAATGGTAAAAGACAATGCAGTTTTTACTTAGCCAGTGTCTATCTGCAAGCCGCGAGAAGAATATTTTTGAAAATTTACCAGTTTGTCTGGAGTTTGTCTAGAGCTGTCCTTGGAGCTGCCCAGCTGCTACAGGTATACAGTATCAAGGATACGCAGGTTGTATTATATAAACGTCGCCTTTTTATCCAGGGCCAGTCATTCTAGTGGTAAAAATTCAAAAATACTCTTCTCTGGGCCTTTCAAATAGCCATGTCTGAAGACCTCTGCAAAGTTGTGTTTTGGTCAGTTTGGCCATTACAGGGTTAAGTTGACACACGAGGGGTTAAAGGATCATATTCACAACATAATATTTGGATATAAATTTGTGAAAATGTTATTCGTGTAGACGGTTAAATCGAGTAGAATGTAATCAAACAAAAAACATTATCATATAACGATCTTTCTTCCGTATAAATTAATATAATTTTAGTTGTGAAGTTTAATTCGAGATAAGTATCTATAATTCAAATTCACAACTAAAAAACCCATATATATATATATACATACACATATATATCTTCCAATCCAATTATACTTAAAATATTCAACATTCAACAAAACTAGTCTTACTTCAAGTTCAAAATTGTTCTAAGTAACATTGTTTCTATCTTTGTTTTTGGAAAGATTTATTTGTATCTCCGCGCATTAGCATAGGCCTTCTATTCATATTATTCATTCAGTGAACATGGCCAAGTCATGCCTTTCATCTCATAGAAAAAAATTGGCGGTGGACCACTGCTTTCCATCCTAATAATCTTACAAACACTACAACGCCTCGGTGACCGACAGCCTCTTTTTTGTATGCCGAGGTGTGCTATACAATGAGATCAGAGACACTAGTCGCAATAGTTATGACACTCTAAGATGTGTACTTATCCCTGACCTAATACTGAAAAACAACAATGCCGACGACGATTGCTACTACTACTACTACTACTACTACTACTACTGCTGCTGCTGCTACTACTACTACTACTACTACTACTACTACTACTACTACTACTACTACTACTACTACTACTACTACTACTACCGCTGCCGCTGCTACTACAGCTACTACTACTACTACAGCTACTACTACTACTACTAATTCTACTACTAATTCTACTAGCAGTAGTACTGTTAATGCTGAAACAAACAAAAAACCTGCTATAATCTTGTACACTTGTACACCACTAGTATATATCTATATAAATGTAAATATGTTCCCCACATACTTTGTATAAAGTCTGGGAGTAATAAATTGAATTGAATATAAACTATCTAAGCATCTACCCGTTGATCATGTTCTGAAGACGTGATAATTAATTTTGTCATCATGAATTGTTTCTACAATACTCGCACGGTTATGAGAAATCCCGCACGCGCCACACCTCCACGCGGACTACTCAAACATTGAACGACGGGCGGTCTAATAAAACACAAGTTCCATAGCAAATAAAATTATATGATTCTAGCCTACATTTGAATAATGCCAGTCTCTCCGCGTTCGTTATTAATAAATACATTTTTATCGGCTTTTGAAAGAATGCTAATTTTTTCGAATGAAGTAGGGATGTGTTTTGACGGACTATGTCGAACTGATGGTATTAAATAATAATAATAATAATAATAATAATAATAATAATAATAATAATAATAATGGTGGTGGTGGCGGCGGTGGTGGTGGTGGTGGTGGTGGTAGTGGTAGTGGTAGTGGTAGTGGTGGTAGTGGCGGTGGTGGTGGTGGTGGGTGGGTGGGTGGGTGGTGGTGGTGGTGGTGGTGGTCGTGGTGGTGGTGATGATGATGATGATGATGATGATGATGATGATGATGATAATAATAATATTAATAATAATAATAATAATAATAATAATAATAATAATAATAATAATAATAATAAATGAATAAATAGATAAATAACGCCCTAAATAAATAAATAACGGCCTAAATAAATAACGGCCTAAATAAGTAAATAATATTCTCTAGATCTTTTGCTCTGAACCAACGTTGTGGAATTCGGTGGGTTACGGTCACGTCCTTATTGTCATAAAATTTAAGCAAAATCGGACCAGCAGTTTTCGAGATATCCTTAAATCCTGAGAATTTGATCCCATCCGGATTCGAGGTTTTTTATCCGACGTTCGGAAATTCTAGTTCACAGTAAGATCATTTGTTGTGTTCAGATACAAATCCGGACACAATGCGCGCGGCACGGCACGGCACGGCACGGCACGGCACGGCACGGCATGGCATCGCACCGCACGGCACCACATCGCACGGTAGCCTACCACACCGAACGGTACGGCACGACACAGCACGGAACGGCAGGGTACGACACGGTACCGCACCACGTAATAATAATAATAATAATAATAATAATAATAATAATAATAATAATAATAATAATAATAATAATAATAATAATAATAAAGTATTTCGCATCATTTCAGTTATGCAGCGCGTAGTGCACTGAGAAATGTGGAATATGTCAAGAATTCTTATAATAACGAAACAAGAATGGCTTTCATTACCCATTCGGTTGACATGTAAAACATATCTCTAATTAAGCCTACGTCTTTTACTGAATTCAGAGAAAGCTTATATCAAATTTTGAAACATGTGGATATATTGAAAATCAGCGTCACTGCAAACAACAGCTATCAGGCAATTTGATATTCAAACTATGTATCGGGAGAATTTATCATAGATTGTCGTTTCTTCTCTGTTCCATCAGTATCTTGTCCTATATAGACTGAGACTGGTTACTAATTAGCCATTCTCATTATATATGGATTGAATTAGGGCGCATCTCACTAAATAATGCTAGCTTGCTTCGAGAAATAATCACTCGCTAAAGTCCAAAAGAAAGATGAAAATTTGGAATTTTCCTTTGAGCTATCAAGGTCTTAGAAACCAGGAAGCCAGGCGAACTTTCGCACGCTGATACCGATTTCTTTTTTATTGCGGAGCGTGATCTTTGGGAAGGGTTGTGATCGGGTCGTGCAGGAGGCGGAGCGTTGCAATATCGATAGCTGTGTTGAATAGGACGCGCTCTTTGAACGGACTCATCACACACCCTGGATTGTTAAACTTACGCGAAACGGAATGGAAAAATAGGGCGTGTGTTCTCTGAGTTTGCTCAACTCGTAACTGTAGTTTAGCTGTGTATAGTGGGTTTGTCTGGTGTCTGGGCAGGTCTTGGTCGTATCATTGGTTTCTCAAGAAGGGAAGCGAACATCAAAATACTTGCTTATTGAAAGTCCATTTTCAGGAAAAGAGAATAATATTTTTGAAAATCTACCACTAGAATGACTGGCTCGGTTACAGAGTCAGTCATTCCAGTGGCAATTTGTCTAAAATAGTATTGTCTTGGCCTGCAAATGGGCACCCACTAATTACAGGGACCGCTTTTGGCGTGTCTTTCCACAAAAATGGTTAAAAGCTTATTTATGACCGCATTCTGATTGCTTATTAATTAAGCAGGGTTTGACCGCGTATGCCGGTACGAGAGGAAAGCTCGGCGCGATACGGGCATGCGTGACATGTATGGAACCCGATATTGGCATGTGCATGGGTGTTATTGAAAATGTGACGTTGGTGGGTTGTTACTGGGGTTGAGAGCGTGCTTGGACCAGCCACCTGAGCGACACCTTTATTAAAAGCGCGCATAGATATTGCTCAATATCAAATTTATTATTGATAGTCTCACCTTATTGCGATTGTGTTCGCACATTTATGTTCAAATTATGATTGTCTAAATTATTGATAAATGCCAGAAAAAAGCAATTGTTCTGTTTTTGACTTATTTACCGCTAATGACACAATCCCATGAGTTAATATCATAAGAATGAAATTGATCCTTCTTTTGAAAAAATTGATGCTGGAAGTTCTTGTTACAACTACGTTGTCCTGGCCCCTGACACCAGTTCTTACCCTGCACACAGACGGTCATCTGGTTGTTGTGAATTGGGAAAAGTGGGGTTAGAAAATATTGATTGATATATAGCCTAGAATAGCTGTCTGTACCTTGCAATATTTTATGTAGACCTGGTGCGAAGCGTCAGTTATTATGGTCATGATTATTGACATCAGCGAATTGACACGTTTCCTTTTCCGCTCTCGACTCAAACCCTAATCAACCTTTACAACACCTAATAGCAAACGCTTAAATGGTGCAGAATCGGTGGAAGAGGTTCTGGTGTAGGCCTGCGTTTTGTGAATATGGGTGCTGAAAGTTGTTGCTGTCGTAGTCAATAGCAGTTTTAGCAGCATTGATTACAAAATGAACATCAGTAGTCCTAATACTTTTGGATGAGTCAAGAAATATGATAATTCTGTATTCTGTGGGTTAATTAAACCATATCCGTAATTAGATTTTCTACCTTTTGTTTTCGTCGTTTGCTTGACGGATAATTGGCTAGGGAGTTTTGCCAGTTTGTCGACACGATTCCTTTTTTTGGTGTCCCGGCAATGATGAATTACGCTATATTAATGGCGGCTGGCGAAATTAGATGAACGCTTTCGTAACGAATGAAAATATTTGCGCAAATTGTTGAATAAGATATGCGGCAGAGGATGAAAAACAAACGCGTCTCAGTTACAGGCACAAAAGCGGTTCTTTTGGTAGATTGCTTTCTTTGAGGCTGTGATAGTCATATTTGTTCTTTGTTTGACTCAAAAGGAACAGCAGGGCAAACGCCCAATGCCATCACCCGGCCCGCAACTCTCACTCACACCAGTCTTAATCATGGTATGGGTTTGGTCATAAATCATACAGTAGTCTTTTAGGTCGCGGTGAAGATGTCGGTGGTGGAGGGTCGGGATAGACAGTCCACAAAGATGTGGATAGAGAGTGCGGTGAGTGTGGCATAGAACAAACCAGTATAGAGAGATGAGAGGGAGGGAGAGAGAGAGAGAGAGAGAGAGAGGTGGGGGAGGGGGAGGGGGAGGGATGGAGGGAGGGATGGGGGATGAGTGATGGGGGGGGGGGGAGGGAGAGAGAGATGATGATGATGGAGGGGGGAGGGTAAGACAGTGTGTGATAAGGGAGAGGAGGGATGGAGGGGAGGGTGGTGGGTGGAGTCGGGGAGAGAGAGAAGAGAGGGACAGAGATGCACGTATGCACGCACACAGCCACCACACAGACGCACACACTCACCTTCGCACATACGTACGCGCGCACGCACGCACGCGCGCAGAGAGAGAGAGGAGACAGAGGGAGGGAGGGAGAGAGAGATGATGAGAGGGGGTGGGGCACAGCGAGAGAGAGAGAGAGAGAGAGAGAGAGAGAGAGAGAGAGAGAGAGAGAGAGAGAGAGAGAGATTTAAGGTTGACGCATTCAAATACAGTCTCTTGGCGCCGTGTGTTGTGGTGCCCGTTCAAGGTTCAACATGACACTCGATGGCAGATTGATCGCAATTCTCAGATGTGTTGAAAATTAAAGTTACGCATGGAATAATACGGCCGTGAAGGAATTATGTGTTTTTCTGTATGAAAGAAAAAAATGTGAAAATAGGATTTGATGCTTCCGACGACGACGACGACCACGACGATGACGACGATGATGATTGCAGTAAATTTCTTGTATATATCAGTGTGGATCGAGCGTTCATAGTGATTGATTGCAACGATAGGACAGGGCGTGGTACAGACCAGCTTACAAAGTGATTTACATGATAGTATTAAAAGAAATGAAAAAGAACAGCTGCATCGTCGGAACCAACATTCTATTAAATAACTGTGCCAATTGGAAAACCCCGACCATTATACTGTTTCATCGACCCATCATGGAATGGAGGATTCCAGTTTATCCATCAATCATAAGACGTCATAATCTACTACCTGACGTGTAGCATGACGTCATAATCATTTACGTCATGAATGACGTAGATAGGTTCGTCACGAGCACTGAATTGACGACGAACTAAGCATTGTTGTGATGAATGTTATGTCTTTACTATTTAATAAACGTGCTGTTGAATATTTTGAAACTAATTTTACTGGGAGCTGTTGCAGCACCAAGTTAAATTAGTTTCAAAATATTCAACAGCTTACCTGTATAATTTCTAGGAAATGATAGTCAGGAAGTTCCGGGATCGATCGATCCCACACGCGCGAAGTGTGGGTAGAGCTTAGCTAAAGATGGGCGGGGCATGGCCAAAACTCCATTCATCATTATTGTCCAGCCATATTACAATATTGTCACAGGCTCATACATGTATGCGAATCGGTACACTACACACTGCATGCATACGTTAGGGGAGACAATTTTTATCATGAAATGAAAATTGGATATTGTAAGAGTTTTCTCCCTGAAGATTATAGGCTACCACATATGGTCGTGTTTCAGCTACGCACTATTTACTTACTAAGTTCGAAAATGGTGAGTTTGACTGGCAAATCGCTATCGATAGGTTTTTATTATAGTTTATCAATTCACCTTTCCAGAGTACCCACCCATCATATGACGTCATAATGAACTGCGTGGCGTGTACAATGACATTATAATGAATGACGTCATGAATGACGTCGATAAGTACGTCACGAACGCATATTTGATGACGGTCTATGGGCTGTTGTACAAATTGTTTGCTTTTACTATTTAATAAATATTCTGTTGAATATTTTGAAACTAATTTGACTGGGCGCTGTTGCTGCCTATGGCAGCAACAGCACCCAGTCTAATTAGTTACAAAATATTCAACAGCTTCCCTGTATACTTTTCAGGAAATTGATAGCTAGGGCAATCGGGGATCGATCAATCCAAACACGGCGAGGTGTGGGTGGAGCTTAGCTAGTGATGGGCGGGGCATAGCTAAAAATGGAAAGGTCCATTGAAACTTACCAAGGAAAGCAGATAGAAAGCAGAAAAATGTAAGCTCCCAGATAGAAAAGTAAAAGTGAAAGTTACTTAATTACCACGCATGTGTTTGCCCGTGTCACTAGACGCAATGGTTAAGTCGAGAATGGGGGGGGGGGGGCGCCTCTTCTTACCTTATTCCGCAAATCTGCTTCTACTGGAGCAATCTTATCAAAACTTTGGATATTTTGAGTCAAAAACTAAAACGCAACAGCAACTGCATACAGCACATTGTTTTCAAAAATAGGCATTTTTACCTCAAGTCATCCCGATCGAAACATATATCAATGACGCCAGTATTGGACACATTTGACCATGTTACATATTGACAACAGGCAGTCCATCAAAGACAGGCACCGACAACAGCTATCTTGAGATCTACTACATTTTGTTATTTCAGAGGACATATTACTATATGGCACCCCGACCTAAGCTTTGAAGAAAACTGTTTCATATTTCAGAAAGTCCAGAATTATATTAAAAATACGCAAAGGTATTAAGCACAGTCCGCATTTGCGCGTGTTGGAATCGGAATCATGAATTCCCAGAATCCCATTTCGACATCGTACTAACATACGCCCACTTAAATAGCTACGCTGTTTGATACGAAACGTAGTGGGAGGGCGAGGATCGTGCAATAGGACGATGCAATTTCGAGGCAACTATCCATGGGTGTTGTTGAATATGATGATGCTAGTTTGACTGGGTGTCGTTGCTCCTTTTTACAGCAATGGCTATCGGTCGGGTTAGTTTCAAAATATTTAACAGCATGTTTACCAAATTATAGATCTAGCAAAGACATACAATTGATACACTATTAGTCTCACTATTCTTAGTAGTATTACAATTGAAAAATTGTAAGCATAAATAGTGTCAATGCACATATGTAAATATCAAATTGCATTTTATTGTAAAATTATTATGCAAAATTGTACTATACCGCATTTTATAGTCTTTTAGGGAAAGAGTAGAATCTAAGTCAGTGTGACTTGTGACTCAATCCCATTGTTGTTAATTGACAATAAAATGTGTTTAAAAGAAAGCCGGGTCTGATTGACGAACCACCCACCACCACCAACGATACGCCCCTCCATCATAGATTATTCTGTTAACAAGATAGAGCAGTAAGTCCACACGTTGGGAGGCAGCAGCTGCAGAAGTAACAACAACAACAACAACAACATCAACAGTTACCATAGTAGTGGCGATGATTGCAGTGGTGGTGGTATTGGTGGTGGTGGTGGCAGTCCCGGATTAAGCCTTGTCAGGGCCGGGGTGGGGCTGGGGTGGCGTAGGGGAAAATATTTGCGGAGGGGGTCTTTTATTTTAAACTCTAGATGCTCGCAGATGGCATCTGCATTTTCAGAGGTACATCAGTTGGCTGTTAAATTACTTTTTTTAGTCATTTAATTTCATTTTTTTGTTCACTCAATTTCTTTATCCGTTCAGTTGTGAAAAGAGGACTGAATAAAAAACTGTATGACCAAAAGAATGAAAATAAATAGCTAAAAATAGAACAATTTAACAGCCAACCGAAGGGCCACATTTACCACGGGAAGTGCAGGTTGTGCTATCTGAGAGCATCTAGAAGATAAAAAATAATATTAAACTGTAATACAATCATGAACCATCTGACACCTAAAACATCAGAAATGTCAAGAAGCATGGCACGAAATTACACCTGATTATCTAGAAAAACTGACTGCTAGAATGCCTATGATATGCAAAGCTGTCATTGCTGCACATGGGTGATTTTTTGAAGAAGAGAAAATTTCAAGTATTGAACTGTTATTTTAAACAGAAATGTTAATAATGATGCTTTGTTGATGTATTGACTACATTTTATATTAATTTTATGATACCGTGATAAATAAGATTATCAATTTGTTTATGGGACTTAAAAATTTCTTAGTGATTCCAAACTTTTGAACACTAGTGTATATATATAATATATAATGGACAAATAAGACAATAAGACCATATCCAGTTATGCAGTTTCTCTCTTTAAAAACGAAAATAACTCTCTCGGCATCATGTCCAAACAGCTTTTCTCGTTTGTAAAAAGAGAAACTGCATAAGACACATTATTCACCAAAAACAATTTTGATAGAAAGAATTGGGGCCTGGTCAAGATCTGTGGCCGAGGGAAAATGCCCCCGTTGCCCCATTATAATCCGCTACTGGGTGGCGGTGGCGGTGTAGTTGGCGGCATTGGTGTTATTGGTGGTGGTGTTGCTGGTTATAGCGGAGGCAGTGGCGTTGTTGTTGGTGGTGGTGGTGGTGGCGGTGGTAAGCCTGCTGGTGGTGGTGCTGGCGGTGGTGGCGGAATGGTGACGATGACAAGTGAGACTATTGGCCCGCTTCCACAACACACCCCACCATCACATTAATAAGCAGACATGTTAGATTATTCTAAGATAGAGCAGCACGCGCACACGTTGGGAGGCAGCAGCAACAGCAGCGGCAGCAGAAGCAGCAGCAGCAGCAGCAACAGCAGCAACAACAACAACAATAACAACAGCACTGGTGGTGGTAGTTTGAATCACTCAATGCTAAAAGCACATCGTGGTACCGTCATATGTTGGAATTGGCCATCACAATACAGCCGCCACAAGAAATGGTTTTCAGTATATAACTGGGCCTAGCCAGGCTGAGTGGTCCTTACTCCATCGATCCTCTAGAGTAGCAATCTATAGTAGTATGTATATTGAGAAGCTCCATATATCACTTTTTGACTGGTACCACCAATACTTGGGCGAGAATCCAACCCTCACCCACCCGTTAGCGTAGGAGATCCTCTGAGAACACCAATGTTGCTCGAGGTCATATATGGATTAAGGGAGACAACTCTTCACCCGAACTCGAATCTGTTTGCTGCAAGAGTTTCTTCCCATGAACTTAACCTCGAAATATGGCATTTCACAGGCGGCTGACAAATCTCTAATGGACCCTTCTTATTGGTCCATGAAACCGTCGTTACAGTGAGGTTGCTAAAGACAGGTGATCGCTGAATGCTGGTCATTCGCCATTATTTATAATTGACTTTTCCATTTTATGCATCAATCATATGACGTCATAATTAATTACGTGACCTGCAGGATGACGTCATAATCAATGGCATAGCCAAGTTAGTCAAGAACGCTTAATTGATGACGGACAAAGTGTTGTTATACAAATTGTATGTCTTTAACTATTTAATAAACATGATGTTGAATATTTTGAAACTAATTGGTGTTCTCAGAGGATCTCCTACGCTAACGGGTGGGTGGGGGTTGGATTCTCGCCCAAGTATTGGTACCAGTCAAAAAGTGATATAAATATGTGTAACAGTAACCTCACTGCTGTTAATGCTGCTGTCCTTCAGAAGAAAGCGATCCATTTCAAGCTATACCTCGCCCATTTCTAGCTAAGCTCCGCCCACTTTTTCACACGTATTGGCAATCGATTTAAGGCTTCATTAAGGCTCCATTATAGATTTAAGGCTCCAACCACTCTTCGCCCGTTTTGGAATCCATCGATCCCTGCACTCTCTGAATCTCAATTTCCAGAAATCTATACAGGTAAGCTGTAAAGAAAAGTAGTCTTGATCTGGTAACAGCGTCTCATTTGATCTAGCTTTTCGACAATGAAATGAAAAAGATGCGAAATGACTATGAATCTGAATTCAAACAGATAGATAATGAAGCAACTGAGCTGGCTGGACTATGTGATATTACCACAGAATACAAGCAGCAGCGAGTACGTAAAAGAAAAAGGTTTCATGAGGAAAATACAGAAGAAGTACATCCCGCAACCCCACCCCAAACTTCAGTTCCCATTCCAACTTCAGGTATTCAACATATAATAATTTAACACCCAAGTCATGGCCTATGTTTACCTCTGAAAATGCAGGAAAGGCCATGTGAGAGTATATAGATTTACAAAAGTGCACCCTGATCCCATCACCACCCATGCTCTTGGCGCCTTTTTGCTTGCACCCTGCACATTAAAACCTGGCTACGCCACTGATCTAGTCCAAAAATTTACATCATATATATTACCCATCCGCTACACTATATACATGGGTAATATAGAGAAGCTCCATATATGAATTTGAGTGGTACCAATACATGGGCGAGAATATGTATGCGAAAGTATGATATGTGTCTGCGTTAGTGAGTAACTGACCGGCGTTCAACTTTGCAAACAGACAGATAGGCATGTGGACAAACAGACATGCACGCGAACGACTAGGCTACCTCCCCTTATACCCACCCTACACCACCAGTTAGCTAGCATAGGAGATCCTGCGCGAACGTCAATGTTGCTTGAGGTCATATAGATTAAGGGAGACAACTCTTTGCATGAAATCCAAACTGTTTGCTGCAAGAGTTTTCTCCCATAAGCTTACCTTCGAAATATGGCATTTCACAGGCCGGTGACTAATCTCTAACAGTAACAGACCCTTCTTATTGGTCCATAAAACCGTGATTACAGTGAGTTACTAATGTCAGGTTATCGCTGAACGCAAAGTTTTATAAGGACGCCACGCCCAGTTAGGCCTATGGTTTTAAAGAATAGCGATGTTGTCGAATATGTGCTTTGCAGTTTGCACAGGACTACAAGATGGCCCCGTTCAAAGACTGCAAATGCGTTTGTAATGATACCAAATCGTGCTTTCCACATTCTCATAAATGTACCATATATGTGCCTACCCTGATAATATAGGTTACAGCCTTACTTTGCTGGTACTGCGTCAATACTGAGCTGTGCATGGCCTTGTAGTCGTCCAGTATCGGGCCCAGTAACACTGCGTTATCTTGGGAATACTTTATTATTTTGAAAAGCTTACATCAACACAGTTTTCAGAATTAACAGTCAGTCAGCCAAGCGGAAAATGTTAATAACAGTCAGCTCAGCCTAAAACTACTATATATGCTAGGGGAGAAACTCTTCCAAATTTTTGCTAAATATATTGAGACACAATAAATCATGATTACCAATTCTCTAATGGAAAATTTATGATCTTGACGTTTAATAATTCTTCTGGAATGAACTTAACTAAAATTTTTGTAAATAAATCATTGATTTACTATTAACAAACCATTACAATGATACAGTAACATAATCTGGTAATATAAGAGCGCAAGGTACGTCATTGACTTTGAGGTCCGTATCCATTGCGTCAATCTAGCAATTAAAACAAAACAAACACTAGGCTATATAGCTCCAAGCCAAAATGGTGAATGTTCACCTCTTTAGTTTGATTAGAACTACATATCAACACCCGTCTACGACAACCCTGCCAGGCCCGATAGATGATCGGACAAAACGTGTTAGCCATGGCGAAAACGCGAGTGTCAATGATAAAGATGATTTCGGATGCTTTCATAAACCAGTTGCTGACTAGACTAAGGCCGTGTTCTCACTAGGGAGTTAATCGGGAATAACGCCATACTCCAGTATGACGTTATTCCGGATTAACTCTCTAGTGAGAACACGGCCTAGCCCTAAGGGCCTAAGACCACACCAATCTACTGTGCGCGATCCAATGCATACGACGGCACCATAAATTGTAGGTCCATCACAAATGGAAGGTATGTTCTCATGGCAGGATCCGCAGGTATACCCCCAAGTCAATTCCAAATACCAAAACTAATTATTACGATGTTCTGGATTTTCTTGATAGCTCTTCACCCCACCCAGCAAACATTGTTTCGTTGGCCCAACGTAAGTTATATTTTTTGTCCCAACGTAGTTTTGCTCGTTGGCCTTACGTTGGGCCAACATGTGGCTTCGTTGGCCCAACGTTGGCTTTACATGTGGTTGATTAATAGAAAATTAGCTACGTTTGGGCTACGTTGTATTTACGTTGGCTGGCTGATGGTAAGTTAGTTACGTTGGGACAACGTAGATTTTACGTAGAAAAACTACGTGATACGTTGGGCCAACGTAATCCCAACGAGCAAAATTATGTTGGGCCAACCAATAAACATACGTTGGCCCTGGGCCAACATAGCATTGTTTGCAGGGCAAGTGAATAGAGTTGTATCATCAAATGATGACTTTGAGAGTTTATTTGCAGAACAGTGTCCAGGAAACCAAAATTAGAGAGCAAGTCCATTAGTTAATGGTCTGTTGCAAACATTAGGCCTAGCTTGCTACAAAAATTGGTCCAAGAAGGGGCTTTGCAGATTGAAGACATATTTGACTATATGTCCCATACAAGCCACATATATAGTGTAATGTCAACCCATGAGGTGGCAGCAGTCTATCTGTATGATGGAAAATACAGAAAACTACAACATTGTCACAAATTTAGATGGGGAACAGCAGTGGGACATCTATCAACACAGCATCTTCGCCTGCGCCAGTCACCCGCGCAAGTCAAGTTCAAGTCAAATTCATTTATTTTGACATAAAAATGTACAATTTGTAATTACACAGCAGGTGGTCCACCAAAGACCCTATATTATATAGACGATGGACCACTACATAGAACAAAAAAAAATTATACATGAAGGACTGATACTATAAAATATGACATAATTCAAATTACGGTACTAGCTCAAATAAGTTCAAAGCTACGGGCAGGGTGGATAGACATCGCTTTAGTTAGACATATGCTTACCATACACCAGAGGGCAAGACCATTTGTAAAAGTTCAAAAACCGGGCTGGTTATGGAAACATGTATGTGGGAACCCTGAGTATGGGAAGGGTAGACCTGTCTTTATGCATCACGAGACCAAAAAACTCATAGCGACTGGGCCATCGTGTGGTATAATATTCACAGCCTTGGAGAGGGAGTCACCTGATGATGCGTCGTACTAGCGTACGCCCACTCACATCGCGCCACTGTTTGTGGCCGTACTTGCAGACCTTTGAACTCTTGCTATGTGAAGTAACATTACGCTAGTGGGCTGGATGGTAACCAATCAGGTCATCACTTATTTCTTATCGAGCAATTCCATTGTCTGTGACCCACAGTTCATTTATATTTACGACGCTTCCTTAACTTAGCGCAGATATCATAGGCTGCAAGCACGGTACTGGATACGGGAGCAATAAAGAAGCAGAGCGGGAGGGCGAGACCGTGCACTAGGACGATGGTGATGATGTTGATCAGGAATTCATATTAAATGATGTGCAGCGGGGATTTGAGAAATTGAGACAATAAGCCCCAATTGTAGTCCATCGGCGGCATGTGTGGATGATCACCCCTCTGTTAGTCCATCTTCTCCATTGTTTAATTTGGCATCTGAGCAGGTTCATGGGTGTCCTTTTGTTCGAAAAATTTAGGTGGCCTCAACCAAGAAAGGGGTCCGGGGAAACTTTGAGATCTAGATACTCTCAGATGGCATTTCCTGCATTTCTTCAGGGAAATAAGGACATTTAGTTAGCTGTAATAAGAATACTGTTGACATTACAGTACTATAGATCTCTAGAAAATATAGTTACCCTGACCTCTGAACATTTTAGCTCTTGAGTGGCTGGGTCTCACTCATAATAATACTCGCATAATAACGCGAAATCATTGAAAACACCTGTTGAAGATATTTCGATAAAGAAAGGCAGTTTTAATTCAACTTACAATACATGGCGAGTCTTCTATTTCTTATACGATGTAAATACTGTAACAAGATAAACAATAGATGGATTCTTACTACCCTGGCTCATTTATAATGATTAGTCGATTACTAAGTTGCATTATTTGTTTCATTGTCAGAAACTGTGTTATTATTGGAGCAAAGGAGTAGAACTTGAATGATTTAAATCCCCACATTGTCAGCAGAAAAGTGAGAAAAATAATATTTTCAATATAAGGGTGAACCAATCTTAGGACCACTATTGTTTTCGATCATTTACTATTATTAACCCTTATCATAGAGACAATTTTCTGGTGTATGTTCATGAGGGGATGCGCTGGAGGCTGTTGCCATCTAAGACAGCAGGGGCAATTAGAAACACACACCACCATTGGCAAAGGAATGCTACAGCGCAGCTCGAATTTGAAAAGGTACTCTTGAATATTTTGAATCTGGCTTGATTGGAGGCCATTGCTGCTTGAGACAACAATGGCCTCCATTCAAATTGGGTTCAAAATAGTCAGCAGATCATTTCTTACACAGCGCTCAGAATGTTAATATATGCCGAGGTTTTTGGTTTTGGAGAATTTTGATTTATTTATGGTTTGTAGCCTACTGTAGAAGCACTAGGCTGGCTGAACGGAGGTGGCAGTGGCATGTGCTTAGGATGCACACGCAATCACTACCACCTCCATTCACCACTCTAAGCTGTGCAGGAGAGGGTTGGCCGTGACATCGCGGATGACGTCTGTAATAAAACTAGTGTTTTTGCACCGCAGTAAATATTACCCATACCCGCACGCACACATACAACCACTGTAATAATACTAATAAAAAACCTAAGTTAAAGAACTGTCATCTTGTGGCCCCGAAAATCACTTTACTAAAGCGAATAATGACTTTGATTAAGTAACCATATGTCTTTAGTGACCACCTTTCTATCCAACTGCCCATTATAGACAAGGTTGACTGTATTCATCTACATGTCAGTTGAAAATCCTATACAAATCTATTACACATTGAATTTAATCATAGATAGTCCTTAGACCATCTCTAGCAAATTTGTGTTTAGAAGTGTTCCAGAGTGTCCACATGTATTCTGTTTACGTTGATACATTTAAAATTTGTCAAACAGCTAATGGCGAGAATCTGTGCATTTGATAAAATTCTCAGCTATCTGCTTACGGTCTATATGGAACCCTTTGTGACGCAATGATTGTGATGTCATCATACAAGCGCTGAGCTGATTATGACGTCATACGAGATCAGATGATGGATGGATATTCTGGAAAGGTGAATTATCTGGGCATCCAGCTCAACAATTCTCTTGTGCTCATCATTGAAGGGTTGGTCTACAGGTCGTTGGTGGCGACTGAACCAAAATAGTTCTTGAATCCGCTCAAGATGGCAGCATCATCTGTGTACATTTCACCATCGATGATAAGCTGGCGTGTCTCTCTTTGACGAGTTATGCACCGCTTTGCTATCAACATGACACATGTCTAATTGTCATTTTCATGATCCTCCATGATCTTGTTATGCAGTGGGGTTCTCTTTTCACCAACACGCATGCACCCCTTGGAATGTGTTCTACTCGATGTCAACATCTGCAGATCTCATAGAGGGCACAGCTGTAGGCTACAAACCTGCGAAATCACCAGATCCGTATATAGTTAAAAGGATAAAGCCCAAGGTTAATTGTTACAGCCTTCTAGCGGACAGAAAGTAATACCGTAGCACTGTGTGGTATCCTTATAACGCTAAGGTCGTCAACGCTTAACAATATATGTTGCGCATGCACTCATTTCTTGTCTACCTCATCTCCATTGCTGAAAGGAACTACTGAATTGAAATTCAGCGACAAGTTCACTCTGTTGAAATACATCACGGGGGTATGCTTTGCTTATACATCTAGACGTATATGTCTTTATATGTTGACTCAGTCTTTTATAATTCATCCGACATCATGCGACATGTTATGTTTTGGCGCATACTTTGTCGCCCTCGCACATATCCAAACACTAGTACCACCTCCCCGTGGAATGATGGGCCCCATGTCCTAAAATACTGACGCCTATAATGGCAAAACCATCTTCAATGGCTGGTTTCGGCTTTTGGCACCCCTTCCCCATAACCCAAACATATACTGAACTTGTTGCCCAGGGGTTGGAGCGGTGGTGGACTGCCATATTAGTATTAACAGGGGGCAAATGTCTTTAAGTGGATTTGTGATGATGATTTCCGGACCCCGCCCAACCCCCAAAACACCACCCTCACGATAGCCCCACCCAAGTTTGAAAGAACTAAGCAATCGTATCGATAGACACACTGCAAGTCAGAACAATATGTCTATTTTAGAGAGAAGTTATTTTGATGGGATTTTGCAATGCATACTTGAGGAAGCAATAATCTTCTAATGGAACAATGGTGTACAATTTCAATGTGTCAGGTTAAAGTATGGTATAATAAATAATTTAAAGAATATATATTTAATTATGTATCCTATAAAATACTTCATTTTTCTATGCATATTTGTTAAGATACTATTGCTTGCCAATGCTGGTCTACCTTATGCTTTATTTAAACACATGCAATATTTAGTTGACAACATTCAATCTTAATTGTTAGAGTGGTTAGTGTTTCACAAATCATTGTGGGCTTTTATTTGTGCAACTACGCTAAGCAGAATGGCCATAATTTAATACCTAGATGAGTCTAGAAGTTTGCAAACTATTAACACTGTCATGTCTGTGACAATGGTAGCTTTAGTTTACTGATTACATTGTGTACCGGTAGGTCTAATAATTGAATTAATGACTAGCTTCGCTCAGCACATATTAGTGACTAATATGAGTTCAAGCTATTATCAAGCCTTAAAACTAGCACTACAATATTGCCATTATTTAGATCCAGGTGTGACGTAAATATTCGCCATATAAACTCGTGAGATCTTGGCTAGTCATTTAATAGACTTTGCCCTCTATGGCGTACCAGATGACGACGAATAGACTGCTCCGTTTCTGTCAATCAAACGTACACATGAGAATTGAAGGTAGTGTAGAATTGTCTCCGTAGCAAGTTTTTCATTAATCAGAGTTGACTACAGATTCTCCTGAGCGTAAGAAATTGTTCGCAAGGGTTGATCTTCTTGGCAGATTCTGGGTGTGCGGTGTACTGTAGATATCCGGGTGTATCTGTTGGTTTAGTGTATAGGTTGAAGGCCAGGTGATCGCCAGTCCGTTATATATATATTGTTGAGACGTTTCTCTATTGTGCCATGAAAATGAGTGTGTAGCTGGGTGCTAATTTGGTACCCATGGGTGTCCAAACTGCCAAACTGCAAGTAATGCTTATCGTTAACGGTGAAATTGTTGCATTTAAGCACTATGGTGAGTAGGTTGAGAAAGATGTGTGGGCTTACATTACCCGGTGCTCCATATTACCTCATGAATTGAGCTGTTGCTCTGATTGCTTCTGAGTTTGGTGTATTGGTGTAGAGTGTGACGTCACATCCATAGTAACTAGGAGAGTGGTATCTGGTAGTTCAGCAAAGCACTCTAGTTTGGTTTATGAAGTTAATGGTATCTTAGACATAGGATGGGATCTTGGTGAGATGAGTTTTTATATGCTCATCTACATCTACATTCGCAAGAAGAGTAAGAGGAAACAACGAAAACAGGTATTTTAGAGAGTATTTTATACCGGGCAAAGTTCCCCCAGACTGGTCAAAAGTTAAATTATCACACACAATATGCAGTGCAGACGTTGAAGTTCACTTTTCAGCGTGGTTGGCAGATCCGGCAAGTCATCCACCAAGAATCACCATCGGCTCTACATTCCGTAGGATTACATTCTGGGCCCGCCGGCCCGTCCGTAGGAAGACTCCCTTAAGAAGGTTCGGATGCGAGAGTTTATACTTTTAAATTTAGTTTATTACCCTCGGATGGCCGTCCGAGGGTGTACAAAGACTGTGGAAGCCGAGGACTCCTTACCACCGTGGATGAGCTGAAATCCGAGAGGCACCGGATGAAGTGGGAATCACCGTAGGTTTGCAGTTACACACGTGAATCCCGATGGTCCAGTCGAACTGCGCTGACCAGCTTCCACGCAGGTGATGCTCCTGATTCTCGATTTTTCACCCCTTTAATACTCTCCGAGACGTCAGCGCTGGCTGCCTCAGCCAATCAGCGGCCGAGCAATAGCCAATCAGCGTACTGCAGAGGTGGTGACGTACTTATCACGTGTACAGAACACTCTATTTAGTTAAATATATATACGCGATTAAGACGTCAAGGCAATATTTCAAGTCTAAATTAGCGGGGAGCTTCGATGATAACTCTGCCATTTCTGGACCGATTTTAAAACTGTAAAAGGTATTGTGATCCTCGTCTCATTCCGGTCCTGATAAGTAACCTGAACGATGAGAACGGTGCAGTTTAAAGAAATTACGGGTACCGTCTCGGTACACTATAAGTACATACTCGCTCCCAATCTCGACACATGTTGTCAGGGAATCTCTGACACACTACGCGTTCTAACGGACTTAGCCGTTTTTAACGAAAACCTCTCCTATAGGGCTTTTATACACATACTATCCTACCCAGGGGGGGGGGGGGGTGGGGGTGCGCTTGGAGCGAATCCGAGACAGCCGTTCCGTACCCAGCTTAGCTGGGATGGCCGGTACCCATCCGGTCGATCCGTGCTACACCACCCCCTCCTAGTTTGACATCCGTGGCAAACGATCATGCATCACAGATCGAACGCACGAACGTACGCTAGGCGGGAATTATAGACTTCCCGGGTAGGCGCGTAGCCGAGAGGAGTAGAGGCGCGTGAAATGCGTCTTTATCAGAGAAATAGGACATAGGGTGCTAAAGAGTTTGGGGAGGGAGGCATACTTTTAGTTTTGATTTTTGACCTGGAATTGTTTTTACAGGTCTTGTTTATTTATTTTTTTGTTTGTTTTAATGTTTCGGCGCGTGCTAACTTTTATTATATCGTTCACAGATCAACTAATACAATAGCTCGCATTGGGTGTTCCCGTGGATGCGGATAATTTTTTTTCTGCAGGGAACACCCAAGCTCCAACGTACCATAATTACAGCAAGATAAATATATTAAATGTGAATATTTTTATCACACTTTAAACAATATTAATTACAGGTGCACCCGGGATAAAATAAGGGAATGCACGATGACATATGTATATATATACATATATAATATACGGCCCGTTATTGCGGATCCGCATGGGTAGCTCTCACTAACCCACAGTCAGCCCCGTCGTTCTAATGCGGGAAGAAAATTAATAAGAAAAATAGCAATAATAATCAATTAAAAAGGCTAGTTTATCAGGCAGCCCCGGCGTAGCTGAAACTGCATGACGGTAATAAGACGTATTCACTACGGTGTGTTGTGGACTTATGCCACACATGACGTGTTTACAATGCAGGGATCCGCAGCAATTATTTGTGTGAGACACAGCTACGCAAGAATTTTGTGCAGCGGTGTAGGATGACCGTAGTCAGCCTAGGGACGAGGGTTTCAATTTTAAAAACATATATAATAATAAGAAAAGTATTTAAAAAATAAACATAATAAAAACATTCCGCTTTCTGCACACCTATGTATAAATGCTGCTGTATCCTTGGCAATAGTATCCTTAAACGGCCACTGTAAAGTTCCCCCAGCGAATCTGGGTACCCCGACTCATACAGGACGGACGCAGTGGGTGATATTCTGCTGCCAATATTTCATAACTTATACTGCTCAAGTCGGTGATACTACTGGAAGATTGTGCGGATATGTCCATTGAAGCGCTGGTGGTGAGAGAGATGACGGCGGGTGAAGTGCAAACTGGTGGTGCTTTGATACTGGCGACATGACTGTAGTCGTTGAGGTGGTGGTGGTGGTGGTGCGGGCTGCAGGTGGTCCTAAGCTGGTGAAGGTGATGATTGGATGGTGCACGGTTGCTGCTGATGATGCGGTGCTGGCAGACAGTTTGCAGATCTTCATGGCCTTCAGTAATTTGCTTGCAGTCGTCATTGGAACTGCACAGATTTCTGGATGCATGATTCGCTTCTTCCCGGCATGAGGACAATCCGGCGCGGCTACTTTCCGAATTGCTGGACCTGATGCAGTGCTGCTGCGCGGGTAGCGTGTAGTGCAGCTTGATGGTGTGGTGGTGATGACTGCGGCTTCTGTAAGGTGGATCTCCTCGTCGATGATAAGGTTACACGGAGATATGGAACGATCTGAAATGTCCTGTAACCCAGGTTTGGGTACGGTTACCAGTGTAGAGATTACCACTGATATGGGCTGGCCGATTCTGGATGCCAATGCTGCAGTGGTGCGTGATGCGGATGGTGATGTTACTGCGGGTGCTGCCGGAGTGGAATCTGCAGGCAATGTAGGTATCAGTACTACAGGTGCTGCCGGTACGGTTCATGCTGATGATGCTGTCGTGATGGTGGCTGATGCGGTGCGGCGGCTGGATGCTGTCTGTGTCGGGGAGCCTGTTGTCCTTGGTATTACGAAGTGCGGAACGTTATGTTGCCTCCGTTTGGCAGGCTTCGTCTTGGCCATTCTTCCAGTAGGAAGCACATTAAGCGGAAGCCTAGTTTCAAATCTACTAGCTAGGACTTCCGTATCTTGACTTTGTTCACCAGGCTGTAATGTCACTACTAACACACGATGCTTTTCTGTTAATGCGTGTGTCACACCGTAAGGAGTAGCTGTATATATAAATATTTGCAGTCCGTACAGAATGTGCGTTGAAAGTGATGATCATGATTGATATGAGGCATCAAGTCCGAGTTACGGGAGAACGCACACTTACATGGCTGTCCGTTTTGCTGTAAAGTTGTACACGGATACTTCTTCCTGGGATTGGCTGGTGCTGAATCCTCCGAGGTGTCAGACAAAGCGAGGTCTTCCGCAAGTGAAATCTTATTTCCGCATGATGGATATAGCGCGGAGCCGCCTAACCTACTATATTTATCCTAACTCTTCATACTGTTCCTGGCCAAATATAGTAATGAAATAATAATAAGAAAAAACAACAGAATTTAGACGCTGTGGTAAATTGCGTTCTGGGCGGTTCTTTTGTTTAAAGCCGTTTGATCCAATTTACTGGAAATAGAAGTGAAGATCACGTGGTTTCTTGTTGGAAAGCACGTGGTTGATAGGAAACTTAGGCAAACTTATGTAATGGCGGAGGACTGATGCTGCTATTATTGGTAGCCCATGTGAAAAACAGAAATATATGTTTTCAAATCTGTTCCTCAGAACAGCGTTCCTGTATTGCGTGTGATGTTATACATGCATCACTAGTTGTCTGTATATTTCCAGGCCCGTGTCGATTTGCGGCCAGAATGTAGGTAAGAGAATGTTTGAAATTCTCCCTGCTTCATACTGTCGAAGTTTTGATGCTGCTTTACCAGCCCGTACACTAATGAGTTGTATACGCAGTATAACAGTTGTGTTTTTAATCAAAATTAGGACAAGATTAGAAAACTGTATGTAATTTATTATGTGGTTTAAACAGCTCCATGTCTTGCGGAAAATCAAGGTTACTGATTCCGCCAAGCTGGACTGTGTTTTCCGGGTGGGTGGACTGCCAAGCAGCCTCCTCTATGGGTAAGACTTGTCTCATCCCTACCTAGACCACACGCATTGGTAATTACACTACAGCTCGGAAAATGCGGGATTACATGTTACAATACCGTCGTATGGAGATTGTGAATACAGTCATCCTGAGTGGCTATGTTTCTGTTATGTTGGTGAATTTCATTGATACGCGTGACTGCTTATCTGTGGATGAGTCTTGCTCTGTTGTGAAGTGTGATGTTTTTATTACAGCTGTTGGGCGGGGTGGGTTGCTGCGGTGTGGTGTCAACTTTATCGGATGTGATGTATTTCACTCTGTAATGGCCAAGCCCGGGTGCAGGACAGAGTTACTTTAGAGCATGGATGATCAAGAAGGGTGCTGTCGTAACTTGAATCAATCCATTATTGAACTTCTTTTCGGTAGCAAAATCCTACTCAGACGGACGACAGACTGCGGGCATCTTGCTCTCTTAATAATATTGACTGTTATTACGTATAAATGATGTGTAATATTTTAGCTGTTTCGTACGACGATTCGGGGGGTGGGGGGGGGGTAGTGGGGGAGCCCCCGTAGCGCATACTGTAGATGGCTGCCGTGCTGTTCCTCCTTTCCGTATGATCAGTTTTCCGTAAACCGGATAAGAAGGTGATGGCAGAAAACGTTGACTGGTGTTGATGGCGGTAGTGAAGTGTTGTAGGGAAGTCCGGGCTGCTGTGTGATGCTGGCGTATTGTGGATTGGGCATATCCAGGTTTCCAAGCTGGTGAATGCCATGTCCGGAGTCCGTTGCGGTTGCGGGAGAGTCAGGTTTACGGAAAGTGACGAGCTTCCCGTATTTGTGCGGGAAGGATTGTTGCGAAGATAATGTCTCTAATTGTTTTAATTTTAAAACGTTAGGTGAATGCTACATTTGTTGTTGCCGATGTTGTACGTCTCCATTGTCCTTGGTAACCGAGTATGTGTGTAGTGTTTGCGCAACGGTGAATTGATGTATCCAGCCTTGTGGGCAAGCATGTTCTGTATGCGTCTGGATTTCTGTGTCCAGTGTGATGTTCTGACTGCTCACAGGGGGGTGGGGGGGGGGGGGGGGGCTTGGTCGGGAGGTTGTGGTCGGGGTTTGCCCTTGGAATGGAGAATGCATCTCCCGTTACACGGCAGTAGGTACTCTGTCATAATTTTTAAGTACTGGGAATATTCGAGCCAAGAGTCTGCTGAACAGGCTTCTTCCCTGCCCACCGCCCGAGCGGGTGTGGGAGGTGGGGTTGGTTGCTGTCGTGCGATATGCCATCTCCTCTGTAACAGCGGACTCTATCATATCTGAAGAGTGGCAGGCAACAGACGACGAGTGGAGTGTGAAATGGACAGGACAAATGATGTCCGAACTTGGTGCATAGATGAGGGATACAAGTTGATTCTGGGGGTGGGTTGCGGCCATGGACAGGGTTGCCGCTTGGACTGGGATTGGTCTTGCTTTGTTGGGAATTGGAAGGGTACACCGAGTTGTACGGTGTTGCTGTTCTTGACGAGCCAAAGCCTCATCCGGCCTCTTCACTTCCATGCTATTCACTACATGTTCCATCCCACGGGAAGCATGGCCCAGGGCAGCCTCAGCTTCCGCTTGTGGTAACTCTATAATGGGGGGGAGGTGTATATAGCATTCCCCTTGGACATCACAAACGAGAAAGGCTTCAGATACGACTTCCCAGATCGAGTAGACCCACACTGAGGAGGGAGAGGGCGAGTACGTATCTGGTCATCGTCCTCAGCATTAGCCAATTGTTCACCGGACTCCTGGCTTGGTAGGAGAGCGGTCGAACTGGCACTGCAGTGCTCCGGACTAACGTCGGGAATACTTGCTTCCACAGAGGCCGCTGTCTGGGTACCGGTGTCACGTGAGATGGCCAGCCAGAGCTCTGGCACTGGGCCGTCACTGACACAAGGTTTAAGTCGATCGAAGTGGATGACTGAGGTCAGGCCATCCGAAGCACGGATACGGTAGGTCACGTCCAACTTCTTACCTACTACCACATATGGGCCTTTCCACTGGTAACTCAGTTTACTTGGCATGTTTGCAGAACATCGCGAATCATGAACCCAAACCATTTTCCCACTTTATATGGATCTCCATGCACCCGCCGGTCATGCCATGTTTTCTGGTGTGCAGTGGGTATAGTAGCTTTCACTAGCTCATGGGTCTGTTCTATCCACTGCCGCATGAGCTCTACATCGAGAGATGGTGAATTTTTCTCCCCTGGAATCCTGGGCATGGCCAGATCCAGTGGCAAGGCTAATTCACAGTCTAACATTAACCGCGCAGGGGTATAACACGTCTTGGAATGTACTGAAGTGCGGTATGCCATGAGCACATGTTGGAGCCATAGATCCCAATCTCGACAATCAAGGCGGGTTTCCCTAGTCAACATCTCGGCGAGAGTGTGATTAAATCTCTCCACCATCCCATCTCTTCGCGGATGATACAGTCATTCAGGTCTTGACAATATGAAACAATTTGCAGAGCCCGGAAATTAGTCGGCTCTCAAAATTTCTTCCTTGATCGGAGTGCAGCTCATAGGGCATTTCAAAATGGCAGAACACGTTACTTGCCAGGACCTCCACTACAGTGGATGCCTCTTGGTCTGGCAAAGCAAATGCTTCTACCCACTTCGAAAAATAATCTTGTAATACGAGGATGTACTTGTTTCCTTCATCCGTCGTATTCAAGGGTCCGAGCACATCAATAGCCACTCAGTCCCATGGTGCACCAACTATCTTAATCTGAAGAGGTGCAGAGTGGTGCTGGCCAACAGCGCATCTTTGACACATTTGGCGACCCATGCCTTCACACTATCGCGAATCCCAATACAGTGGAATCTGTTTTATCTGGATTAATGTCCGCTCAACAGCCAAATGACCCGCGTTATCATGTAGTTGCTCTAATATTGTTTGCCGATAACACTCGGGGATCACCATGTGGTTGTGGATGTAAAGAGCTTCGCTATGAATGCGACATCTTTCAAACTGCTGGTAGTAGTACTTTGCCGTTGCGGATAATGGTGTAACAGATTCCTTTGGAGGACGTACCCCTTCCTGGATCCACGCATATATATTTCATGTCTGCGCATCTGTTGCTTGTTTGTGAGTGACTGTCTCTGTGTTCCACTCTGTGCATCGCAATTTGGGGAACTCCGGAGATGGCTGTGTAGTATGTGTCATGGTGGTGGCCACTTCCCCCTTCAGCCCGATTCTGCTCAAGGCATCGGCATTTCCATGCAGTTTGTCGGGTCTATGAACGACGTTGAAGTTAAAGGCCTGCAAGGATTCCTGCCACCTTGCTACCTGGCCTTCTGGATTTTTAAGGTTTCTGAGCCAGCGTAGTGAGCCGTGGTCTGTACGGAGTGTAATTGGGTGCCTGTACAGAAAGTGTTTATAATACTTGACGAAATAGACCGCCGCAAGTAAACGTTTTTCTCTTTTGTTGAGAGTACGTGAGCCATAACCCAGTACCTGCTCCGCTCCATCTTCCATGGCCTGAGATAGAACTGTGCCGATAGCATAAGCTGACACATCAGCGTCTAAGATGAAATTGAGGTTAGTGTTCGGATGAGCAAGAATCGGGGCGGTCATCAAGAGTTCCTTCAGTGCCCTGAAGGAACCTTCACACTCAGTCATCCACTCGAATGGTCGATCTTTTTCGGTGATCTGAAATAGGGGTGATGCAATCGCACTGAAATGACGGATATTAACGGTGATAGTATTGGCAGAGTCTGAGGAAACTTCAGGTGTCCGTAACAGATGTTGGCATCTGCCATTCCGCCACCACCATTTTTTATGGTTGAGTAGCTACTCCATCATCGGATATGGCGAGTCCCAGGTACTCGACGCTCTGTCTGAAGAGATGACATTTCTTGAGTTTGAGCTTTAAGTTAGCCATGCAGAATCGTGAAAGCACCATAGGGCATCTTGCGGAACTGGAAAAGACCGTCTCTGCAAATGAATGTGGTCTTCTTCCTGTCAGGCTCATCCATGGCTACCTGCCAGTATCCACTAGCTCAATCAAGGGTACAAAACCACTTGGCTCCAGACAAGGAATCTAAGGCCTGATCTATACATGGAAGTGGATATGCACCTTTAATGCTTAGATCATTAAGGCAGCGGTAGTCTACACAAAACCGCAAAGATCCGTCCTTATTGCCTGCTAGTACTATGGGACTGGCCCAGGGGGATGCTGATGGCTCTATTATGCCCGTCTGCAACATGCCATTCACTTGTTGGTGTGGTTCCGCTTCCTTATGGATGGAAAGACTGTTGAACGGGTCTGTTGTTACCGGTGTCGATGGAGTGCTGAACAAGGTGAGTTTCTCCCAGATCCATGTCTCCGGCTGAGGAACTATCGCAGTATTTGCAAAGTAATTTCTGTATTTGATGTTTTTTGGGATTGCATCAAGCCAACTGTGGCATGCAAATATTAGTCATACAGGTGTTCTGGCAAATCATCGGAAGTTGTAGCTGGTGTAGGTGTGGTAGGTGGTGTTTCCAGTGATATCACATCCACCAAATGGCCACAATGGACTCCCGGCTCAAGAGTGATTGGGTCCACTGTGCCATTGAGTACCCGAAATGGTATATGATCCTTGTTGGTTATGTCTACAATCATGCGGAGACTGGCGCATTGTGAGGCTAGCATGTACTTGGGCTCGGGTTTCAGCATGGCAGTGTGAGTGTTGTTTCCTAACTGTGGTGCGGTGACCCACAAGATTTTCTCCTTTCCTGGCTCAACTGTGGCGGTTCTTGCCAAAATCACCGCACATGTATCGTACAGTGATGATTCTGGTGCAAGAGGTATCCATCAGCCGTGTATGTCTAATTCTTGTTGTCTGCAGTGTATGATGGCTTCGCTGGCACTGAGGAAATTGGAGCCGAGCAGGGCATCGTTTTGGATAGCGGCGATGACAACTCACTGAATGAATTGCATCTCCTCTATCTGTATGACAAGGTTTACTGTACCACCCATGGCACATCGGCCCCCGTAGCTGTTTGCAAAAATATGTTTGTAGGTTTAAGGGGTGGCTTCTTATGAGGTGGGATGCTCTCATATAAGCGCTGGTTAAAAACAGTGATAGAAGTCCCAGTCTCAACAGTGGCACTGGTGGAAATACCGCTAAACAGACAGGCACACTTATAGATTACTTTGCGGTGCACCTGCGGAAGAGTCTCCAATGATACAGTCTGAGAAAGGGGTTTAGGTGCGGCATCACTCTGTATATAGTCCACTTGTTCTGGATAGCTTCCTTTAGTGTTGCGGATGGCTGAGTGTGGAAGGGGCCAGTCTGCCACCGCTGCTGCTGTGATTGCTTAGGCAAAGACGGAGCTGGTGTAGCAGTGGTGATGGCGGTGATGCTGTCTCTGTGTATGCTGAGTTGGTGTAGACAGCAGTGCGGATGGGATTGTCACGATTACGGATAAGCGCAACTTGAATGAGCCACTTCTTGCAGTGCATTATTGGGTGTTTAGTGGATGCACAAAAGAAACAGTGACGTCACGGGATTCGTTCGTTCTTGCGGTGGGCTTCCTTTTTCGGACCCATGTAAATGTAGACTGCCCTCTGAATCATTGCCGCTGCTGGTAGATGCGGAGGATGATGCTGTATGGGGCGGTGTATTGCATACCACCAAGGGGCACCGAGAATTTGGTTCCTTGGTGGCGGGACGTGGTGCTTGAAGAAACATTGTTTCAGTGGAGGTGCTACAACCTACCACTGCCTTTTTACAAAGGAAGGAGGGTTTGCTATATCTGGAAACCGTGGGGTCACACTTTCCGCTAGAGGACGATGTCGGTGCTGCAGATGCGGAATGAATCGTTGGTACTGGCATATTGGAAGCTGGGTGTTTGTAGGTATGTGATAGTGCTGGAGATTGAGTATTAGTGTAGGCCACCTGACGTTGTTGTACTGAGGCCACAGTTGCACCGGGTTGTGAGGACGGGCACTGAAGTGACTCTCTAATCTGTGCCCTCACTAGTTTAATGGATTTTCCGGCTGCGGGGTTCGTCGGTCAGCTGTTGGAGTTGTTGACGGATGTCATTTAGGACACCGTTCCCTCCAGTGGCCTGGCTGACCACATCCGAAACACATATTAGGTGGTGGTGCATAAGCTGTGGTGTTGCTTGCGGGTCGGGTGTTAGATGTTGCGATTGTTGTACTGAGAGTGGTAACTAGATTAGTGAGTGTGCAGATCTGTTTTGTGATCTCGTCTATCCTATCATGCGTGGCCTCCCGCACGTCGATGTAAGTTTTTCAATTTTAGCCGACTAGTTTCACCAAGAGCTGTGTCGCCGAATATTTCTGACAATGCGCTCTCCAGTTCCATGTAGGTGGGTGTGTAGTCTGGCAGGACTTGGAGTGCCTTTCCAGATAGTTTCGCAGCAAGATATTCTCCCATTTGTTCGTTAGTCCATCTGTTTGTGCGGCTAATAATTTCAAACTGAACTTTATAATTGGCCCAGTCATTCTCCCCGCTAAATTCGGGAGGGAGAATGACCCGGCCAAGAACACGGGGTGAAGTGATAGGCACGGATCCTGGTGGTGATGCTCGTGAGACTGACGAAAACGCGGATGGTGGTCTGCGTGTTGGTGGTGGTGGCACTGTTGGTGGTGTTTCCTGTTGGTGTCCCTGATGATGCGAATGAAACCGTGTTCATGAAGGCGATTCCCGTCGATGGTGTTGCGCATGGTGTGTTGGTTCTGCCAAATACCGCCCTGATGTGGGTCCATAGACCGGTGTAGGTCTATAGACTGGTGGTGGCGTGTTGTGTAGACGACGTGGTCTGCGGGTTGCTTTGACGGATGTTCCTCATATGGTGGTGGTGCAGATGACTGATGTTGTGTTGGTCATCCGGTGTATTGTTGGAAGGATGTCGCCGCATCCTCCAGTTCGTAACATGGTGCTGTATGACTGATGTTGTGTTGGTCATCTGGTGTATTGTTGGAAGGGTGTCGCCGCATCCTCCAGTTCGTAACGTGTTGCTGTATGAAAATGAGGTGATAACGCACGAAGTGGAGAATGCGGGATATGGTATATGATTGTTCGGCCACTGGTCACCCATTGATGACACGGGCGAACAACATGATTGTAACGGATAGTAGCATTGCCCCTGTGGGGGTCTTTGTCATGATCGTCCGTGATCTAGCGTTGGTGGTGTTTGCCTATCGCGATATCAGATAAGGTTATAAATTGAGTTCCCGCCTGCGAGGCATCATGGAATGTCCCCTCGCTTATTGGCGAAAATTCATGTAAAGTCGGTGCTGGTCGTCCCACACTGGGGAAATTATTGACATTGTCTGTGAACACGCGAGCAGTTCTTCCATCATATGAAGCTCGTGGGGGTACGTGCTGGTCCACCATGGCATTTCATCCATTGTACCATAAGTGCATGACAGACGGGACGGCTGGTTAGCTGCGGATCTCAGGGTTGCGGATCCCGTATCGCATCCTTCCGCCTAAGGCCGGTGGAACACATATATTCCAGTGGGGGTTGTGCGACTATTGCCGCTAAGATTGAACCACACCATGTCGTCCCAACTGTTGGTGTTACCAGTGTGTCTATTCATCTTAATTTAATGGACTAGATGGTAATAATAATTAAACAGTCACAAAATTTATACTACTATACAAACAATTCTATACATCTGACAGTGAATGCGCACAATAATACACAACGTAGAGCCGCGCCGGTGATCTTCCCATGTGGTTTCGCCGGAGGTACCACACAGATCCTTGAATCCGCAGAGGGATCCCCGCAAAAGAGAATTTCTGCAACGAATTCACTAGGTAGTTTAATATAAACTAGTATACCCCTAATACACACACAAAGAAAATATTGTTGTTGTGAGAGGAAAGTGCCTCGCATGGGCTTCCATCACAGGAAAATGCCTTCAATGCCGAAGTGGAGGAAAAGAGCTGGCAAAAAGTGCCACTCTTTTGTTCAGCAGAAAATGCTAAGTGCTGAAAATCCTAGTGAAGCTACTGTTAAGGTGTTGCACGCTGGTTTACATGAAGACCGGACAAACAATTTCCGAAGAATTCCCAGGTCACCGTCTTATGTAGTTCCAAAGTTGCTGCATTGGTAGTTGCCGCTTTATTTATGCGGGCCTTCTGCTACATCCTAATCTACCATTCAGGTGTTACTAACAGAAACAAGCTTTGGCCGCAAGTGGCTACCTAACTTTAGATACAGTTATTCGTTGGGCGCAGATGCTCAGTTGCCCGTAGGTTGCCCCGCATAACATCTACCTCCAAGGACAGCATGCGTACATGTCATGGAACAAAGCCCCAAATCAAATAACGATCCGGTCACCCGGTTCCGCAACCACATATGACATCACCAGACGAGGTTCACAGTTCACATAAGCAATTTTAAATACTGACATGTCTTTATGGTGGGGGTGGAGAGACGGATATCCATCCTGAGCATCCTTACCATGAGGGCGGGACGAGCGTAAATACTTCATCCAGACACTGCAACAAATTGGATGGAGATCCGCATCTCATCCGTGTGCTGCAGAGCTAACATTTTAACCTGTCACTAGGGTTATTTTCCAACATGCCCAGAGATGCACTCCAGGCCGGTACTATCACATATATATCATTATTTCGCAGTGCTTTCTACTTTGGCGGAGGCATGCATGTAAATCGGCACTTTAACTATCACTGCTCGGAAACTTCTGATAGTTTCCCAGTGTCGGATCCGGTCAACGTGTCGATTGGGAATCCAAACAATTAATAAGCCATAAGGCTGGTGGATGCGCGAAAGAGACACTTGGCCAATTTTACACAACCTTGCCGGTGCATGGAGCTACATTACCATAACAACCGGAAAAGAGGCGTACACTATGCGTCTCCGATGAAGAAATTGTCCCTAACTGCTTTAAACCTATCCTATCGAGCTGAATAGCCGGGTTTAGTTGGTAACATGTCACGCTCAAACAATTAGAGCATGATCAGCGACCTCAGTGTACAATTGATGCTGGCAGGAATAGTGATGCGGATATAATGTTGCTGTGTAGTATTTCCTAGCGTACTGCGTTCTAGAGTTTTTATAAATAAACAAAACATATGAACTAGATGGCTACTTGCCATATGCACAACTAACCAATACACAAACTAACGGATACGAAGATGATGAAATTATAATTAAAGTAGTCATCAGTACCTTTATACGGAAACAATTAACAATTTATAATTAAACGTACAATAGCATAGCTATTGAGTACCTATTGGTCATCGCTATGGAACAAGTTCACTAGTTTCTGAAATTGAGGCGCTATTACACTTGTAGCACGAGATGACACATTCTCAGAGCTGGAAAGATTTCCGCAGGAAGACATCCGCAGGCAGATCTCTGCAAGTAGGTCTCCGCAGGCAGGTCTCCGCAGGCTGACTTCTCCAGACAGGCAGGATACGGTACATTCTCAGGACAGGTAATGGAACAGTTCAAGAATGTCCACTAGATAATCTTAGAGCTGATATATAACCACAGCAGTGGTTGTAAAGTTTTCCGTCCGGCGGCGGGGGTATGAAAGTTAAGAGTAACCCATTAACAGGGAGGGTTACTTATATCATAACATTACAAGTCACTGGCACATGGTACAGGGTGCGTTGCATAGCTCTTGCGGCGCATTAGGCAAAGTTAAATTATCACACACGACATGCAGTGCGGAAGTTGAGTCCACTTTTCAGCGTGGTTGTCAGATCCGGCGAGTCATCCACCAAGAACCACCATCGGCTCTACATTACGTAGGATTACATTCTGGGCCTGCACAGCCCGTCCATAGGAAGACTCCCTTAAGAAGGGTTGGATGCGGGAGTTTATACTTTTAAATTTAGTTTATTACCCTCGGTTGGCCATCTGAGGGTGTACAAAAACTGTGGAAGCCGAGGTCTCCTTACCACGGCGGATGAGCCGAAATCCGAGAGGCACCGGATGAAGTAGGAATCACCGTAGGTTTGCAGTTACACACGTCAATCCTGATGGTCCAGTCGTCCTGCGCGGGCCAGCTTCTACGTCGGTGATTCTCCTGATTCCCGATTTTCACCCCTTTTATATTCTCCGAGTTGTCAGCGCTGGGTGCCTCAGCCAATCAGCGGCCGAGCGCTCACCAATCAGCATACTGCAGAGGTGGTGAAGCAGTTATCATGTGTACAGAGCACTCTCCATTTAGTTATATATATATATATATATATATATATATATATATATATATATATATATATATATATATATATATATATATATATATATATATATATACGCGATTAAGACGTCAAGGCAATATTTCAAGTATAATTTAGCGGGAGCTTCGATGATCAATCAATCAATCATCATAGTGACGGACTCAAGCATGATGCAGCTTGTGAGTCCCAAGTTTGAGTTATTGAGTTTATTAACTTTAATTAGACATAGTAATTAGTTATCTCGTTGAAATGTTTGTCTAGTCTGGTTTTGAAAATATCTATGTTGTGGGCTAGCACAATGTTTTCAGGTAGTGAGTTCCAATGTGAGATTACGCGTTGTGGGAAAAAATGTTTTCTAGTATTGTTGCGACAAAAATTGGTTTGAATCTTGGGTTTGTGACCACTCGTTGTCATGTGTGCCATATGATTATTAGTGAAGAATTGATCTGCGTCTGTATTGTACATCCCGTGTATAATTTTGTATGATTCAATCAGATCCCACTGAATCTTCTGAATTGACATGAGACTAAGTGCGCCTAATCTGTCTCTGTAGCTTAGGTGTTTGAAGGTAGGGATAAGTTTTGTTGCTCTACGCTGAACCCTTTCTATTGTTCTTGATTTCATTAATAAGTGAGGTGACCAAACTGAGTTGCAATATTCTAGAATGGGCGTGACCAAAGACTTATAAAGTAAGATGAAGTTGTTTTGATCCATGTGGGAAAACGTTCGCTTAATAACGACTAGTGTACTGTTTGCTTTTGATACGATTTTGTTAATGTGTGAATCAAAAGAAAGTTTGTTGTCCATGTAGATTCCAGGTCCCTTTCGACAACTGACTGAAAAATAGTTAGTCGCCTGTCAGTGTCAACCATGTAGCACTGCGTTTTTTGGATTATTAGTGCCAAAATGGATAACCTTTGTTTTGTCATGATTGAATGTAAGTTGCCAGGTTTGGGACCACTCACAGACATTGTTTAAATCGGTTTGCATATTTGTGGTTAGTGGATTTCCTAGTAGTTTTGTATCATCTGCGAACATTTTGCAAGTACATTTGACTAAGTTTGGTAAGTCATTTATGAAAATTAGAAACATTACATGACCAATTATGCTACCCTGAGGTACCCCACTAGTTACGTCTGCCCAGTATAATTTTTATGAATTAATAGTGACGCATTGCTTTCTGTTTGAAAGAAAGTTTTTTATCCATTTAATTATTTTTGCCTTCTATACCGTATGCACTAAGTTTCTTAACGAGTCTTGTGTGTGGAACTGTGTCAAATGCTTTCCTAAAGTCTAAGTATATTATGTCGACAGGTTCGTTGTTGTCTAGACTAGCTGTAACAATTTCTAAAAATTCTAATAATTGTGTTTTACGCGACCTACTAGATCGGAAGCCATGCTGACATTTTGTTAGTAAATTGTTTGATTCCATATGTGTCATAATTGCATCTCGTAAGAATGATTCCAGCACTTTACATATTATAGGTGTGAGGCTGATGGGTCTGGAGTTCTCTACGTCTTGTTTGGATCCTTTCTTATGTATCGCTGTTACTGTTGCCATTTTCCAAATGTTTGGTAATATACTTTCTTTTATTGATTTGTTAAATACGATGCTCAGTGGTAAGGATATTTCACTGGCTGTTTCAGTTAATATTCGGGCAGGAATTTGATCTGGCTCAGAACTCTTGTTTGGATTCAAGGACTTTAGGTTTTTTTCTACGTCAGATTTTGTGATTTTCAAGTTTGTTAAGCTAGATTTAGTGTTTGATATTGGAATTTCTGGAATATTGTCTAAGTTTTCCATTGTAAAAACACCAGCAAAGTAGTTATTTAGTAGGGCTAACTCGGCCATTTCTGGGCAGGTTTTAAAACTGTAAAAAGTATTGTGATCCTTGTCCCATTCCGGTCTTGATAGGTACCGGGAACGACGAGAACGGTGTAGTTTAAAGAAAGTACGGGTACCGTATCGGTACACTATAAGTACATACTCGCTCCCAATCTCGACACATGTTGTCAGGGAAGCTCTGACGTGCGCGCATGCGCACTACCTGTTCTAACGGACGAAAACCTCTCCTATAGGGCTTATATACGCGTAATATCCTACCCAGGGTGGGTGTCCTTAGAGCAGATCCGAGACGGCCATTCCGTACCCAGGTTAGCTGGGATGGCCGGTAGCCGTCTGGTTGATCCGTGCTACACCATGCGCTGATTAGTTCACCCGACCATACACAGGCCTTCCAAATTTCATAAGTTAGGACCTATGCTCAGAAATAACTTTAAATGTTTCTAAAACAAAATGAAACCTACTGTTGAATATTTTGAACATAGTTGGTTTGGAACAAATGGTTGCCTAAGACAGCAATATCTTTCAATTTAAATACGTTCAAGATATTCAACAGACGATTTCTTGCTAACTAACATGTTTATGTTTGTGTGTTGGTAACATATAAGCTTATTTGTACGATGGCAGTCTCGCTGATGATCTTGGGTATGGTGAGCTTGGGCATGTCGTAGGTGACTCTACCCTCTACAAACGCCATGCGGGACAAAAGGCTAGAGTTACCCGCGACCTGCTCAGCGTCATCAGCGACACTACCATACAAATGTTATATATAAAGGCCCTCTGGAAGCAGACAGCTAACATCGGCATCAGCTCTGATCACAAACGCACACCTAGCCAAAATACTCAAATGTATGGACTCATCAGCTACCGCACCATAGATCTCAAACAACAAGCGAACTACCTATAGTGATTATCCTGTGGTAGTATGACTATCAACAGAGCAGAACACATTACGGCTGCGCACCCATAGATATCCATAGATTGGACACTGCGCATGTCAGCAGCTGTTGGAAACGTGACAGTTGTGTGGGAGTCCTCCTGTTGGATAGTTACGTTTTCTCTAGAATCCAACTGAGCGTCTTCATGAGGTAATAATTAAAAATATACACATCTAAGCGATTAGCTGTTTGGTTAGCACAACAGAGGAGATGTGAATTAGTCGGAAAATAGTTAAAGTTAAGAGATCCCAGCTGCATGAAAAGATCTACAGCGTCTAATAGAGACGCGTAATGTGTTTCCGTGACTGAATGAACTGACACAAATGGCCCTCTAACAACCCTTAAGGTTGAGAAGTTATACATTTCATCCCATGTAGCGTAAAGTATAAACCATCACCTACTTAATGTAGCATCTGTAATGTTAGACAATGCCAATTTTCTCTGTAAAGGCCCATGCAAAGAAATGCAATTTTTCTTAAATTTATTGTCACATTAATCAAAATGCCCTATTTCTATATATTAATATGTTATTCATGTGGTCAAAGTAATATGGTTACAAAGGCCATTATCTTAAGAACAAAATATGTGTATGCCTATTAAAAATAAAAGCTGCATATCCTGAAATGTCATTTATGACAATGCACTAGGCTATTCCAAGCATGTACTGAGAAGTCATTGCATTCATCTATACATGACATGAATATAATGATATCTCATTCTCAGTACATGTTTAGACTAACTTGATAAACAATGCATGAATTATATGAAACCTTTAATGATCAAACTGACATTTGCAGTGACCTTGAGAAATGTTCTTTTAAGCGTCAAAAATCAATGTTTTTAAAAATTGTATGACTGGATTGACTGGCTCGATAAACGAGACCGTCATACCAGTGGTAAAATTAAAAAATGGCTTCTTGGTCTGCAAATGAACATTTTCTCAGGCAATTCTTAGCTTTTCTTGGACATTATGGTGTTAATTATTCAAGTTGTGTGGTTGAAATCCTTCGTACACACTACCCAGCTGCCTTGAAATTTACTGTCATTGCTGCATTGTGGGTTGAAAACTGGACTATTGAGTGGGCCAAGAAATATCCAAATTTTATCAAGAAGCAATTATAGTTACACAGGCAAGAGCGGTTGATCAAATATTACCATATACAGTGCATCATCATCATCCCCACACTAGAATGTGCTGTCGATGGTACACCAATCGCTTTCGTCAACTGATGATGTTCTGTACCTCGACCTAATGCAGAACCTAATGCAAAGATCTCGCAATGTCCAATCATATTCATATAAGCAAATTTGGTTTCAAAATTCCACCAACTTTGCCATCCTGTCCCCACCGCCTCAACCTCAGCCCCCTCCCCTCATCCTAGGTGTGAGCCTAATGTAAATATTGTCTCACAGTCTGCAATCATATGGGTAACTGATATACGTTTCTGACACGCACGCACGCACGCACGCACGCACGCACCTCCCCAAGCTGATCCCTCCCTCCCTCACCCACCCACTGGAGCCTAATAAAAATGTTGTTTTGCGGTCTATTAGAATTTTGCTCTCAACCACACTTTGGTGTAAATATTTTATGACTAATATCTCGCATCTGTGTGCTTATATTTCAGAATCAGATATTCAAAGGACATGGATTGCATTTCGACTGGACACTTGTCATGCTGCATCTCATTTACAAACTCACCAAGCCAGGACTTGAGCAGATGATCGCTTTGTCATACTTAGCATGAGTGGAGTGCTTTAGATCTCTGTGAATGGACATTTTACCTGATTACACCTACCGACATACAACATACTCGAAACATTCTCTATGCACTTTTTAGTAATTGCTGTCTTGCACTAAGCAAATAAAATAGTTTTGAAACTATTAAGTGGGTTTTATATTGTATCATTTCGTGCGCATCACATGCCACGCTAAGTCATGTAATATAAAACCTTTGAATGCTTAAATTCCAGTATATAATGTATCCAGATGCAATGTAGGTCGTATTGTGTACTGGTGCTTGTCAACCCCCCCCCCCCCACCCCACCCCCACCCCACCCCATGTTACTACACCTATGCAGGGGTCAATGTCTAGTTTTAGCAAAATATGTCTATTTCCCATAGTTATTTCACCCATAAGAAACCTAAAATTCATTGAAAATATGGTTTTCAGTGTATCACCAGAAAATATCTTGACACATTTAGTTCAAATTTCAATAGACTGTTCTAGTTTTAGCTATGCCCCGCCCATCTCTAGCTAAGCTCCACCCACACCATGCTTGTATTGGGATCGAACGATCTCTGAACTCCCTGTCTATCAATTTCCAGAAATCTATGTAGGTAAGCTGCTGAATATTTTGAAATTAATTTGACTGGGTGCTGTTGTTCCCTATCGCAGTAAGAGCTCCCAGTGAAATTAGTTTCAAAGTTATTCAACAGCATGTTTACTAAATAGCAAAGACATACAAATCGTACATGTCAGACTATTCGAATCATTCATGATGTTATAATTATGACGTTAGCCTACACGTCACTTAGTTGATTTTGACATCATATGATGGATGGATGGATAAATTGGAAAGGTGAATTGGTATACGGATAAAAGTATAAAACATCAGATGTATCAGTTCCAATCATGTTTCAGAAAAATGGAGTTTCCAGATGTGAAATGAGTATGCTACCTACTGTGGTTAATATTTTGAAGCTACATGTCTCCATTCAAATTATTTTAAAATATTCAAGATAATATTCGCTAAAGGTGCATATTCACACTAAAATGCTTTAAAATAAGTGTTCAAATTTAATAATTTTAAAGGCTTAAATTGTGTGACTAGATGTAATGAAACAAAATAAATTAATATAATGTTTTAAGTTGTGAAATTGAATTAGCGACATGAGCCCCTAATTCAACTTAACAACTAAATTTTTTTAAATAATTTTTATGGAATGAAATCAGCATATGCTAATGCTTATTTCGGTTCATTACTTTGAGGTACACAATTTAAGCATTTAAAATTATTCGATTTAAACAATTTTATTTCAAAGCATTTTTATGTGAAGATGCATCTTTAAGCTGTGAATAATTTGTAACTGATGGGAAAAGATAAAATAGTTAAGTGGCCACTTGTGTTTTTATTTTGCTAGAATAGTCATTGAGAGTAAAATTCTGAGATGGACTTCATAAAACCGTGTTGAGCTAAGAATTATGTCCTTAATGGAAAAAATGTCCAGATTGTATTTTGAATCTGACTGGTTAATATGATCTGATGCCCCAGATGTCTTTTCTATGTAAGATTTCTTAGCTGAAAAACTGATTTGAAATTCGTCGTTGGTGTCCGATTGTTGGCTCCAGATATGTTTAGTAGCAATTGTTTAACCATGGATCAAGTGTTCAGGATGACAAGGCTATAGGTAGTCTGTGCCAGGGTATAATGTAGTAATCTGCTACATGTCATTTGACACTCAATTGGATACATCTTGAGACCACTGCAGATGACGTCTTCATCTGATTTGACCATTAATCACAGTTTTGCCAAATTATTGTCCATTTGCAGCCTAATAGACGACTACTTATTGAAAATTTACCACCGGGATGACTGGCTCTAGCCAGTTGTTCATGTGGTAAATTTTCAAGAATGGCATCTTAGCCTGCAAATGTACACTCCTCAAGATCACAGGAGAGTTAAATTTTACTTGCTTGATAATGAAAGGGGTAAGATGTACAAACCCATGCCACAGAAACCTATGATGTAATATTAACCGTAGCTTTATTTAGGCTATCTATCTGGATGACAAGGTTTTGTGAACGTGGGGTGCAAATGAAAGCATTAAATGCGTTGGCAATATGTACGCTCAGCCTGTTCGCCTATTGCTCAAGATAGCGTTTCATTGCTAACGGGAGTTAACTCTGTGTACCGTACCTCAAGACAGGCAGTCTGGAGCCTGGCGACGATTATCTCTCTTGTGCCAATGAGAAAAAAGCTGTCTCGCACGTCGTTCTTATATCTGTAAGCTTTATTCTTACATTTTTGTAAAACTATTTGAGTAATCCTAACGTCCATAGTACCAAGCGATGCAGCTAATCAGCAGCTATTTCCAGATACATGAGTCATTAAAATCGGCGCCTTGACACTGGCGATATCAGCACCTATAGATTTACACCAGGAAAGTGTCTGTCAGCTATACCGCCCCTTTAACAATTACGACGTCATTCACCACCAGTCATACGGGAAAATACCACACAGATCTATGGGGAATGCCTAAAATATTGCGAGATGGTATATTGTGACGTAAACGATGACATCATTAGGTCAATGACGTCATGTGACATCACAAAGGCGCTGTTGGTTAGCAGTTGGACGATTTTGTCAAGCGATTTGTGCTTCTGTGGCCAATCCAGTTAGTATATAGATCAATGTGCGCACCTATCAAAGTGGCTGAAGTTAAGAACGCACCAAGCTACACAGGGAACCCAATAGCATTGTGTGCCACATCCCCGAATGCTTAAATTATCTTGCTATTCAACAAGCAAACTCCCTAACAGATGAAATGACTGCAACCGGCGAATGTCACAAAATGTTTCGAACATCCCAAGCCCTGAGAGTTACTGACTACACTACACTACGCACCACCACTCACTGTACACAACTCTGAATGACACTTCATCGGGACTGACCAGAGAAAAGCCGAGCCAATTCGAGAATGGTTCAGTTCACTGACCACACGGATGAGACCTTGTATCTATTTTCGGGTGTTCGTAGCCCATTACTAATACAACTTGAAAGAGCAGAATTTGAGAAGGCACTCAAAGCCCTGGAAATGGGCGCGCATCCGGACATGATGGCATGAGCAATGGCCTATTCAAAAACGCAAGTACCATTATCTCAAAACCGACCACGCACCTGATAAATTCAACCTTTATTCGCAATCTTCCCATACATGCTGTAGGCCAAGGCATGCTTATCGGGCTATCTATGCATAAGAAGTCACGCGGCCACCAAGCCAATCTGCGGCCCAATGTTCTCCTCAACAGCGTACTGTAATCATATCCAACGTTACCGTATTCCGCATCAGAGACAAGATCGATGACTATATATGCACGATATATACGATATCAATGTATAATAGCGAGCGAGAAATAAAACAAAACTATCACTTGCAAGGGAGGCAACTCTTGCTCTCTTTGTATCGAGACTACGTTAGTCAAAACTGCCTTTTATTATAGTACGCCAATGCAATATTACGAGAACTTCTTTTTTCTGTTTTATCTCATCTATATCTCTTTCAAACTCTGAATACAGCTTAACAATTCTCTTTGGCTGAAATAAATTGGCATTGGAAATTTTAACACGGCATTACAACCATTGGAAACTGTTACAAACTAGACTCCGTAATATAATAAAGATGAGAATTTAAGCATTTTCGAGGTCCGTAACCATTAGGAAAACTAAGCAATTGAAAAAAGTTAAAGCTGAATAACGCTTCAAGCCAAAATGGTAAAGTTGACCTCTTTGATTTTCTTGCCATTCGGATTTCCAATGGCGACGGAGCCGGCGCGTGGTCGGAGGGGAAGATAGGGTTGGTGGGGTGGGGGGTGGGGCGCCTAAAATAATTGGGGTTGTGGAGGCTAATAATGTCTTCCAATCCAGTTATTTACCAAATATTCAACAGTTCATATGTTAAGGCGTTTTATTGTATTTCTGAAACATTTCATGTTATTTCTGAGCTGCACTGTATCAACATACGTGTTGCATATTTATGCCCATATAGTCATTAACCCAGAAGTGGAGGATTCCAGTTTATCCATCAATCAGATGGCGTCATATCAACTACGTGACGTGTAGGATGACCGATGACGTCATAATATATTACCTCATGAATGACATAAATAAGTTCGTCAGGAACGCTTACTTGATGACGGACTAAGCGGCGCTGTACGAATTGTATGTCATTATTATTTAATAAATATGCTGTTGAATATTTTGAAACTAATTTGACTGCGCGCTGTTAGCCTGTTTCTGCCATAAGCAGAAAAATCACCCAGTCAAATTAGTTTCAAAATTGCCAACACCTTACCCGTGTATTTTTTTGGAAATTGAGATTCAGAGAGTACAGAGATCGATCGATTCCAACACGAACAAAGCGTGGAAGGAGGTTAGCTAGAGATGGGCGGGGCATAGCTAAATCTGGATTCCTCCATTTAGCTAAAATAATTGGGGTTGTGGAGGCTAATAATGTCTTCCAATCCAGTTATTTACCAAATATTCAACAGTTCATATGTTAAGGCGTTTTATTGTATTTCTGAAACATTTCATGTTATTTCTGAGCTGCACTGTATCAACATACGTGTTGCATATTTATGCCCATATAGTCATTAACCCAGAAGTGGAGGATTCCAGTTTATCCATCAATCAGATGGCGTCATATCAACTACGTGACGTGTAGGATGACCGATGACGTCATAATATATTACCTCATGAATGACATAAATAAGTTCGTCAGGAACGCTTACTTGATGACGGACTAAGCGGCGCTGTACGAATTGTATGTCATTACTATTTAATAAATATGCTGTTGAATATTTTGAAACTAATTTGACTGCGCGCTGTTAGCCTGTTTCTGCCATAAGCAGAAAAATCACCCAGTCAAATTAGTTTCAAAATTGCCAACACCTTACCCGTGTATTTTTTTGGAAATTGAGATTCAGAGAGTACAGAGATCGATCGATTCCAACACGAACAAAGCGTGGAAGGAGGTTAGCTAGAGATGGGCGGGGCATAGCTAAATCTGGATTCCTCCATTGTGTCAATTTGTCAACAATAGCCCAATAACGCAGCTTACCGGGCCGGTACAGGGCCAATCCTGAACCAATGCTGCTTGGTGTTTGTCCAGTAACGGTCCCGTAAGCCGCATTATCAGGGCAGGCTCTAATAGAAGCTGCCCTCGTAGCCTAGTTATTCTTTGATTAGACACGTTTAGGCACCCACCTTACATTACAAATATATTAATACATCATTCATTTATTTATAAATTTTCTTTATTTGTGTTTATTAGATGGTAGATCCTATATGAAGTTATTCATTTTCCTTAGAATAGTATTTTCATTCATCTCGATTTCTATATTAGTCTTTTAGGTTTTCAAGCTCCACATTCACATCAGTAGTAAGGCCGAAAGGTAGGCGCCCACTTTGATTGGTCGAGACCTTTGTGACGTCACGCGTCTTTTCCACGGCCACTTCCATATATGGGCATGGGAGGAATCTATTTTCGATATGCTAATGTAGTGACGTCACAAAGCTCTCGACCAATCAAAGATGGGCACCTACCGCTCAGCATTGGTTAGTATTTTGGGGTAGGGGCAGCCCTGATGTATCTATCCCCACCCTCCCGCCCATATACCTTCCACCATCAAAAATTGTTGGTTATTGGTAATTACAGCTTACCAACATTTTGGGTAAAGTTTCCATTCGTAAAATCCAATCGATGGCTGAAAGAAATAACTGAAAGATGAATACATGAAATAGAATGTAACATGATATGATTAAGACTTTATTCAGTGAAAGATGTATATTGAAATTATGTGAAGTAGAATCCTAGTTGAAGAGATATTCAGTAGGGAACTGGTATAGCTCTAAACCACGAAGTGTTCACTCTGAGATCTGATGATCAAGTGATTTGAAAAAGCAAAGTCCTCCTTATATCCTAGGCTGAGCTGTCAATCAAAGATCATGCTTGAATTTGATTGGATGAGTGCTAAGCGCCATTACCGATTGGCTACGGAGAAATGACCTACATTCATGCTTGAATTTGATTGGACGAGCGGTGGGCACCCCTAACGATTGGCTAAGGAGAAATGAGGGGGGAAACTATGATTAATGATCTGGTGTAGACACACTAAGAAACCTCAGTTGTACTTAAAAGTACACTCGCACTCATGAGTACAGAAATGAGTGGGAATGCCATGGATTGGCTAAGGAGAAATGAGCAGGAGGGGTATGGATTGGCTAAGGAGAAATGAGCGGGGAAACTATGATTAATGATCTAGTGTAGATGTGGTAAGAAAGTTCAGTTCTTCTTAAAACTTCACTTACACTCATGAGTACAGAAATGAGCAGGGAAACCCTGATCAATGCACTATTAAGAAAACTATGACTCAGACACATCTACTTTAAGTGTTCTTTTACTTAAATTATTGTATTTTGAAAATACTTTGCTCACAAAGAGCGCGTTGCATATCATCCGCTCACAGAGAGCGCATTGCGTATCAATGCTCATTGAGAGCATGTTGGATGTTCATACTTACTGTCTGATCATCATGTATTAACTCTCTGAATGTTAAGTTCTTGCAGATATTATATTCCATGGGTTATATCACTGAACTGTCTGAATATTTTGTGGTAGGGGCAGCCCTGATGTATCTATCCCCACCCCTCCCGCCCGTATACCTTCCACCATCAAAAATTGATGGTTTTTGGTAACTACAGCTTACCGACATTCTGGGTAAAGTTTCCATTCGTAAAATCCAATCGATGGCTGACAGAAATAACTGAAAGATGAATACATGAAATAGAATGTAACATGATATGATTAAGACGTTATTCAGTAAAAGATTTATAGTGAAATTCTGTGAAGTAGAATCCTAGTTGAAGAGATATTCATTAGGGAACTGGTATAGCTCTAAACCATGAAGTGTTCACTCTGAGTTCTGATGATCAAGTGATTTGAGAAAGCAAAGTCCTCCTTATATACTAGGCTGAGCTGTCAATCAAAAATCATGCTTGAATTTGATTGGATGAGCGGTAAGCGCCTCTAACGATTGGCTAAGGAGAAATGACCTACATTCATGCCTGAATTTGATTGGACGAGCGGTAGCCCCCCCCCCTAACGATTGGCTAAGGGGAAATGAGGGGAATGATTAATGATTTGGTGTAGATGCACTAAGAAACCTTAGTTGTACTTAAAAGTACACTCATACTCATGAGTACAGAGATGAGCGGGAAAGCTATGGATTGGCTAAGGATAAATGAGCGGGAAGGCTATGGATTGGTTAAGGAGAAATGATCGGGAAAGCTATGGATTGGCTAAGGGGAAATGAGTGGGAGAGCTATGATTAATGACTTAGAATCATGTTTGAATTTGATTGGGTGAGCAGTAGGCGCCTCTAACGAATGGCTAAGGAGAAATGACCTACATTCATGCTTGAATTTGATTGGACGAGCGGTAGGCTCCCCTAACGATTGGCTAAGGAGAAATGAGGGGGAAAACTATGATTAATGGTCTGGTGTAGATGCACTAAGAAACCTCAGTTGTGCTTAAAAGTACACTCGTACTCATGAGTACAGAGATGAGTGGGAAAGCTATAGATTGGCTAAGGAGAAATGAGCGGGAAGGCTATGGATTGGTTAAGGAGAGATGAGCAGGAAAGCTATGGATTGGCTAAGGGGAAATGAGTGGGAGAGCTATGATTAATGACCTAGAATCATGTTTGAATTTGATTTGGCGAGCAGTAGGCACCCCTAACGATTGGCTATGGAGAAATGACCCACATTCATGCTTGAATTTGATTGGATGAGCGGTAGGCGCCCCTGACGATTGGCTAAGGAGAAATGAGTGGGAAAACTATGATTAATGATCTGGTGTAGATGTACTAAGAAACCTCAGTTGTACTTAAAAGTACACCCGCACTCGTGAGTACTGAGATGAGCAGGAAAGCTATAGATTGGCTATGGGGAAATGAGCGGGAAGGCTATGGATTGGTTAAGGAGAAATGAGCAGGAGAACTGTTATTAATGATCTGCTGTAGATGCACTAAGAAACCTCAGTTGTACATAAAAGTACACCTGCACTCATGAGTACAGACATGAGCGGGAAGGCTATGGATTGGCTAAGGAGAAATGAGTGGGAAAACTATGATTAATGATCTGGTGTAGATGTCCTACGAAACCCCAGTTCTTCCTAAAACTTCACTTACACTCATAAGCACAGAAATGAGCAGGGAAAGCCTGATCAGTGAGCTATTAAGAAAACTATGACTCGGCCACTTCTACTTTAAAAGGGTTCTTTTATTTAAATTATTGTATTTTGAAAATACCTTGCTCACAGAGAGCATGCTGCATATCACGTGCTCATAGAGAGCATGTTAGATGTTCATGCTTACTGGCTGATCATCACGTATTAACTCTATGGATGTTAAGTTCTTGTGGCTATTATATTCCATGGGTTATATCGCTGAACTCTCTGTATTTTGAAAGCAATTTGACTGAAAATTATTCCTAGTTAAGCTATCATTGACTTTCAGTCAAATTATTTTCAGAATATTTGGCTAGATTGCAAGTGTTTACTCATTGAAATTATTAGCCGATGGATCGCACTCATGAGAGTCAGTCTTTACGATATAATGCTGTATACTGGAAGAGAAATACTGTCTAATATATATAGCTGCATTCATCCAAACCTTTTCAACTCAAACTGTTACAGATAGAATACTATTAACCGCACAGCATATGTATTAGCCAGCACCTCTCTGCTCTGATGTAAAATATGATAACTTTCACTACTTCACCGCGCTTAAGAGGTGTACATGTAATTCATTATGATTAGATCTACAGCTTTGGCGTGTGCTTTGGATTTGGTTCGTGTGTACATTCAAGCGGTAAAGGATTTGGCACGCGCGCACATTTAAGCGATAAACACATTAGTCTGAAATGAAATATTACTTTTTCTATGTTAGAGGGATGTTCCTATCACCACATATCTGAGAGGAGCTTAACTGAGAAATCTTATTACCTTCTTCCATATTAACTCTCAGTCAAATTATTTTCAAAAGATTATACAAGCTTCATTCTTTACCTAATATTTTGTGGAAATTATCATCTATAAAGACTTGGAGGGTTAATTAATAATAATGAAATTCCACCTACCCCATTGAATTACACCTCTGTACAGATGATAACACAAGTATAATCCCATTTTGTCTCTGGTGTGAGTAGACGTATCCAGCAATTCTCTTCAAAATGTTTGTCATGGAGGAAATGAACACTGATTTAGTAAAAATTGTCAATCATATGCCAAGAATATGAAATGAATTTGAGCTTTTTAAGATCTGCGAGGGTATATTTCTAAAATGCATCACAGAAGACGGCATCACATTCGGAAATATACTATCCTGTCTTGAATTTTGTCGTATTGTAAATAAAAGACTGCGTATTGACTCCCACCCCATTTTTAGATTTCTATATGATGAAAAGATGAAGTCTATAGAGATGAATGCTAAAGCTCAGGATGGAAAGAAAGAGAGGAATGAGAAGGGGGATGATAACGAGAGAGCCACGGGAGATGTTTAACTAACAAAGGTTTCATAATCAAGGTATTATTTTCCATCTTTTAAAAGGTTGTCTTTGTAAATATGATACATTCAACCAAAGTGTCGTCATACTATCAGGAGTACATTTGCACTTGAAAGAGGTTAGGATAGGGTGGGGAAATATTTGTGCCTTTTTGTATTGCATAAACGATGGTATAAAAAGGAACCTAATTTTTAGTAGGGTGATCACTCTTGAAGTAAAACTATCTAAAATGGATTCTAGTTTAAGAAATAGTGCCATGGCTGGTATTGCGCGAGATTTTCCGATCGAAATTTCGGATGATATGACTGAAGAGGAGAGCGCCATACAGGTCTACTATACTTCCTCGGCTCTAAAACGTTACATAGCAAATGTTGATGAAGCGGCGGAATGTAGCGATAAGAAGAAGGAAAAAATTCCTGAATATTGGGAGAGTTTTGAAGCATTATCTCCAACAATAGATCGCACTGTAAATGATGGGGCAATATCTTTTAATCTGAACCAAAAACTAGCAAATATCACAACTTCTGGCTTCATAAGAGTGGAACCGGTCTTCGAAGATAAGAAAAATCATGTCAAGGCTGACAGAAACTTCGATCATGCCCTGTTTCAGAAAATTCTGGATGGGCTTTTGGCTGTTGATAATCCTCCTCCTGTTGTAAGTAAGTAAATAGAAATAATATACTATTCATTACAATTAATTAATTAATTAATTAATTAACTAATTAAGTTATAAATCTATTGTATGGTGTAAATTTAGTAATTTATCATTGAATTTTCAAAATTCACTATTTCGATAGCTGAATCAGCTAATTCAACATTGAATTTCCAAAATTTAGTATTGTAATAACTTATTATGTCAATACAATAATGAATTTTCTAAATTCACTATTAAAATGACTGTAGCGCTTAATACATTTAAAAATAATAATAATAATGTATCACGCCTATATTCTGCTAGGATTTCTTATTTTTTATCAAGAATACATTTACTTAATCATTGTTTTTCAGACACCCTTGGATCTCCGTATTCCGACTCAGGATAGGAAGCAATCTCACTTGGGAAATGAATTACTACCACTCTCGCTACCTCTCTCAACTGACGATTTACTCCCACTTTCGCTATCTTCCAGTTACCGGACGAGTTACTCATTTTCAATTCACCCGTTAATAGGATTGTTATGAATACGAAAAATAATGATGAAAACATGTATTTAGAAGTGAATGTCAGATCAGAAGAAAATAGTAATCAATTAGGGGGAGGGGTTCAAGTTAATAATAATGATAATGCTAATGATAATGCTAGTGATAATGTTAATGATAATGTTAATGATAATGATGATAACAATGTCTTACCTGAATTAGGTGATAGCGATTTCAAAATAAATTTACGTAGATCACTCTACTCACGTAAATTTAAAACTACGGAATCTGAATATGAAGTTATAATCTCCCAGAACCTGAGAGTGCATTATTTAATTGATATTGACGCACATTTGGAATCGATTTTCAATCAAATTTAAAAAAAAATTAAAATTCAGTGAAAGCCCAACCCCATGATTATATTAGAATCACAATGGAACATCCGGCCTTGAATGTACCCAGTTTTCTAGAATTCAGTAAAGTTAATGACATATCTGGCAGGCGTATCTTGGAAGGGTGGTACAGAGTAACACCAGTGTGAGGTTAGATGAAAATTTCATATTTAATTTTTACATGTTGTTCTACCGTTGAATTAGGTCATAACAAGTTTTGGGCAAAATGTTTTCAAAATTATCTAATAGTCATAGTATTCTGGACACCTTAAAGGCTTGTCTAGAAAAAACACCCATGCATACAGCATGAAAAGGGTTAATTCATGAGAGTTTTCACTTAAACGTGATACTGTTTCACTTCTTGTGATGTTAGATTTTTAAAACATCTCGCTCTCATTACGATATCCTAACTTACTTTTCTTAATTTTGATGTAATTCAATGTAATCGTCCACAACGTTTGAAAATGTAAATACTGCACCGAATTAATAAAACGAATTTCACTTTGCTTACAGAGTAAGAATATTAATATGAAAATGTACATTTTTCGTTGTTTTTTTTCTCACCAACCCCTTACTTCAAGCGGAAACATAAGTATTTCACTTCCCATTTAAGGTTCAACACCCTTTTCCAGCTAAAGAGTCTTTGATAACTTAAAGTTTATTAAGGTTTAGCTGAAAATCTCTATTAGGAGAGAGAATTTTCTAGAGTGATAATAGTGATTTTCAGCATTTCGGCTTTAATAAACTTTTCATTATCGTAATGGATCTGCTAATTGTAGTATTATAGAGAGCCAGTAGTATGAGGGTTATATCAGTTACTCTGGCTCTTTGCTCTATCATCTATTACTCCCACCACTCCCCACTCAACTGGACCGTTTGTAGCTGTCTCATTGCTACAGGTCATCAGACAGTTTTTTCAATGGGCAATAACTCTAGACCCGTTGAATATTTTGAAAACAATTTGATTGAAAGTTGTTGCTGGCTTAGCCGCCGACAACTCTCAGTCAAATTATTTTCAAAATATTCAACATCTTCGGAGATATAACCATTGAAATACGTCATCTGTAAAAACTCAACACTTGGACAGTTAATAGGCAAGAGAAGCTGTATGGTAGAAATAGGCTAGTTATCGCTCTCACTCATAGCTAGCATGAGGTGTTGATTCTTTAACCCAGTAAAGCGTACACGTACTGCTCTCATTGAAACTGACCTTAGCGAGCTAAGATAGAGAGTCGATATATTGAAACCCATCAGATGCACTAGGAGCACTGTACGCTGACAGATTATATTAGCTGGGTACAGGAATTACATACACGGGAGAGAACTCTGTTATGATATATAGGTGGGTGGGATTATCTTCCTTATGTTGAGATGTATTTTTACAAGAATGATTACTTTTTATTGAAGAGACTTTTTGAACATTCCGCTAAAATTCCATCATTGAGCTCAGTATTTTTTAACATCTTTAATATGTTTTTAAATGAAACACCTCTCGAACGGTGTATAATATAAAACATGCAGAATTCACCACACTTTGTCGAGAATATGTCCTGTACAATCCTGTCACTATAAAGACAATTATAATGTACAGTGGCAGTTACAAGTTCTCCCAAATTCATTTCTAACTTTTCTCGATCTCTCCCATAGGAACATGACAAGCCAATGCTCACCAGAGTGTGAATGTTTTTCTGTATTAATGATTAAGAAACTGGGTCTTTTAACCCTTTTCGGAATTCTGTCCTTAGCATACACTCCACAGAACACTGTTCTTGCAGCTTTGTCTTTGACTAGTAGAAAACGTAAATCTGATGTGTACAGCATCGCTCTTCAATTAATAATCGATTGTTACATTTCTTGCATAATCTATTTCAATCAGATTATCATATTAAGCATATAAAATTACATTCATATTCTCGGGTAATGCTGTTTTAAAGTTGAACTGTAGAAGTAGATTCCCCTTTTTTGTTGAATATGTATGTTCTCCAGCTGTTAAGTCAGCTGTGAAGTCTTGACCAAAGAAACAATAGCCCTTTGCGTATTCTGTAATATTAATCGGCGAACCAGTATCACTGAATAACGATCCAGTGCCATCAAATAATGTTAGGTATGATCTTATATAATTTCCCACGCTGAAGTCGGGGGGTTAATGTCTCTGATGAAACTTGATTACCATTTAAATAACAAGCAAAGTATGAAATGTCATTATGATTGAAGGCATATGGGTTTTTTAAATAGTAACCATTATAGGCAGCATAGCTAATGATTCCAACAAGACAACGACTAGGTACAGGTCCAATTAGTGTATTATCAGCATTAAACGATAATTATGTTGCAGGAATTGTGAAACCTTTCACTACAACCCTTTTAATTGGGTATTTTGCGGGTGTCTTCAATAATGCCTCAGCATGCACAGTTAGCAACTCTGGTGTTGGTCTCACTTTTCTAACACAGAATGTGGCATCATCAATCACCACTTTAAACTCCTATCCCCAGCCTTCATGAGAACAAACTCGTCACTACTTCTTTGTAGTCTGAGTCTTAACAAGACCCCATTAGGTATATAACGATCTTGCATAAATATATCAGAGTGTATTCTCCCTGTTAATTCAATTGTTTTACTATTAGCGCATCTTTTCTTCTCTTCAGTAAAACCCACATTTGCTTTTGTCATAGAATCATGCTGATCTGCCATATCTTTTGCCCATAAGGCTGCAGATAATTGAGAATACAATGCATCAGATGAGTATGAGAAAATCGTCTGAATAAAAGCTCTGAATGGATATGTATCATGTGCATCCGATATACGCTGACCATTTAAAAAGACATCTACTTGTGAAAATAATGAATGAAGTAGTAAATTCACAGGGGCACCCTGATCCCCCTCAGCAACATCACAATCACATCCATCCTCAACTTTCCGTACTCTGACTTACTTTTACACTAAGGTAACTCTGAGATAAATCTAAATAATCTTGTCCATTCCCTGAGATAAAAAAACTCCAATGGGGCTGAGTTAGAGTTTGAAATGGTATTCACTGGCTGGTAAAGCTGCCAAGAACCCTCTTCCATAGTAGCTAAAACAGGTTTAACACTAAACAAGTCGAGTTCTGATTTTGTGCAAAGACAAGCTCTAGAATCCATTATGAGAAAATATGAGCTCCACCTGTTACTGTATTCCTTCTGACTCTTTTAGCACGTCCGTGTTTATTCGATCTTTTCAGCAGTTCGATGCTCTGTCTTTGAGACTTTGTCTTTTTAACCGCTCTTCTGACACCTAGTCGATTGCGTAATCCTGTAATTGTTTCAGGAATTAAGGCTTTTCCAGCTGGTAATGCTCTTGACTTAGCAGAAGATTTAAAATCTTTTCCTGCTAATACATCACTGGCTAAACCAACACCTACCAATAATGCCTGTTTACCTATACTTCTTCCCACCTTTCCTAACAGTGGTATAACTCCCAAAAATGTCACCTAACCCATGACCTCTTTGATGATGACCACCACGAAAACCAGTATCCCTCGTTCAGCTTGGGTTTTGTAATAGTTACGCAACGCCATTTTATCAGGTTTATAGATGGGTTTCATTCTATCTGCTGTTTTTCTGATGTTGTCGATTCAACAGTTAAAGTAAAACTAACTTTTAATTTTTATAAAATGAGGTTTTAAATAATAAACAAAAAGTAATGCTCTAGTAATTGATTCGCCAGAATCACCAAAAAACGCCCACTGTTCTGTACCATTCATCATTTTTGTCTTGAATCCGAACAACTGAGCTAATCGGGGATCAAACTTAAGTGAATATCCAGGTCCAATCACTAAAGAAATTCTAAAACCTTTCTCTTCATTGTACATGAACTGAATGTTTTCAACAAATTCAGTAAGCTGTACTCTCATGTCACGCTTCAGCTGATTAATGAGTTCTTTAATTATGTAAAACCCTTTTCATACTGTAAGAAATCTCCCTTTTTTGTTAGCTGGTGAAGTAAATCTCATGTAAGCATCCTTTTCAAGGGTTAACCATGATCTTGGGTACGGAATTCCAACTAAACCCACTTCCCATGAACCTGATAAATCCAAGTTCATAGGAGGTTTTGTAGTAAACTTGGCAACTGAATTGGCAGGAAAGTAATTCATAGATGAATTACTTGGTAGTGGAATGTAGAAATGGTTACTCACTATTTTCTTTTCAAATGGGTTTTTTAGCTGCTGTAGCTGAAACCCTTTTAATGGCTTTGATAGTAGGTGCAGGTAAAATATATCTTAGACACCCCAAACATAGCAAGATCCAAATTCCTTTATCCTCATTATGTAAACTGAGGCTTAATATACATGTAAATGATGACAATGTAAATTAGCTCCACCTGTGCTATATACATAATTTCTTCCCTTGGTACTTTCTCGCCACATATATTCCAGAGTCTAATACCTCTTACAGCCTGATTCTCATCCATTTATTTTTACTTTGTATTATGAAGTTCACTCACCCATGAGTTAAACTTCTTAGGGAACCTCAACCATTTGACAAAATATTGTTTCTTCCCTTTCTCTCGTTTAGTCTTAATAATTTTTTCTATCATGTATAGAGGTTTCTCACCATTTTCACTTTTAACTTTCCGAGGTTCTTCAGAGTAAAACGTACCGATTATCGGATTATTATTGTATTCGATTAGTTTATAACTATTAGCCCTTAAAGGTACTTTCTCTTTTATATAGAAAATTTCTTCAGACCAAGCTGGTTGAAAGCCTTTTCTAAAAGGTGTTTTAATTCTGAAATTCTATCTTTCTCTCCCGCTTTAAAGACTTTTATTTTCCTCTTTCTCTTTGACTTATTTTCTCCGAATAAATTTCGCCATATCTGAAACTCAGCTCGTCTTGTTGCGTTAATAGGTTTCATTTTTATACTACTGTGATATGATTCATTGTAACCTTTAACTATATCAGGTAAAACATCAATATAACGTAAACTTCCTTTATATGTGATATACCGTCAGATCTTATTTTTTAATGTTCTCCCTTTCCACTACTGCTGCATGAGTCTCATGCTGAGAAGTGTAGAAGTGAATTCCATTTTCTTTTAGAAATGATTTAAGGCCGGAGTTTACCAATTCCCCACCTTTATCTGTTTGTGCTCATCTCGGGCATCTTTTGGTTAAAATAAATAGCGATTTAACTCCATTGATAATAGAATTCCCTGTTTACGAAGTTAAAGGTATAACCCATAGAAATTTTGATAAAACATCAATGACAAAAAGCAAGTATCTCGTATTGTCATTTTCTTTACTGAGTGAAACCATGTTACTGAGATCCATTTGCCAGAGCTGATCAATGACTGATACTTTAATTCTGTCACATTCAAATCTCACTCTCTTTGGTTTGTGTAGAGAGTACGCTCTCTGGCTAGATAACCATTCTTGAATTCGGTCACGTGAAATCGTCCCTTTAAAAGACTTGAATATCTTTTCAACAACACTAAAAACTAGCTGGATGTTTTGTGTTATAATATCTCTTAGAAAGTTTTCTCGATATATTTCTATCCAGTATTGTAGACCGTGTTAGAGACTTAACCATGATAGAGGTTTTCGAGTTCTAGATCGGAGCTTTCTAGGGGGTTGCTTTGATTTCACATGTCCTGTATGTGGTTCGGGTGAGGGACTTGGTGGCTTTCTATGTGAAGGTTCTTCTCGAGCTCGACTTCTATGTCCAATGTTCGAGTCTAGAATATCATTCCAACTTTCTACATTCCTAATCACTTGATGTGGTACATTTACAGATCGTAAAAAATCATTAAATACCCTATTCACTTGATCATCAGAACTTCTTGATGAATGTTTACCTGGTTGATATCCTGAGTTTGACACACGTTCTACGAGATCGACTAAGTTGCTACCCAGGATAAATTCCCCATTGTTATTCTTATCAACTTGAATCCCACTGTTTTCTAAAGGAATTTAAGTAATCGCTCCCCTTTATCATGTGATCTTTTAGATAATAGACGTGAAGACTCTAGAATAACCTCATCTGAGATTCTTTTTTTACACTGCTACCAGTATCTCCACCTGATAACCTGTTGTAATTTGGAGTAGAATAATTAACTGATACTGGCTGATTTCCATAGCAAATCCTGACTGTTCATAGAACATTCTAAATTTCTGAAGTGCTTCTGAGTAAAGATCAGCTTTTGATGATGCCTGAATATCATTTCTAGCCAAGATTCTTCTAATTTCATCATCTAAACCTATAGCTTTATGTATATATGGATTGCCATTCATTAGGTTTATCTTCGACACTGTATGTAGCCTGTCAAGTAATTCATAAGGAACAACTGCCATCTTTTGTACTGACTCCATTTTTTAAATCAGTCCGAAGATTTTTCCAATTGTCGGAAGAATTGCACCTAAAAGACTTCCCAGGAATCCAGCGTTTCTTATCATTATTCTCCTAACAGATGGAGATGCCTTCGCCATTTTTTGTAAAATTGCCTTGTATTTCATCATATTCTTTCTACCCATTCTTCTTCTTCTTCTTCTTCTTCTTCTGTCTATAAATAATACAAGTCTCGTGTGGTAAAATCTTGCTTCTTAATCTTAGAGTATCTGGGGTGTTCTGTTTCAAGGCTATAAGTAGAAATGAGAAGGGCTGTTCAGTTGCGTCCTTATAAACTTCTTGTAAAAAATTACCATTTCCTGGAAACATCTGTCTAGCAAGGACACTTATACTTGATATGTCACGTGGGTTCTTAAAGAGTATGAGATAATGACAGTTAATCGAAATATCCCTATGTTCTCGACCTTTATGGAATAGATTTTGGACAATATGAATAACACTACAGTTTTCATGATGGGAATGTTTAGTAAAAAGGTGTGCAACTCGTTCATCAACACTTTCCATTAAATCATCAATAACAATGAGTGTAGGAGTTACTTGATCAAGGTCAAAGTTAAAGCCTTCTTGAAATTCAACATCATTTTGAAGTGACATGTAACTGTCCTGCCAAGCTCCATAACACCAAATTACCCAGGTAGGACAGGGATAGAATAGGAGATGTTTTTTTATTGATCAGTTGTTTAACCAGCTCTGTCTTCCCTGGTTGAGTTGGGCCAGCAAATATTATATTTGCAGGATGAGTAAATTTTATCATTATTCTTTCTCTCCACTGCCTCTCTTCTTCTTCCTTGAAACTCTTTCTTACAATAAATAATCATAAAGACAATTGTTGGATATATACTTTGTTTTAATATTCAAAATCAGTAATATATAATCAGTAATATTCAAAATCAGTAATATATAATCAGTAATATAACAAGAAGGAGCCAATTAGCAATGCGAAATGAAAATAATAATCAGTATAATAATTAATATAATAATTAATATAATAATTAATATAATAATTAATATAATAATCAAGATGGTGAAATTATAAGGTACTCCCACGAATTTTATATGTCTCTTCGATAACTTCACTCAACCAATTAGTCTTACAATGGTTAAAGAGTTCATCTTTCTGTCTAAACAAGTCTGGATTTAAAATGAAATGACCTGAAAATCCATCCAATGATAAATTTTCTATTGCTAAATCACTATACTCCTGAATGAAATCAATTGGTCTGACGTTATAGGTTATCCCACAACATGTATGTTCACGCTGACTCACTCTGTCATATGTACAGCCATAACAGTTCTTACGAATCTGGACTGACATCTCGTCAGAAAGAATACTTGCAAAGGATCATATAATAATCTCCTTCGCTTCTTTGTCAGGGCAATAATGCCAGAACACATTAACCGTACCGTTTTCGAAAAGAACACTCCCCTTACATAAAGGGCACTTGGTATCTAAATCCATATTTAATGGGTTTGGGTTATTCATCTCCAACACTATTCACTGAAATACAGTCTGGTATAACGGAATCGGACTGTTGTACACTACCATTCTGAGTAAGTAGTGTATTAACTCTGTCAGGTATATTACTTACACTGTCACACTCCATAGGAAGTATTGTATCATGAATCGTTATTTCTTCCCATATTTGCTCACCAGTCTCATCAGGCTCGCCAGCCTCATCAGGCTCATTAAGATCCATGGGCATTCTAATTCCTAAAACGATATTCAATAACTTGCGTGAAAATGTATGCTCAAAAGTCTTATTTAGTTGAGTACTCCTCTTAAGAAATCATCATATTTTTAACGGCATAGGCTTTGTATTACGGTTAGGTGGAAATTAGTACTCTAAGAACAATCATATGTACAGGTAAGATAGAATGAATAAAAAGAGGAGAAGAGGAGGGGGGTAGTGTCTAAGGGATCGACACTCTCAATCCCATCTGAGGAACTGTATAGAAACGTACTCTCTTAAATCTAAAGTTGGTTCTATCACCCCTCCATTAAAATCTCTCAATTTTTTTCCAATGTAGGTGAAATAATACTCTCTAAAGAAGCTATTCTTTGTCTAAATCGATAACGATCCAGGGCAAGTTCCATCCAAAGACTTCCATTCCTACATTCACGAGATATAATAGTATTCAAATCCCCCCCCCCCTATCTCGATGATGACGATTTTATTAGAAAATCTTACACTCTTCATGATACAGGTGCAAACATGTAAGTTATTTTTACAGGGAGTTATAAATAGATTCTTAAGTGACTAATATGGGAAAAACCTGCTGATGTTTCCAGAATATTCCTGTGCATCATCATTCTATTATGAGCTCATAAAATGATCGAAAATATTGCTAGAGCACTGTCAGAACATGCTGATCAGTTGAAAATATTGCTAGAGTGCTGTCCAAACATGCTCTAGCTATACTACTCCCGCTCATTTCTCCTTACCCAATCCATAGCCTTCCCACTCATTTCCCCTTAGCCAATTCATAGCTTTCCAGCTCATTTCTCCTTAACCAATCCATAGCCTTCCCGCTCATTTCTCCTTAGCCAATCCATAGCTTTCCTGCTCATCCCTGTACTCATGAGTACGAGTGTACTTTTAAGTACAACTAAGGTTTCTTAGTGCATCTACACCAAATCATTAATCATAGTTTTCCCCTCATTTCTCCTTAGCCAATCGTTAGGGGCGCCTAGCACTCATCCAATCAAATTCAAGCATGAATGTAGGTCATTTCTCCTTAGCCAATCGTTTGGGGCGCTTACTGCTCGTCCAATCAAATTCAAGCATGATTTTGATTGACAGCTCAGCCTAGTATATAAGGAGTACTTTGCTTTTTCAAATCACTTGATCATCAGAACTCAGAGTGAACACTTCGTGGTTTAGAGCTATACCAGTTCACTACGGAATATGTCTTCAACTAGGATTCTACTTCACAGAATTTCACTATACATCTTTTACTGACTTAAGTCTTAATCATATCATGTTACATTCTATTTCATGTATTCGTCTTTCAGTTATTTCTTTCAGCCATCGATTGGATTTTGCGAATGGAAATTTTACCCAGAATGTCGGTAAGCTGTAGTTACCAAAAACCATCAATTTTTTATCGTGGAATGTATATGGGCGGGAGGGGTGGGGATAGATACATCAGGGCTGCCCCTATCCCAAAATATTCAGACAGTTCAGCGATATAACCCATGGAATATAATATCTGCAAGAACTTAATATTCAGAGAGTTAATACATGATGATCAGACAGTAAGCATGAGCATCCAACGTGCTCTCAATGAGCGTTAATACGCAACACGCTCTCTGTCAGTGGATGATACGCAACGCGCTCTTTGTGAGCAAAGTATTTTCAAAATACAATAATTTAAGTAAAAGAACACTTTTAAAGTAAAAGTGTCTGAGTCATAGTTTTCTTAATAGTGCAATGATCAGGGGTTCCCTGCTCATTTCTGTACTCATGAGTGTAAGTAATGTTTTAAGAAGAACTGAACTTTCTTACCACATCTACACTAGATCATTAATCATAGTTTTCCCGCTCATTTCTCCTTAGCCAAACATTACCCTTCCCGCCCATTTCTCCTTAGCCAATCCATGGCATTCCCACTCATTTCTGTACTCATGAGTGCGAGTGTACTTTTAAGTACAGCTGAGGTTTCTTAGTGCATCTACACCAGATCATTAATCATAGTTTTCCCCCTCATTTCTCCTTAGCCAATCGTTAGGGGCGCATACCGCTTGTCCAATCAAATTCAAGCATGAAAGTGGGTCATTTCTCCTTAGCCAATGATTACGGGCGCATACCACTCGTCCAATCAAATTCAAGCGTGATTTTTGATTGACAGCTCAGCCTAGTATATAAGGAGGACTTTGCTTTTCCAAATCACTTGATCATCAGAACTCAGAGTGAACACTTCGTGGTTTAGAGCTATACCAGTTCACCACTGAATATCTCTTCAACTAGGATTCTACTTCACAGAATTTCACCATCCATCTGTTACTGAATAAAGTCTTAATCATATCATGTTACATTCTATTTCATGTTTTCATCTTTCAGTTATTTTTTTCAGCCATCGATTGGATTTTATGAATGGAAACTTTACCCAGAATGTCGGTAAGATGTAGTTACCAAAAACCATCAATTTTTTATGGTGGAAGGTATATGGGCGGGAGGGGTGGGGATAGACACATCAGGGCTGTCCCTACACCAAAATACTAACCAACGCCGAGCAGTAGGCGCCCATCTTTGATTGGTCGAGAGCTTTGTGACATCACTTCATTAGCATATTGAAAATAGATTCCTCCTATGCCCATATATGGAAGTGGGCGTGGAAAAGTTGCGTGACGTCACAAAGCTCTCGACCAATCAAAGTGGGCGCCCACCGCACGGCCTTACTACTTATATTAGCATGTAAAATATTAAAATTCCATAGCGACCCGATAACGCATGGAATCATTATTAAAAATCTAGAACTAATAAACAGTAGATTGTACGGTCACTAGAACAGGAATCCATTTCTATCCATGACACGCCCATTTCTAGCCACGCTCCGCCCATGCTTTTCACGTTTTGGGCTAGAGTTATATACTTTGAATCCTGAATTCCCAGAATCCTGCGGTAACTACAGGTAAAACTTAATTTTTTTGAATCTTATTTGACTAGGTGATGTTGCTTCATATGGCAGCAACAGTCCCCAGTCAAATTAGTTTCAAAATATTCGACAGAACATTTATTAAATAGTTGGTCAAAGATATACAATTCGTAGACTTGACGTACTAATCAATGTTCATGACAGACCTACGTCATTCATTACACATTTTGATTGTGACGTCAGCATATATGTGACGTAAATCCGTCATTTATTATGACGTCATTTACTCGAGTGACAGATCGGACTTATCCATTCCAAATTGAATCGCCACAACGCGCGTGTTGCCCAAATAAGAGGAAGGTACACCAGTCTTTGATCGATCGGCATATAAGTTTAAAACCTAATTAATGTGTGTTTAAATCAAATCAGTTCAGTCATTTTCAAATTCCTATTAATTAGCACCTGAGAATAGAGAATAGAGTGGATGGCCTTCAACATGACAGTTCAACAAAACTATAACGTTTAGGAATAGTCGGCTAGGTAATCTGTTTTGTTTGTATCAAAATGGCGTATTTATGACAAAAGCCCTCTTGACGCATAGATCGATGGTAATTGGGTTTTTTGTAGAATTCGTAGAAAGTAGCTTATTTAAGCTTAAGAACATATCTCAGTAAAATTTCTGAAACATATCCAATGGACCTTTTCAGTTTTAGCTATGCCCCGCCCATCTCTAACTAAGCTCCACCCATATATCTTGAGGGATCGATCGATCCCTGAATTCCGAAATATTAATTTCAAGAAAACTATCTGTACCGTAAGCTGTTGAATGTTTAGAAAATAAATTGACTGGATGCTGTTACCCTGCTGCCTAGCGGAAACAGCACCAAATCAAATTAGTTTCAAAATATTCAACAGCATGTCTAGACATACAATTCGTACAACAACGGTTAGTCCGTCACCGATTACGCGTTCGTGACGTAGTTATCTACGTCATTCATGACGTCATTGATTATAACGTCATCCTACACGTCACGTAGTTGAGTATGCGGTCATATGATGGAGGGATGCACTGGAAAGATCCGTTGACCCTTATAAACGGAAACTGAAACAAATAATCTATGATATAAGGAATATTATGTGGATTATTTTGAAAATAATGTGACTGAGAGATGTTTACAACCCATGGCAACGACAGATTTCTGTCAACTTAGTTTCGAAATATTGAACAGTGTTTTTTTCTGTATAGTTGTCTTGAAATTGAGACACTGAGAATTCAGGTGTTAACCCTTAACTGATATCAGCCGAAGATGGCCTCTGCAGTGGTCAAATATCCATTTGTAGACCAAGAGAAGACCATTTAAAAAAGAATTTACCGAGCCAGTCATTCCAGTGGTAAATTTTCAAAAATAGTCTTCTCTTGGTCTGCAATTGGACATTTTCTATCCTTGAACAAATTCGAGGGTTAAAGGGCTATATAGTGATACATTTCTATCTATGAGCCGCCCATTTCTAGCCAAGCTCCGCCCACTTTCTTCGCGCGTTGGAATCAATTTATATAGTTTGGTTTAAACAGAGTTTATTTTTAGAGTGTGTGTGAGAGAGAGAGAGAGAGAGAGAGAGAGAGAGAGAGAGAGAGAGAGAGAGAGAGAGAGAGAGAGAGAGAGAGAGAGAGAGAGAGAGAGATAGAGAGAGGGTGGGAGGGAGGGAGGGAAGAGAAAGAGAGATAGAGAGAGAGAGAAGAGGAAGGGTGGGAGAGAGGAAGGGGTGGGGAGAAAGAGAGAGCGCGCGCGCGCGAGAGAGAGAGAGAGAGAGAGAGAGAGAGAGAGAGAGAGAGCTCCGAATGATGTGTAGTTTATATAGTTTGAATCCTGAATTACCAGAATCTAAATTACACGGTAACTAAACAGGTAGGCTATCAAATATTTGAAACTAATTTGACTAGGTGCTGTTGCTGTCTATGGCAGCGACAGCACCCAGTCAAATTAGTGTCCAAATATTGCACAGAATGTGTATTAAATAGCAAGACATACAGTTCGTACGATTTGAAGGAAGTTCCAATGAGCATGCCGGAATGAGATACGTCATTAAACATTCTGACGTCAGCCTACATGTGACGTAATTCAGTATGGAGTCATATACTTGAGTGCCACATCTGAGTCGGACTCATCCATTTAAGTATTGAAGGGTGGTTTTCCTCACATAAATTGCAAAGTGAGTCAAGCGTTCAGACACTCTCTTCAGATTCAGGTTTATGGCTATGTGTGTACGAAACAACATCTAACAACCTATTGCAATAGTCACAGCCTTTATTGCATCCGGATGAGGGACACGTTTGGAAACGCCCAGTCCCTCTCTCTTGTTGTCCTTAATGAGTTAACCGACGACAGGTGTTTTGAATCTCAGAAACAATATGGAAATCCATCTCTAGCTATTACCGGGTCATTTGTAGCTAACACCCCATCCAACCCCCACCCCTCCTCCCTCAACAATACCCCACCCCACCCATTGCATGCGTGTTTGAATCGATTTGAAACTTTAAAAACGAAATCTACAGAATCTAGGTTTCAAAGTACCTCTACCAGTAAGTTGTGGGGTATTTATTAAACTAATTTGACTTTAGGTTGTAACTGCATATGGCAGCAACAACTCTCAGTCAAATTAGGTTCAAAAAGTTTCAAAGAATGGTTAGTAAATTGTAAATTCACCAAATACATACAATCCGTCAATTCTCCTGACAGATGTTTCGATTTCCGTGATGAATCTGCGTCATTTTGATTCTGATGTATTTGCTTATTGACGGCAGAATACTTAAAGGTGCATATATATTCAGTCAAATTTCTGGAAATAAAATTGTTTAAATTATACGCTTTTAGAGGCTTAAACTGTGAGCCTATATGTAATGAAACAAAATAACTCCTAACATATGATGATTCCATTCCATATAAATTGACAACTTTTTAAGTTGCGAAATTGAGCCTCTATTTCAATTTCGAAACTTAAAAAATTATATTAATTTATTTGGAATGGAATCATCATATGTTAACATTAATTTCGTTTCATTACCCATAGTCACATAATTTAGGCTTATAAAAGTATGCAATTATAACAATTTTATTTTCAATCATTCTGGTGTGAATATGCACCTTTAAGTGGCAGATTGGGTCGTAACTTTGCATTCTTGCATCGTACCTTAATCTGGCACTAAGTATCATATGAGAATGGGATGGCACTTTGCTAAGAGGATGGAAGGAGTGTGGCCCAATGAACCTTAACAGGTTTAGCTATTCCTCGCCCATCTCTAGCTAACCTCCGCCCACACATCGCTCGCGTTGGGCTCGATCGATCCCGGAACTCTATGACTATCACTTTCATGAAACCTCACGACTATCAGTTTCCAGAAAACTATACTGATAAGCTGTTAGATGTTTTGAAACTAATTTGACTGGGCGTTGTTGCTGCCTCTCAACGCCCAGTCTAATTAGTTTCAAAATATTCAGAAGAATACGGTATTTATTAAACGGTAAAGACATACAATTCGTACAACGTGTCGGACTATTAAGCCTTAAAGACGGACTAATTCGAGTCATTCATGCCATAATTAATTATGACGTCATCCTACACGTCATTTAGTTGATTATGACGTCAGATGATGGATGGGTAAATTGGAAAGATCCATTTACTTTGAAAATTATTAGGGTAGCCTGATTTCCCACACTATAAGCTCTATAGATACAGCGTATAACTGACAATTGTTTGGGTGCCATATTTTCGGCATTAACACAATATGTAGCGTAAAATAATGCAAAAGCTATAATAAAATATAAAATGTGCTTTTGATATAAGTAATGATTATGCAGTTGACAAGTTAGTAGGAAATATTACTTATGATCAGTCCGATCTGCCTGTTAAATGCTCAAATCAATTTAAAGGGATGCATAATCTCATCTCAGATGTTGTATTGTACCGATAGATTATGGTGCATAGATTCCATATCATTCAAATCCTGTTACATTTTCTTATCTGTATCACAATTATCTGCTTTCTAGTATCGCGGAAATGTTGAACAGTGATCGCCGCCATCTTATCTCATGTATGGTGTCATGTATGTGCCAACAGTAGGGTTGCTTTATACCACATTATCAAGCTTTAGTTGGTACCTATGTGACTGAGCGCTTATACCGAGGCAGACATGCTAAGCTTTTCCTGATTGGTTGAAAGGTAAATCATGACAGCCATCATAAGCTGTAGAAATCTACCAACATTTAGCTTCTAAAACCTAAATATCTTTCTTTGATGGGATGATAAAAACCTTAAAATCCCAAACATAGTTTATGAGTGGTCTATTATATCATCTGTATATAGATATCATGAGATGAGGTTAGTTATCCTTTAATATTGAGCTTCGGAGTTTGCAGGAGCGTAGCTGCGCGGCTGTTGCCCCTCAGACCACACACCCGCGTCATTGTCTTGTATTGAGAACACATATGGTAATTAATTTCTAATAATGAAAGACTATTTATAGTGTGTATATATGCGTAGATCGAATTCTTGTATAGAGTGATGTCGTTTTGGCTACGGAATAATCAATACATATAACACACTGAGCAAATAATGGTGAGACGTATACCCAGAAACATCCATACATATGATTCAAAATCAGAATCAAGGGTCCTTGGCAAATCTGGTGAAAGAGTCCATGAATTCGATTTCCTGATATACGAAGGCCAAGTCACGTATATGACTGGGAGCCTATGGTAGCAAAAATTAATTACAAAATATTCAACAGAATATTTATTAAATAGGAAATCCATCAAAGACATATAATTTGTGCAATTGACGGACTTTTCAATGTCCATGACGTAGTTAGATACGTCATTCATTATACATTTTGATTGTGACGTCATACTACATGTGACTTAATTGATGACATCCATCGCTGGGTTGATGGGCCATGTGAATACAACAAAAGAACGCGTGGCGCCATGCGTTCTGACGTCATGCGTCCATGTGTTGTCCTTTCTCCGTCACGTTAACATATCAACAATCCAAAACTAGAGTCGACGGCCCAATCGATTCACATTATTATGATTAGGACTGATTAACCCTTTGGACCACGAGTTTCCAGAATCCCATCTTCAAGATAACTATGCAGGTAGGTTGTTGTATATTTTTAAACAAATTTGACAGGAACATGTTTCTGCCACAGGTATCAGCAGCTTTCAATCAAATTACTATGGCATCTGCAGCTTCCAGTCAAATTAGTTTTACAATATTCAATAAAATGTTTATTAAATTTTAAACGAGATTTTGTATTTCTGCTTTTTGATTCAAAGGGTTAAAGCCAATAATTCTTGGCATGGAACATTATACTACTTTAATAAAATTATTTACAATACACTACGGCCGTGTTCTCACTAGAGACTTAATCGGGAATACCGCCATACTTCAGCATGGCGTTATTCCTGATTAAGTCTCTAGTGAGAACACGGCCCAAGATATAGAGACAGTGTTCTAAAATACATATTCCCTTGCTTTAACGCTTTCCTCTCAAAGGTGGCCAAAACCGGCCACTTCTGTGCTCTTTTGGAATGTCCATTTGTAGGCTAAGAGAATATTTTTTCCAAATTTACCACTGAAATGACTGGTTCGATTAACGAACCAGTCATTCCAGTGGTAAATTTTCAAAAAAAATCGTCTTGGCCTATAAAAGGGCATTCACTAAGCACAAGCATTATTATTATATTGATAAATTTGGTCATTAAATAGTTAATGATAATGTGACGTAGTATGCCCTACAGTAGTGTGCTAAATCTTCACGTGGCATGGTGAATACGGAAATACACACCGTACAACCGAAGAATAACACGGAGACATCGAGGGACATCGGTAACACGGATACAAAATAATTAGCGTGTAATTTGAGGTGAGTTGATAATTCATACCTTTTAAAGCATGTACCAGAAAAAGTGATGAATGGACCTTTCCAGTTACAGATATTCCCCGTCCATCTCTAGATAAGCCCCACCCACACCTCGCCGTGTTGGGATTGATCGACCCCCGAAAGCCCTACCTATTAATTTCCTGAAAAAATATACAGGTAAGCTGTTGAATATTTTGTAACCAGCGCCGAGTCAAATTAATTTCAAAGTATCCAACATAATATTTGTTAAATATTAAAGACATACAATTCGTACAACAACGCATAGTCCGTCTTCAACTAGGCGTTATCTACGTCATTCATGACGTCACAATGACGCCATTCATTATGAAGTCATTCTACACGTCACGTTTATTATGAAGTCATACGCTGGATGGATAGAATGGAAAGGTCTATTGTCAACTCACCTCAAATTGCGCGCCAATTATTTTGTATCCGTATTACCGATATTCGTCGACGTCTCCGCGTTATTCTTTGCCGGTTGTACGCTGTGAAATAGTAAACATGTTCTAATCTATGATTATATGGGCGTACAGTGGGAAATGTGGGCGTCACTGTCAGCGCAACTCGCCCGCTGTCCAGAGTAGAGGGATCCATTTCTAGCCATTCCCCGCCTATATCTAGCCAAGCTCCGCCCACGTTTTACGCGCGTTCGAATCGATTCATATACTTTAAATCCTGAATACACAGAATCCCAAATTCAATTGGATCTATGGACGTAATCTGCTGAATATTTTGAAACTAATTCGATCGGCGCTATTGATGTCCATAGCATCAAGCTATTGATGTCTATATCATCAACAGCACCCAGCCAAAGTAGTTTCAAAATATTCAATAGAATGGTTATTGAAGTGTAAATCTATCAAATACCTACAATGGACCTTTCCAAAGTAATGATGTTTTATGACGTCATAATCAACTAAGCGGCGTGTAGGATGACGTCATAATCATTACATCGTAAATGATTCTATATGGCCCGTCTTTCACTCTTTGCCCCACACGTTGTACGAATAGTATGTCTACTATTTAATAAACATGCTCTTGAATATTTTGAAACTAATTTGACTGGGCGCTGTTGCTGCCATAGGCAGCAACAGCAACCAGTCAAATTAGTTTCAAAATATTCAATAGTTCACCTGTATAGTTTTCTGGAAATTGCTAGGCAGGGAGTTCAGAGATCGTTCTATCCCAACACGAGCGAGGTGTGGGCGGAGCTTAGTTAGAGATGGGTGGGGCATAGCTAAAATGGAATGGTCCGTTGGTACACATGCCGGGCATTTCTTTTTCATGGTGGAGAATGGGTGCATGTCTGATGTCTTATCTAGTGGAAGCAAGAGTCAGATGCATTCACTGTTAGCGATTCATGATTTTACTGAGATGGTTAAGAGTGTTGGTCATATGTGTGTACCTTATATGACTATGTGGCAGGTAATGAATGCTCTAGTTTTCCCATATATACAAATGACAATGAATGAATCCAGTTTAGCTATGCTCCCCCTACCTCTAGCTAAGTTCCAAGCACGCGTTTCCAGTATTGGGATCGATCGATCCCTGCCCACCCTGAATCTCATTTTCCAGAAAACAGTTAATGGCGGACTAAATTATGCCATTCTTAAATGGATCGATTCGTAATTGATTATGACGTCGGCCTACATGTGGCGTAGTTGATTATGACGTCATGTGATAAACTTGATTCCTCTATTGCATGGATGGTGACGAAACGATATAATATTATAATTTCTCAGGTACCATAAATACATTGCTATATGCCTAGCAATATAATATTTCGGATGTTGATCAGAAGCAGTGTTTATCTCAGGTTGGATAATGGTCCAGGTGGTTTCTTAGGCTTTGGGAGTGCTAGGAGTGTACCCTCTCCCACAGCGTCTATATGGATGTGTTGTTCAAAGGCAAAGATAATGATGTGTGTTATGTGTGAAAATGGCGTTATCTGCATATTGAAGGAGGTCCGCATGTACTTGCTAGGGATGTTAAAGCTTTTCTAACTTCTTTTATGGCTTTTGTAGGGGCCGTGGCTGGTCTTCAAACGTGGGCACAGGTTCGTTTCCTGTATCAGTGAATGCATCTTTGAACCACTCCTTGATTATTTCAGACTTTCCGTTGTCAGAGCCGATGATGTGACCATCAGAGTTATGTACAGCAAGTCGTTGCTGTGGAATACTGAATTTTAATGCATGCTGTGCTTGATCTGAACATTTTTCGACAATCATCAGTGGACATGTTATTGGCGAGTTCTTGCAATCGTTCACTGATTTGGTTCAGAATCTTATTGCGATTTTGTCTTTATTTAGTTTGGTGTTAATTTAGACTGCTTTGATAAATACGTAGTCCTGTTTTCTGTTGTTCAGACATCTTTGAAACAATTGGATCATCAACATAGGATTTCCTTTGTTTGATATTCCTGGTTACATTGATGATTTAGCAGCTGCCGTCTCCACACATTTAGGACTTTACCTAGGGTGTCGTTTGATTTACAATTAAAGTCGACCATGGCCATCTGCTCAACTACTGTTTTCCTGGATGGCTTTGTCGCTATTTAGTTTTGAGAGATCGTGGTATTTCGAGGGTCGCTTGTAGATGAGGCGCATTTGATCAATCCGTAATCGAGTAATCACAGGTTTTTGGTCAGAATTAAGGTATGTACCACCGTGTGATCGTGAGTATCGGAGTAATATCTTTGCATTTACTTTGCACAATATGTAGTTAATATGATTAAAGATCGTTTTTGTGGTTTTAGTTTTCTTGTCGGCTATGACTCCTGTCCATGCTGATCTCGTATCAGAGATAAAATTAACAAGTTTGCTGGAAACCGGCAGAGTAATTGTAAGAGAGGACGTAGCTGCGCTGACATAGTCTGGACACAACGATGTTGACATCAATAGCGCTATCAAAGCATTGAGACATCTACAAGATTGTAATCGAAATGTCACGAGCATTTTATACCATCAAGAGATCACAGATCCTTGAATTTTTTCATCAAGCTGGCTGCGGTGATGACGAACTACGCCTGCTAATAGTCTTGTTGGCATACACAAAAATAATTTTTCGTGTCAATCCAACGATCTCTGCACATTTTGAAACATGAATAGGATCACCACAATGTGATGATTTATCACCAGCGCTTTTCACTTGCTGCCTCATCGCAGCACTATTATCTGTTCGAGAACACCCCCACAAGACCAGACCCTCCAATCTCAAAGATAGCTGGCCCACTAGAGACAGAGTATGCAGATTATGTTGAAATTATCCATGAGGAAAAGACTCCACTTGATGCTCTACTTACATTAGGTGCAAATTAGCTGAAGGCTGCAAGACTTCCTAAATGAAGCGAAAAGAGAGTTCACTCACGCATGCATACCAGACATCGCAAAAATCAATGATGACGGTAGCCACATCGGGGCAATGAGAAGTGGACAAAGAGCGTAATCTTGGGTTCCCTTCTATGCAGTTCTACCGACATTGGAACTCGCTGTGTAACAGGACATGCCGTCATCTAGTCCTTTGGAAGTTGTGGATGCGTGGCTCTAAAATCCCAATAAAAGTCAAAATACAACTATATGATGCTACACGTGTTTCCACACTACTATACAATTACAACGGCAGGGAAGCTCAAGGAGCCCTCTTGAACAAACCGGATGCATGCGTAGACATCTGCGAGACATTACAAATCATCGTTGACCACACAGTATAATATAAAATGCAGCACTCTACAAAGTGTGTAACGCAGAGCTGCTACCCGTGACGGAAATGTTCTTAGAGTACCAAAAAAATATTCCTGGTCAGAAAGCACTAGAATTAGCCATTCACCTTTCCAGAGTATCCATCCATCGTCAGAACTCGTATGACGTCATAATCAGCTCAGCGCGTGTATTATGACGTCATAATCATTACGCCACAAAGCGTTCCATTTAGACCGTCACCAAATCTCAAATGGTCCGACACATTAAATGAATTGTATGTCTTTGTAATTCTTTGCTATTTAATAAACATGCCGTTGAATATTTTGAAACTAATTTAACTGGTCGCTGTTGCTACCTTAAGCAGCAACAGCACCCAGTCAAATTAGTTTCAAAATATTCAACCGCTTACCTGTGTAGTTTTTTGGAAATTGATAGTCAAGGTGTTCAGAGATCGATCGATCCCAACACGAGCGAGGTGTGGGTGGAGTTTAGCCAGAGATGGGCGGGGCATAACTATAACCCGAAAGGTCCATTGTATGTGTCATCAGGTATCAGGCACGCACAAGACGGCACCGCATCAACTTGCTAAGTATTTGATATCATACCTCATAGAATGTAATCCAGGACCACTAATGACGAGACAAAAGCCTTAAGGAGCTTAGGACGCTAGCAATGGGCAACCCACAGTAAAGAAGGTTATGGAAAAACTGATCGCAGCCGAAAAACTTTTGTATTTCTGCAGCTGCAGAACACAGTCACTGAATCATCATTATCATGTCTAACAAGATTTGCATTTATGACCCTGCGGAATACAACTACACAATTATGCAAACTGGCAAGGTCAACTATAACGCTATAACAATTTCAGAATCCCTCTGAATCTACTGCCGAATTTGGCTGCCTATGATGCGCAGATGTTCTGTTTTTGCGAGTCTATCTGTTAATCTATTGTCTATTTCATTTCCTTTCAAATTTCATTTCATTTCTATTTCGAAGACTCGCTTTTTCCGCGTCAACCGACCAATCGTTGCACCATGCGCATCAATCCTGTTGTGCTGCCAAAGCATTGCACTGACCTCTCACTATGTGAGCAGCGTACTTTGAATCCAAAGCAAGGTGAACCTCATTCAAATAACTTACAGTTCTGAGGTTTGCTTACACAAAAGTGTATGTCATATCGCGATGGCATGCAGATTAAGGAAATTAATGTCATTTTTTACTTAACTGCTAACAAGTAGTGAACGTTTTTGTTAAACATTCTATCACTACCTTATTGAAGCGCTATTCGATGTTTGCAGCAATGACAAATATATTTGTTAATTGATGCAATCACCTTTTGCAAAAGTATTTAAGGAAATCGTCTCTGATTGACTTTGCAGCCAAGCAGTACACGATTGGATTCAAAACACTGTTGCTATACAATACTACGGCAGTGAGAAGATACGCTTTATCAAGAACATATGGATGTGCGGGTGGTGGCTTATAAAGCATAGGATATACATTGTTAGGGATCCAACACACGTAAAACAACACGATCACAATAACGAGGGCACGTGCATCTGTGTTCTTTCGTTCGTTCTGAACTTCTATTGACTTTCTAGCCTGCCAGACCCGGATGTACTTTAGAACATGCAAGAGGAAGATGGCGATTCCGGGAATAGACGTGTTGCATACCAGAAAGAACATTTTCAGTATATTATAATCGCCATGAAAGCCGCACATCATAATCACTTCACCGTCCAACACAGCGTTATAGATACTTTTATAGAAAGGTATCGCAATGTAAGCTATCAAAATCACGGACCATATACCAACACACCATTTCAGCATGAAGCTGAACGTCACTCGAGCTCTAGCACGTAGCGGAAAACAAAGTTGATAAAAGCGAATTGCAGCAAATAACACAAGATGGTCACAACTGGCGGTAACGACAGCAACCTCTATGTATGCTGCGGCTCTGCAAACGTGTATTGCTACCACCTCGTCTTTTATCGAAATGACAGGGAACATAACCGCAAAGCGCAGTGCACTTATCAGGCAGGTGAAAAGATCAGACACTGACATGCTAAATATGAGCAGAAATAATGGGTTCTTCCACTTGCCCGACATCCTCAGGTAGTAAAGAAGAACCGCGTTCAACAATGCTCCAACAGACAAGAAAGTGACCGAGAACTCCTTGTAGACAAACCTTGGAATTTCATCATGGCTGCCATAATATACGGGCAGACGTTCTGCCTCCGTGATTGAGGAATTGTTAGATGACATTTTCATCAGACTTGATAATTTAATTCACACGGTGTTAACGAGCTAAAAATCATGAAATCCTAATTAATGTCAAATCTAAACGTGACAACAAATTCCTTTTAGCAACAGACTAGATTTTCACACTTTCTGTCTTAAAACAGGAGAAGCAACAGTTCAAGTTATCTTGGAGAATCTCTAAGCATTATTAATAACTATGGCGTCGAGCATTCATGCAATTAGTCTTCTTGTCGTGGTGTACTATACGTGGTAATCACTGAACTAATGTACGTACTACCAAATTATCTTCAATTATATTTGATTGCAATTCTACATGTATATGAATCATATATGTTTATGTTTCTAAACAATGCATTGTGCGCATTTGTGATGGACATAAATAGACTGCGTACGGCGAACTCATTCACTCCTAATTGATCGCGTCCGGAGCGCGTCTCTTTGAAGATTTAGAGGCGCGCGTGCTGCATACACTTACCAAGGATTGTTTACACTCGGATCGAAACTCTTGGTCTTAATTTATGGATTTAAATTTGATTTCTGTCTAACTTAGCCCGATATGAGATACACGCGGTAGGAGTGTGCACAGCGACACCAACCGCCTCCGGCCGGGCTACTCTCCGGCGTATTGTTGTTGTTGTTGTTGTTGTTGTTGTTGTTGTTGTTGTTGTTGTTGTTGTTGGTGTTTTTGTTGTTGGTGTCGTCGTAGTCGTTCATAATCGTTGTTGTTGTCGTCGTTGCTTTTGTCATCGTCGTCGTCATCGTCACCATCGTCGTCATCCTCCTCATCGGTGGTGATGGTGGTGGTGGTGGCGGTGGTTGTGGTGTTAATGGGGTTGGTGTTATCCATAATTCACAGCTTTCAGCAAGTAGTATGGCTGTGTAGTATGTTCATGCATTCTGAAAGTGTTTATTAATGGCATTTATAAGTCGGCAAATTTTGGATAGTAGTTTCTTATTGGTAGTTGAAAATAGTTGAGGAAATTTAGAATAATTTGGTAGCGTGCGGTAAAATTTTGGTAGGGTATCTAAACGTATGGATTGAAAAAACTCACAAATAAACATATAATGGAATACATCTCCAATTTCGTTTAAATGGCAGATGTTACATTTTCTGTCTTCTCTTATTGTTCCATCCCACCTCCCTTTCTCTATTGGCAAGGAGTAGTTAGCTGTCCTAAATCTAGTAAATAGTATTCTGTTTCGATCATTAAGCCTTTGAAGATAGATACCCTTCCATTCCCCAGGTTATTTTAAAGCTACTGTATATTTGACCCTTCCATGATAAGTTCATTTGTGCCTGCCATGTTTGCATAAACTGGGCTTCTAGGTTCTTGTTTATGTGTGTTCGGGTGGCTTTAGCGTTTTCAACTGTTTGCGCTTCCCGAAGAAATGAATGCCCTGTTTTGTCTAAAATCGATTTGATACGAGTTAACCACTTGAATTGCTTTTCATTTTGGACGTAGTCAGTTAACATGCATTTATATAACATGAACGCTAACTTAGTTTGTTTTCCGGAAATAAATCTAATCCTGTACGCAATCATGCGCTGTTCTATTTTAATTTGTATTGGTAATTCACCAAGTTCCCCGTAAATCATATATTTGGGTGTGCTGAGTTGACTTTTTAAAGTATGTCTTAAGAAATTTAAGTGTGCTTTTTCAAATAGATTGCAATTTTCAATGCCGACGACTTCACATTCATAAAGTATGATAGGCTCTATCATTTGATGATACAATTTTATCCGACAGTCAAGAGGTAAGTCCAGTTGTTTAATTCTTCATTGTAACGTAAACATAGCTTTCCGCGACTGTTCATATATATTTTGTTCGGCGAGGAGCAGCGTCCGTTATAAGAAAAATGAATGCCTGAATATTCATAGTTATATACTATTTCTAAGGCCATGCTATTCAAATGAAATGCCAGTTTATTACAATGTGCTTTGGTACTACCAAATACCATAATTTTTGTTTTATTTAGGTTGACCCTTAATTTCCACAAGTTACAATAGTGTTCGAAAGAATCTAATATTTGCTGAAGGTCCTTGGCATTTTCGGCTAGCATTATTGTGTCGTCGGCACAGAGAAGTACAAGGAGTCTAAGTAAGGTAGATAATTCATCATCAAGATAATCCAGTTCTATAGGGTTACATTTTTGGGAGTACAAAAATTGCTCTAGGTCGTTTAAATATATGGCAAATAGGACTGGCGAGAGGTTTTCGCCTTGTCGGACACCCCACTTGCATGGCAGTGTGTCTGAGAATTTGTTATTGAGTTTAACTTTGGATTTATTGTTATTAAACATTTTATTACTTTATATATTTTACCATTTATATCATGCTGGATAAGCTTTACCCACAGGCCGCTATGCCATACGGAGTCGAAGGCATTTTCAAAATCCACGAAACAGCAGAATAACCGCTTTCTCTAGCTTTGCATAGATTGAATAATGTAGCTCGCAGGGTAGTGTCGGGCCATTCTGGTGTATGGTATCGATTCGCTGTGCCGCAAGTGCACGACGAATGATGACACTGGTTAGCTTCCGGTCTCGGGGTGACGGATCCTGTACGATACTGCCATACGGGTAACAAAGACCGGCTCCTCAGGCCTGTGGAACTCAATCATTCCAGTGGGGCCGTGCGACCATCGTCGCGAACATTAAACACAACAGTCTCATCCCAATAGTTTGTGTCACCAGTATGCCTGTCCATAGCAATTTCGTGATCTATGGACTTACAAGATTTGATTGGTGACCTAATTAAAATAAGTCTATACAATAGTTTTACCTAAACAGACCGTCAAGTATGCTAGATAAAAATGATGAGCATACGAAAATACAAGACATAGAGACAGCCTGATGAACTTCTAAACGTGGGGATTCCGGAGGTACCACACAGACTCGTAGGTCCGCAAGGGTATCCCCGTAAGGGAGGCTCCCGTACACGAAATTGCTGATTAACTTAATATAAGCTATTATACCTCTAAGCTGAAAGGAAAGAAAACTATCTTTGTAGTGTCGGAAAATCATGTGCCTCACGCGGGCACTGCTCCTAATGCTAGTTTGGGTGAGGAGTATTATCCTCGCATGGGCCGTTGTCACTGAATCCTTGCGAGAGGCAAGTGCCTCGCGTAGGCCTCTGTCACAGGAAAATGTCGCCATCGCTTAAAGTGGGGGGAAGAGTAGAGGCCGAAAGTGGCCCACTCTAATATTTAACCAAAATGTTGTAAAGAAAAGCCCATACCTAGTGAGATTATGACTATACGGTTGTGTGCTGTATTACATGAAGACGGGACGAGCGATTCCCGAAGGATTCCCACATCACCGTCTTATGTAATTCTCAGTATGCTGAATTAGTAGTTGCCTCTTTTATTTATGCGGACCTTCTTCTATGCCTAAGCTCATATTATAACGCGATCTCTCTCTCATAGGCTCATATACGCTTATGGCTCTACCCACGGGTGTGTGTTCAGGGAACGAATCCAGGATGGTTGACACGTACCCAGTTTGGCTGGTACGGCTGGTATCGGTCCGGTCGATCCGAACTACACCACCCCCTCATAGTTTGACATCCATGGCAAACGATCGCACATTGCGGATCGATGCATGGACATATGCTAGGCGGGATTTATAGACTTCCCGGGTAGGCATGTGGCCGGAGAGCAGTAGTGACGCAATAGACGCGTATTCAAGAGACAGAGCACATAGAGGTGCCAAAGAGGAGAGGGGAGGCATACTTTTAGTTTTTAATTTTTGACCTGGAATTATTTTTCCAGGCCTTTTCTTCTCCTTTTTTTTTTGGTTTTAATATTTTGGTGCATGCTTCAACTTTATTTAGTCAATGATCCCTAAACAATAGCTCGCATGGGTGTTCTCTTTGGGTGCTGATAATTATTATCTCCGCAGAGAACACCCAAGCTCCAATGTACCACAATTTAGGATATTTAATAATATAAAATATATATATGTATATTAAATATATAATTTCCATGTAACATACCCTTATGGGGTATCTAAAATATTACATCCGAATTACTTGAGTACCCCGGGTAAATAAAGGGGTACGAAACACGTATCTTTGATTACAAATATATATTTGTGGCCCGTTATAACGGGTCCGCAACGGGCAGCTCTCGCTGACCCCATAGCCGTCCTGACATCTAAGACAGGAAGAAAAATAATAAGAAAAATAGAACATAATAATAACTCAAAAGTCAGTCTATTTCCCACAAGATTTCATCTTGAGAACTTAGGTGCGCGGCTGTGTCGGATAACCGTAGTCATCCTAGGGATGGGATTCAATTGATCTAACATATATAATAAAAAGAAAAGTATTTCAAAAATAAATTAATAATTAGTAAGTTTCCATGAATCGCACCACTGATGTTCTGCTGTATCACAAATGATCACACCTCTGCTGCAAAATTTCCCCACTGCGTCTGGGTCCCGCGACTGATGGTGGTTGGTCGTGGTGGATGAACTATTAATGCTGAGATGCGTTCATTATCACTGGCACTTTCGGAAATGTCTGAAGTGATGATGGCGGGAATATGAGCATCTATAATGTCTCTCACAGTTACTGCGGGTGCTAGAATATTTGTCCATAAGGCAGTGGTGGTGCCAGTGAGTGTCGAGGCGGTCAATTCTGTGGTCCTCATGATGGTCGTGGTGGCTGTGGTGGTGCGTGGAATCGTAGGCTGAGGCAATGATGCGGGAGCGGATACGGCAGGTGATGACATCTTCCGAGACTTTGTGTACATCAAAAGACGATTTGCAGTAACATTGGGCGCGGGCTGAATGGCCTGCGTGTGGGCGATTCGTCTTTTTCCTGTGTATGGTTGTTCCAGCGTAGTTCCCTTCCCAATGGCTGGATTGGAAAGACTGGGATGCGGATGCTGGACGACACGGGTTGGAATAATGCTAATGGACACAGGCTGCGACGGTCTCGGTCCCTCGACTATGGTCAGGTCAGGAGGAGATCGTGCCTGCAGGTAACTTGGAATCGCCATCTCCGTAGGTGTCATGATAACTACCGAGATCGGCTGATTGGCTGAGATTGCTTCGGACACTACGGGTGCGGGTGTAGTGGCTGCAGTTTTGTGGCTGCTTATGGATGCAGGTGCTGCCGGACTGGATTCTGTGGAGGATTTATGCTTCTT